>MU182000.1:300692-334643 GCA_016904865.1 Pissodes strobi | reverse complement strand
ATCACAACATTTGTATTTTCTGGTAGTCTGGCTATATGAAATATAATCCTAGTATCAGGTTCGTTGTGACTACAATATAAAACCTCTAAATAAGGTTTTATATTGTAGTCATAACAGAGCTGATACCAGGATTATATTTCATATAGCCAGACTACCAGAAAATACAAATGTTGTGATGCGTGCATCCGATACCGATATATTAATAACAGCGGTGGAAAATATGCACAAATTAACAAATGGAGTGCAAATTTGGATAAAAACTGGACTTCAGTCCAAAAATATTTTGAGATACGTTTCTGTTAACTATATATACAGAAATTTAGGAGACATCATTTCTCAAGCGTTACCTGCCTATCACGCTTTAACAGGCAGTGATTATACCCCATCATTTGCTCGAAAAGGTAAAATAAAGCTTTTTAACATTATCGGGAAAGACCTAAATATTGCCAACATTTTTGCTTCTTTCGGCCATTCCCAGGATATATCGGAAGAGCAAATTGAAGGCATTGAAAAATTTGTACGCTGGATGTATGGTAGGCATAATGGTATTAGTGTGAATGAAGCAAGGCTAGATTTGTTTCTTAGGAACCATGGTGGTACTGTGTTCCAGGGAAGAAATCCAATAGACAAAGCTAAAAAATTTGATGGGAGCTTGATGCCACCTTGGACATTTTGCATTTTAATTTTCTTGACAATAATATTATTTATCTATAATCTTATTGCTTGCTTCACAAATTTTGTTTGTGAGTTTTATTTTGGTTTCTTTTTGATGTACCAACTTTTTTCTGCGATGGTATTAACTTGATACTATTATTTAGACCCTACTAAAAATATAAATGTTTAGGTTTTATTTAAAAAATAGGTAGTATTTTTGTTATTATTGGGCGGTTGAAATTAAATAAATATAATATCACTAAAGTCGAAACTGAAAAATGTAGGCAGTAAGTGACACACAGTTTTATATCAAATAAATTTGCGTAAATATACACTATCATATTTTAAAAATTAATTGTTTTTAACATTGTTAATTTACGAACGTATTCCCTATGCACGCCTAAACTTGTCGCTCGTCATATTGGGATTTTTGTGGGTTTTTAGAAAGAAATTTTGGGATGAGTCACGGCCTATTATTTTCAGATTTCGGTATAGCTTGTTTTTTACTTATTTTTTTTCTTAAGGAGCTCTACACCCGAGGACGTTTTAATGAAAAAATTATATTACGCGTACCTTATTATATTGATAGCAACCAATTTAGGCCCGTCTGTTCTTAGAATGTGATCGTCTGCCGAAATTATCTTTATACGTCTTCGTTACTTACACAACAATAATAATATTCTGTCAAAAAAATTGAAGGTAACTTGTGAGGAAGTTGACGGCGTTTTTTGATATTATGTTAAACGCTTATTTTAAAAATTTAATTCTTTAATTAAAAAAAAAATCGCAAATCTTTAATCCAAATAGGTCACTTTCTATACGCTAAAGTTTGCAATTAAAGTCAAGATATTTTTCTTTAACTTTTCAATTTTAAACCCGTCTGCGATTTGAATGCGACCGTCTGCCAAAGTTTTCTCTTTTAACTTTGATTAGTAATATATTGAGTAATATTTTGACACACAAATATCGGCGGTAACCCTTGAGGAAGTTCATGGCGTTTTTTTGACATAATTGACTTCGTCTGCTTTGAAATAGCGATCACTTCCAACGGCAGACGCCTTCGATTTCAATTTTGTTAAGATCTTAGGATATTTTCATAAAACATTTATGCTGGTAATAATTAGGAAGATATGAGCTATTTTAATTTTTTTTGTTTAAATTTTAAACTAATGAAGCGACCACTCACACCCGGCAGACGGACGGTTTTACAATTACAACCTAAAGGAGTACATCAGACATGTCAATTCAAACCTTTGGTAACTTATGAGGTAGTTGTTTTTACTGCCAGCTCTCAAACTACTAGGTGAAACGAACCGAAAGTTGATTAGACGTCTTACCAAATCATTGGAAAATGATTATAAAGTATCGGAACCGACTTAAATGGTAAAAATAATTTGCGACTAAGTAAATTGATTGAATTGGAACCGGCTCAAATAAATAAAATAAGCTGAGACTAAGTGACACTAACCGAAAGTTGATTACACGACTAACCGGAACTAACCAAATCTATTAAAATTGATTATAACGTATCTTAGCCGACTCAAATGACTAAATTAGGTTGATAATAAGTTAACCTAACTGAAAGTTGATTCGACAACTAATCAGAACTAACCAAATCTATTAAAATTGAGTGTAAATTATCGGAATTACTAACCGCTAAGTAAAACTAACCGCGTTAGATCAGGGATTGAGACGAATCGAATGCAATTTTTTTTTGATGTTTACAACCACCCCACATGTTATAAACTGTAAATACGAGCGAAACTTGAAGAAATATATATCTATGTGGTACATTTTGATAAAGTAAACTTACATAATCTGCTAAAAGTAATTTTTTACATTAAATTGTATTAGGGGTGGGTGAGGATGACTTAGTTTCTCACGACAGACTAGTCGTGTTGCATATCGCTAGATCGGGGAATGAGAGACGAATCGAATGCAAATGTTATTTTACTTTTTACAACCACACTTAAAGTTATAAATTGTAACAACGATACTTGAAGTAATATGCATTTATATGGTATATTTGGTACACTAAACTTATGTAATCTAATCTGATCTAACTTAAACTAATCCAATCTTGTATCAACTATTATTTACAACATAATTATGAGTTTTCTCAGATCCCCCGGTTGCATCTTTGTAAAGGGCTGTGAATTTTTGGTTAGTCGCCGAAATTCGGTTCGTTTTGATTAGTTTTAACTTACTTTAATTTTCGTAACCTGTTCCGATACGTTTTAGCCCGTTTTGGTTCTTTTGGTTCGTTTTGGTTAGTCGTTCAATAAATTTTCGGTTAGTTTCAGCTAGTTCCAATTTATTTTGTCATTTGAACCGATTCCGATACGTTATAATCAAATTTATGATTAAATAAACAAACTAACACGATCTCTCATCCGTATGACGTCATGAATGTGGCAAATGTAGCATACACTTTTTCACGATTTGAGGCCCTATACTAGGAAAACAGAAACATTTTCAATGTTAAAATAAAGTGCGCATGCGGGATTTTGAAGGCCCAAATATTTCGGTGGCTGCAGACGCTTGTGACTTTCGCCAAGTTAAGAAGCTTGTCTGGAGAACCAGTTGCGAACATGACAATTTCAATTCCAAAGTTTCTATGAAACATTTCCCTTAACTTTATATTGACATCATTTTGCTCCTGATGAACTTTGCACCTTTTCTGGTTTGAAAAATATTTCAAATTCATCTAACTCAACTGAAAAATTTGCAGTTCGAGTAACTGCAGTTTATTGTTTGAGTTCACCTTTGTAAGGAGGATGTTCATTCACTGCCGCATTGTAACAAATGCCAATTGCCTAATGCATTATTTCTGAAAGAAAACCTAAAAACTAATAATCCTTATAGTAAAGTTTACCGAAACTGCGGCATCTATAATCAGAGGTCCAAAAGGTCCAATAGTCAAAGCCACCGGTTTTCGACACCTCATCATCATTATATAGATGAGCTTTTTTGATTGGCTACTTTGCTCGTACCACTTGCTTCTGTACAAGGCGTCAGCTAGTCCTTCTGAACTCTAAAAATATAAAAAAAAATCTAGAATATGTAGGTAACTTTATCCGCTCAAAACAGAAACGGAGAATAGCCTATACATGCATCCACAGTGTATTAGAGGTATACGACGCATAATTTTATTTCCTCATATTTAGCCACATGTTTTCTGTGAAATAAGAAGATAATATTTTTATTACATGCAAATTCGCCGGCACGAATGGTAGAGCATACTGTCGATCGATTTTTATCAGAAAATGATAGGCGAGTTCGCCGCGGGTTACGTGCGTAAGAAATGAAGATAAAGGATAGCTATTCCATGCTTGGTTTGAATTGTGGAAGAGCCTCTCAATTTTTGATAGCCACGCATAATTTTAATACGTTCGCGTGACACATTTTCTAACGTTCTTCTCGCCGCATCACACATTTTGTAAAGTTTTCGATCGATCGGTCTATCTATAGTGTTTATCGATACTATTGACTCGACGTAGCTGGTGAGTGCGTAGTAATCCATAAAATAAGTCGATCGACATGTCTGTCGACTAGTTTTGCGCGACTTGTCGGTAATTATTAAAGGGTAGTGAAGTCCAATCCAGAGTGGGGACGTGCTACTCGGCTTTCAACATTGACAAACGACAGTAAGCAGTGTGAGCGTGTCTATATCAGGAACATCGAGCTTCATTCATCAATGTTAAAAAAATATCGATAAATTTGGGATATTTCCACAATAATATGGATGGAGCCATTTCTACACTTTTTGTTAGTTTAACTGACACTCAAAATCTGCATCTTACACTCTACATCTATTTCTGTCGCCCGATACAAACACTAAACAGAGTTGGTGGAAGAAAGAAGTTTTGTTTTGATGGCAGCAAAGCTATGGAATCCCTTCAATATGAAATACTAGCCGTAATGGTGCAAATACTTCTCAGAAAAATAAGAAAATCTGGCTGTTCTTATCCAAAATTCCAGAGGGAGTTACAGAGGAGAGCATCAAAAAATACATCAACAAGAGAGGAAAAACAGAAATTGAAGATATAGAGGTAACACTTTGCCAACCTAAGACGATAAAGTCATCCAAACTTAGGTTTATGATTGGGGTAAAGCCTGACTTAAAAGACATAGTTTATGAAACATCTTTTTGGCCAAAAGGCACTGCTTTTGAACGCTTCAATTTTGCCATGGGTCGCAATTTTTTAGGCAAAACATAAATAAAAAAACACTACAGATACAATCAGATATATTGGTCAGTCAGGATAAGGCCACATTATTATCAAGCAGTTCCCAAAACGGCGCTTCAACTGCAGATAATTGTATAATTTTACTATATCAAAATATCAGAAGCTTAAATGGAAAAGTGCTGGAATTTGAGGTACAGCTGTCTGAGTTAAATCCAGATATTGTATGTGTTACTGAGCACTGGTTTCAAGGAGATGACATAAAGCAACTGAACCTGAAAAATTATAGTCTGCACAGTTTTTCATCTAGATCCTGCTATCGAGGGGGAGGAACTGCAATATTTTCAAAAGAAAGTTTTGAGCTGACTGAGGTCGAAGCAAAGGTAGAACAGATTGAAAAACACTTTGAATACTGCATTTCTGAGTTTTTTAAATTTAAAAAACATTATGTTACTGTTTGTTTATATAGATCTCCTTCAGGAGACTTAGAAATATTTTTTACAAAAATAAATGAGCTATTACATTATTTGTATAAGCCCAACAAGTCAATGATAATTTGTGGGGACTTTAATATTGATTTTTTGGCTTTGAATGGTGTATCAAATGATTTGTTGCAGCTTTTTTCTGCTTATGGCCTGGAGTCAAGCGTCAGGGGTGTAACTAGGGCTGGTTCTGCCTCGGAAACTCAGATTGACAACATTTTCTGTAATCTGCCAAAATCAGATATTGAAACTTCAATTCATATTACAGATATCTCTGATCACTAAGGCCAAGTACTAAAATTGGGGACAAGTAGGAGTGAGGGTACAATATATATTAAAAAACGTTTTTTTACAGAACAAAATATAAACAGATTTATAGGCTACTTGCGGAGTGAGACTTGGAGTGATGTTGTGAGAGAGGCTGGCGCGAATGAGAAGTATGAATGCTTTTTTAACATACTTTTTTACCATTTCGACAGGGCCTTTCCATTAAACTCTTCTAGAAGTAGAAATTCATCTGATACTTGGGTTAACACTGAGATAAGAAATTATTCTAGTTACATAAAAGACCTGTATGTATGGAATAAACAAACAAAAAGTCCTGAAGTATACAACTTTTACAAATCTGAGAGAAAACTCTACAGAAAATTTTTATCTGATTATAAAAAGGGCATAAATGAAAATAGAATAGTCAATTCAAAAAACAAAACCAAAACAATTTGGAGTATATTTAATTCAGCAACAAATAATTTTAAAACATGTAACCAGATAACAATAAGAAATAATGAAAACCTCATTATTGAGGATCCCTGTGAAATAGCAGAAATGTTCTCTAACAAATTCAATCTTGGTTCAAAAAATATTAATCATAACATAAAAGGTAAGATCACTTGCCATGAAACAATTTTCATGTCGCCCGTGTGTGAAAATGAAATATATAATATAATTCTTTCTCTTCCTAATAAATTCTCGGCAGGGCTGGATGAAATTCCAGTGTATGTTCTGAAACGCATTTCTCTATATGTAACAGGACCACTAACTCATATTATAAATGACTGTTTTGTTTCAGGCGTGTTTCCTGAACGATTGAAGTCAGCAAAAATTTTAGCAATTCATAAAAAAGGCAACCAACAAGACATTAACAACTATAGACCAGTTTCACTGTTGCCCTCGGTGTCAAAGGTCTTTGAGAGAGCAATGTATAATAGAATAATCAACTTCATAGAACAGCATAACATTCTTGTCGAACAACAATTTGGATTTAGGCCTGGCAGGTCTACTCAATCAGCTATTTACAAAACAATATCTTTTATAGCAGAAAAAGTCGACAACAATGAGAAAGTAGCTGGTTTATACTTTGACCTCTCGAAGGCTTTTGACACTATTGATTATGATATTCTAATTATGAGGTTGGAAGGTTACGGACTTAGGGGAATCTGCTTGTCTCTGATCAAATCTTATTTAACCAACAGGCGACAAACCGTTAGTGTGATAAGAAACGGGAAGCAATGCTTCTCAAATACAGTAATTTTGACGCAGGGTGTTCCTCAGGGATCCATATTGGGTCCGTTACTCTTTCTTCTGTACGCGAATAGTCTCTGTGGGGCTCTTTCTTTGGGGCTTGTCTGTCAGTATGCTGACGATACGTCAGTCATATTGGCTAGTTCGTCTCTTGGGGGGCTCTCTGGGGACTGTGTGCGTACAGCAGAACAAATGCAAGATTGGTGTCAGGGAAATCTGTTGACCCTAAATGCAGGAAAAACTGGTCTAATGTCTTTTTCAAAAACAAAAAGTAGGAGTGAATCGTTGTATGTAAGACTGAACGGAAAATCAATCCCCATACTGGATAGTATGAAATTTCTTGGCGTGCATCTGGATTCCTCTTTAAATTGGGAGCAACATATCAGCGCCTTGTCAGCCAAGCTAAATAGTCTTTGTGCAGTAATTAGAAGGCTCCGGAGGGTATTGAACACACACACTTTAAAACTGTTTTACTGCGCGAGTATCCAGTCAATCATTACTTATGGAATTTTATTTTGGGGCTCGTCTAGCCAAGCTATAAAAATTTTTAAAGCACAAAAACGGATAATACGTTGTATATATGGGCTATCCCCTAGAACATCGTGTAAAGAATATTTTTCTGGATTTGGTGTCCTTACGGTACCTTCACTCTACTTCCTATCTTTGGTAACTCTAGTAAAAAAAGAGCCAAGCCTGTTTCCGGCAAATGTGGATCATTATGCCGAGGACATGGCAGTGGTTACCAGAGGCAGGATGGGCCTTAGCATCCCTGCGCACTCCTCTGCCTACTTTGAAAGAAGTCCTGGCTATAGGGCAGTAAAAGCATATAGAACCTTACCAAATAACCTGCAACAGATTGCTTGCCCAAACAAATTTAAAAGGGAAGTTACCACCTTTTTACATAATGAGTGTATATATGATTTTAATTTAATTTAGTTTATTTTATCTTCTACACACATTACCTCAAAAACCAATTTTTAATATGTCTGTAATGGTCCATATGTTTTAGCTTTAGGCTTTTAATTATTTTAAACCTAAAAAATTTTTAATAATTTTCAAGCTTGTTTTTACAAAGATGTATTTTGCTTGGGGCGTTCCTGCTATTGAACATCCATTATAATTTAGATTTAGATTAGTAAGCATTAGGCCGCATCTGTTTTCTTTTTGACGTTGCTGTGTCTTGTAAAAAAGATTTGGTTGGCAATAAAGGATTATTTATTGCTTATTTATTTATTTATTATTTAATTTCCCTGGATTTTTTTCTCTGTCTTCGTGGAAATTCGCCCGAGTGTAGCCTGTTTCAAAAAAGGCAAGAAAACCACGCTTTCAAACTATCGCCCAATTGGCTTGCTTCCAATAATCTCCAAAGTTAGCAGTTGATGGACACATCTCAACCACATTCACCATTAATGCGGGCGTGCCTCAGAGCGCAATACGTTCACCAACTTTGTTCCTCATCTATCATTAATGACCTACTGACCGAAACCAATAATTCTGTCTATATTTCTGCAGATGACAGTATCTTTATCTTCCAATTCAGATCAGAAAAACCTTTACCCGCTACTGAAACTTATTACCGTAGACAGGAGCAGATTACAACAATTAATCAAGATCTAGAGAAACTTTGAACTTGAGGCGACAGGAACTTGGTACAGTTTAATGCAGCAAAAACCAATAGCAAGAAATACCAAATAACAAGAAATACATCATTATGACTGAATCGATTAATCCTTCATCCTCGTTAATCGGACTACTGGGTGAGTCGGTCAACAGCAATATGTCCTCGCATGGCAGCGTTAGGGTGTAAGGGGTACCTCTAGCCCAATTGACAACCTCACCTGCTAGTGGTGCATCCTGCTAGACAACTAACGAGGCTCTGTCGACCGAATGTCTGCCTGCCGGCATAAGTAGACGCCTCTTGCTAGCCAACATCTTAGGGTGGAAGAGCTGACAGGAGTAAGGGCATCTCACTGTACTTGGGAAGAGAAATCTTCCCTAAAG
Source organism: Pissodes strobi (assembly GCA_016904865.1). NCBI lineage: Eukaryota > Metazoa > Arthropoda > Insecta > Coleoptera > Curculionidae > Pissodes > Pissodes strobi. Next base: position 325,798 of record MU182000.1, on the reverse strand, counting down.
GCGGATGAATCATTAACTGATCAACGGCGTGGGATACAGAAGGCAACTGCTGATTTCCATGCATAAAGCAACAGATGGAGGGAAGAAAAAATTTGAAAATTGCTACCTGGAACGTAAGAAGCTTGTTCATGACACAACGCGTTGAAAGAAATGAGAAGGTTAAAAATCGATATCTTGGGGGTGAGTGAAATGTGTGGTGTGGGGAATGTGACATTGATGAATATGATACACTATGCTGGAAATGAGGGTGTCAACCACTACAACGGTGTTGCAGTCATCATGACAAAACAAATAGCAAGGTCAGTTGTCGCTGCTATACCAATATCTGACAGAGTCATTTTACTACAACTCAGTTCAAGGCCAATTAATACCAACATAATACAAGTTTATGCACCAACATCCACTAGTAGTGATGATGAAATCGAAAGCTTCTACAGAGATATTGATAACGCTTTATGACTGGTAAAAAAAGCAGATAACACCATAATTTTAGGAGATTTCAACGCCAGAATTGGAACTGGACAATATCAAAATATAGTGGGAAGCTATGGGTTAGGGGCGATCGGCTCATTCAATTCTGTCAGGAGAATGATCTCATTGTATCGAATACCTTCCTCAAATTACATCCGAGGAGACTATATACATGGCAGTCAGGAGCAGAGACAGAATACAACATTGTAAGGAACCAAATCGATTACATCCTAGTTAAACATCGTTACAGAAATAGCGTAAAATCTGCTAAAACATACCCAGGTGCAGACATTGGGTCTGATAACAACCCCGTAGTGGCAATAATCCACATATGGCTCAAGAAAATCTCGAAAAAACAACGTCAAAAAAACATTGACCTAACATTATTAAGTGAAGAATCTACCAATGACTTAGTCCGTACTAGACTAAATGAATATCTTATAACTGAAAATCCTAGCGAACAAATAGACATAATGGAGGAAAGTGGAAACATCGATAAGGGAAATCTGCTGCAAAAACCTGAAGGGGAAAGCCCAACATAAAAAGAAATCTTCGATGATGAACGAAATAATAGAATTGATGGAAGAGCGCAGAATTGTTAAGAACAACAAACATGCGTACAAAAGTATCCAGAAAGTAATATGGCAGAAAATCCAAGACGCGAAAACAGCACATCTGACCAACGAATGTAAAGAAATAGAAGCTCTGGAAGCTGCATATGACCCCTTCAACATGCATAAAAGAGTCAAAAAGGCTACAGGTAAATTCAGAATAAGCAGAGGATCGGGTATACTCTACGACGAAAGTGGAAAGATGATTAATCGAAAAGAAGAAATGTTAAAGGAGTGGGAAAATTACATCAGAAATTTATTTGAAGATGATAGACCAATAACGCCACCGGAATTAACAAAGTATGAACGACCTCTAATTACATTTACTGAAGTGGAATATGCCATAAAACGTTCTAAAAACCGTAAAGCAGTAGAACCTGACGAGATTCCCAGCGAAATATATAAACTAATCGATAACACTGAAGCATTAAAAGTGATAACAGAATTATTCAATAAAATATACACCACAGGTGGAAAGTTACCAAGCGATTGGCTTAGTTCCATATTTGTCACCTTGCCAAAGAAAACAACTGCCAAGACGTGTGCGGATTATACAGTGATGGGCTAAAATATGGAACAAATTCATTATCTCGTAAACCACAATTTTTTTTAAAAATCGCTCGAACCCGTCGATTTTGTTTTTCGATCGCGCTTATTCTGACATAAAATGTAGATCTACAGGGTGTTCCAAATTAGAGTGACAGAAAAAATATTTTTTTATTAAATGGAACCCCCTGTATATTATTGCATATTTGGATTTTGCGGAGGATTCTAGACATATTTCATTAATAATGTCCTATACCTATTTCCAACTGTTTTTGAAATATTGACAGTTGAAAATCGACCATTTACCAAGTTTGACAGCCTGTGAAATCTAAACGGCTAAAGATAGAGCAAAATGGTTTGCACTTTCCCATCTTGGTTTTTCATAAGCTATCCTTTGACACTAATTTTATATTTAACCAGAGGTTAAGAAATTCCGGTTAAATGTAACCTCTAGTTAAACCTAAAGTTAGTGTCAAAGGATAGCTTATGAAAAACCAAGATAGGAACGTGCAAACCATTTTGCTCTATCTTTAGTCGTTTAGATTTCATATGCTGTCAAACTTGGTAAATGGTCGATTTTCAACTGTCAATATTTCAAAAACAGTTGGAGATAGGTATAGGACATTATTCATGAAATATATCTAGAATTCTCAGCAAAATCCAAATATGCAATAATATACAGGGGGTTCCATTTAATAAAAAAATATTTTTTCTGTCACTCTAATTTGGAACACCCTGTATATCTACATTTTATGTCAGAATATGCGCGATCGAAAAACAAAATTGACGGGTTCGAGCGATTTTTAAAAAAAATTGTGGTTTACGAGATAATGAATTTGTTCCATATTTTAGCCCATCACTATACAACAGTCAGCTTAATGAATCACTTACTAAAAATATTTCTCAAAATTATTCATGGCAGGATCTATTCCAATTGTGAGGAATACTTAAGCGAATCGCAATTTGGGTGCCGCAATGGCTTCGGCACAAGAGAGGCTCTATTTGGGATAAATGTCCTGGCTCAAAGAACTCGTGACATATCAGTTGATGTGTATGCATGCTTTATAGACTTCCAAAAGACCATATAAGACTGGACGAAAGGGATACTAGGATATTTGAAAATTTATATTGGAACCAAACTTCGGTGATTAGAGTAGATGGTGATGATCCGGAAGTAAGTATCAAACGTGGAGTAAGGCAAGGTTGCATCTTATCGCCCTTGCTCTTTAATGTATACTGTGAAAGAATATTCAGGGAAGCACTAACTGATATACAGGCCGGCATTATTATAAATGGCAAAATCATAGACAACCTTCGCTACGCAGACGATACGGTACTGTTGGCCTCCAGTCGGGAAGATTTACAGCGTATACTGGATGCAGTCATCGAAAAATGCGCAATGGCCGGACTCGGATGAAATGCAAAAAAGGCCAAAGTGTTAGTAATTAGCAAGCAACCTAATATCATAGCTAACATAACAGTTAGGGGTGAACTATTGAAGCAAGTAAACCAAATAAAATATTTAGGCAGCATAATAACTAACAACGCGGATAGTCAAACTGAAGTGAAATCGAGGATTGAGCAGGCTCGAGCAGCAGTAGGTTCTTGTGCTGTAGAGAGGTATGGTAACGTGCTGTAACAGAGGTATGGAAGCGTGGACTATAAACAAGTACGACGAAGAAAGACGACTTGAAGCCCTTGAGATGTGAGCTTACAGGAAAATATTAAAAGTTTCATGGACGGAAAAAGTATCCAACCTGGTAATACTCGTCGTGATAACGACTGAATAAATCCACCGAAATTCTTACCAACAGCAAAAGGAGGAAACTGCAATATGTCGGGCATGTTATGAGAGGCGAAAAATACCGATTACTACAGAACATCATGCAGGGAAAAATTTCTGGTAAAAGAAAGCCGGGCCGCAGAATAGCATCATGGCTCAAGAATCTACGTGACTGGTATAAACTCAACTCAAGCGCTCTATTCAGACTTACCGTCGACAGAGTAAAGAAGCCTTGTTTATGACCAACTTTCTAGAAGGACATGGTCTTAAGAAGAAGATGACAACGTTGCTGACGTCGCAGAAGCTTGGTGCGCTATCTCGCAACAAAAAAACTGTTATACACCGCAGCAGCTGTTATTGCTCTACAAGGCACAAATAAAACAGTGCTTATAATTTTGCTCACACATCATTGAGAATTTGATGCACGATGAAATTAAAAGGTTTTTCATACGATATTTTAAAGCTAGCTGTAGCACCAATAAAATATTTGTTGTACTTGCGGATCTAAACTATATCCTTTAGTCCCTCCAAGCAGAGACTACAAAGTTTCATTTAATCCGAAGAGCCTAAAGTACACGCCAGCAATACATATCTAATTAAAAAAGGATTAAATTAAATAACTTTTATTCACGAAGAAGGACGAGAAGCCGAAACTTTTGCTATAAGTCACGGACTGGCTCAAATGGTTGACGAACCTACCAGGATCCCTGAGCGTCAAAAAGATTTTGCTAGCCTCCTGGATCGATTCTTAACAGCTAATCCTGACCTCTACACCGTAACTCTCCAACCTCAGTTAGGCTCATCAGACCACAATCTTATCTCCGCGCCCTGTGAACTTGCTATCAAAACAAAGGAGCCACAGGTACCTGAAAGATAAAAACCAGTGTAAGAGGACCATTGACGAGAGCAAGGAGCAGATCAAGAACAAGTTTCTCAACTGTCATAACGGATCAACATCCATTTGATCAGTTGCCAAAGCTATCTATCAAGGTTTATCAAATACGTTAATCCCACCACTGACCAAAAATGATGGCTCAATATTCTCAATTCTCAATTCTCAAATTCTACCTTAGATCCCCAAGGAAAACTCCCCCAACTACCACGAGAGTGAATTCCTCAATGTCAGGTTTGGTATTTCGCCAACGCGAAGTGAAACGAACACTTAAAAGCTTAGACACTAATAAGGCCACAGAACCGGGTGGCGTTCCCGCAATAGTACTTAAGAAATGTGCTGTTGAACTAGCAGCTCCACTATACAGACTTTTCTCCCTATCATATAGAACTTCATGCTTTCCTTTTAGCTGGAAATGCGCTCAGGTTCAACCAATCCCGAAGAAAGTTGAGTTGAGTTGCTTGGTTTATGGCACTGCTACGAGGCAATTGTTGACTGGCTTTGGACCATATCGGGGAGAGTTAAGAAAACGATTCCAAATAACTACCGTCCAATTTCCTTAGTTCCCATCATGTTCAATATCTCGAATCGGCAGGCATCATTAGCGATCGCCAGTATGGCTTCCGCAAGCAGAGATCAACGGTAGATCTCCCGACTTACCTGTGGATCAAAGCCATGGACAGATACGGCGGATCTCGTGCAGTGGCTCTCGACATATCCAAGGCATTTGATAGGGTGTGGTATGACGAATCGTTAAGCAAATTGACAGTATACGGACTACCACTAGTACTGCTTCTGTGGCTTTCCAATTTCTTGAGGGATTGAAGCATCCGAGTTGGTATTGATGGACATCTCTCGGAGGAATTTTAAATCGCTGCTGGATTTCCTCAAGGGTGTATATTATCTCCTACCCTGTTCCTGCTCTATATCAACGATCTCTTAGACAGGCAAACAATTCTATTTACAGCTTCGCAGACGACAGCACTAATATCCTCATTCATATCGCGGATTCCAATAACCGCTGCACGTTCCTAACGCCATCAATGAGGCTATGAACGCCATCGTGGAATGTAGTGAGGAAACAATGTCCAGTTTAACGCAGGAAAGGCTCAAGCAGTTGTTTTATCAAAAAAAGCAAACACCACAGGACCTGACTTATCAATGACAGGACGAACACTGACTCAGGACTCATTCATAAGCTTGCCGGGCATCAACGTAGAAAACATTATGTCTTGGCGCAATCACTTCACCAAAATCGAGAAGGCAGCAGCACAAAAGCTAGGGGCGTTCTATAATGCAAAAAAAATGTATACACCTCATCAGCTCTTACTGCTCTATAAGGCCCAGAGAAGGCCATCTCTGGAATACTGTTCCCATGTGTAGAGCTCGTCACCCAGACGCTTCCTTAAGAAATTGGATTCCATACAGAAGAGAGCAGTCCGTCTTGTGGACGAACCAGAGTTGACCAAAGACCTCGATGGCCTTGAACATCGAAGAAAAGTGGCTCTCTACTATCGATACTACTACGGAAAGTGTTCGAACGAATTGGCACTTATGATTCCGGAGAACTGCTTCGCTCTGGAATGAACTTCCGAGTAACGTCTTTTCCGAAAACTACAGCCTACAGTACTTCAAGTCCAACGTACACCGTGTGGAAATATCCCAAGTGGCATAGGATTTCCCTTTTGTGTGTGCCGAACATAAAAATGGATTTATTTATATTCAGATGGATGTTTCCGTTTGTACAATTTACAATATTAAATAGTGATTTGTTTTATCGCTAGTGTGCTGTATGACGCTGCTTGATGTAGAACTACGTCCGACAGCTCGAGAGTTTTGCTCTAAAGCTAGTCAGAAAGTGTTTCCTGAAGGTCCAGCAATTTCGAATGCTTTCACATTTTCACATCACCATATTCAAAAATGTTGTCGGCAATAATTTTTTATTTTTTATGGAAATTTCAACGTACCACTAGGCGACTGCTGCTAATTTCCATATTCCATGACTTCCTAAAACATCTACGGATGCACCAGAGTCAGCTAATAAAGAGGCAGACGTTCGACGAAAGCAACGTCCAGTGTACCTATAATGATGAGCTGGCTAGATTTAGGAATGCTGCTACTTCTTGGGATACTTTTCCAAATATTTTTTGGCTGCGTGGTACATTGATTGATTGCTTTGATAGGGGTCTCAGTCTTTCTTTTGTCAACCTGGTCCTCTGTTTGCATCTTGGCTTTTTTGACTCATACCCTCCATTTCTTGTTTTCAATAGGACAATTAACTTATGAAACTTGCTGAAATCGATATTATATTTAACGTTCAGCATGATCTTCGGCATGAAATAATGTGCCCCATGCGATGAAGGAGAGAAACCGCTGGATTTCTCTGTGAAAAGACGAGTAAGGCATCGTCGATGAAATTTCCACTTTTCGTTCACAGTACTATCTAAACTATTTTACAACTACCTCATTCACATTACGCTTAATATATTTTCCTTGATATTGTCGGCAAAATACCTTCTACGGCCATTTCAGCTGCTTTTCTCAAATCAAAAATTTAATGAAATGACAACTTGTTTATTTATACTATAATTAAATATTTCAAAGTGTACTTTGCACTAAACTGTGACATTATCAGGTATTTTTAAATTTATAGCTACATATTACCTAATTGTAGCAATACTATTCCTGGAAGGACAAAAAATAATGTATATACCGCAGAACAAAAGTGCCTTAATCTCCCATTCGCGAGATTTAATGAGTCTGATATATAATATCGTTGGCTGAGACGATAATATAATGTCCTTAAATGTATTTAAACAAGTCGAGTTAAATTGCTTACCTCCAATAAAATTTCGTTAGCATTCCAGCATAACATGAAAATTTGCAGAATGCACAAGTTTAGGAAAAATATGTTGTAGACTAGCTTAATTCTCTGTAATAATAAAATGAATAAGAATTATTATTTTACATTCACAAATAATAATCTAAAAAGTAACTACCTAATAGTAATATAGTAATCACTGAACTGCAAACCGTTATACATCGTCAGAAAATGAGATTATAATGATGAGATGTTTTTTTAATTAAGTTTGGCAAGTAACAAAACGTATAACATATAGAGGTCTAAAAAAATGTGTTAATACCCCAAATTGTTTATAAAAATACAAAAGATACAGATGGTAATTTTCAAGATATGAATTTGAATGTCATAGAGGAACAGTAAATACACGTAAGCATAAAGCTATATTGTTTGTGACGTAAGTATTTAAATAATTTCAAGTACGATCTTTAAAAAATGATGTCCACACACGATAAATTCCGGTTAGAACAACTAAATACAAGGCATCATCATTTCCAAAGAACCTTCTAATATAGTTTGGAATAAGGAAAGAAATAAAAACCTTTACTTTTTTGACCGATAACTTTTCAAATCTTGCAAAATTTTTCAACATTTCACGTAATAACTCGAAAAAGGAAAATCGGATCGTCAAAAACAATTAATCGTTGGCGATCCCTAACACCTCTTTCAGACGATACGGATTTTAGTCAGTCCGGTTTATTGGTTTTAACGTGGTGGCCAGTAGTATCGTCTGAAAGAGGCCTTAGAAAAACCTGCCAAATTTTAAATTTCCACTCGCAACCATTTTTGAGAAAAATGAAGTTGATGCCAACTTTCCCGTGACCTGTCATGCGTGACAGCTCAGTTTGGTTGGCTTCCCAGAAAAAACTTTGCTAAACGCGCCTAAGGAAGTTTCCACTTCAAAAATATAGGTAAATAAAAAAAATGTAGAAGGAGAAAGGTCTTACATTGAGTACGAAATTCTTAAAATGTGGCATCTGCAAAATTTTCTGGTGCAAATGCAAGGCAATATTCTCAATTTTTTTTATCCTGTTTCGATACTTAGTCTGGTTTTTTTTGAGACTTATTTTATACATTTGCTTCCATTCCTATGTATCTAGGTAGATATGCTAATTATTTTAAAAAATGTTTTCTATTTTAGTTGAAAGTCTATTTAGACGAGTTTTTTATACAATTTTATGAGTAATATCTCAAACACTTGTCTTTTCCATATACCCAAGATAAAATCGGGATGTTTTATTGTTTTCGTTATATGTAACTGCAGTAATTAAAATTTTATATTTTATATAATTTTGTTTAATTTAGTTATATGCTATAACCTATAATTACAAAACAGCCCTATGCAAAATATATTTTTTCAACCCATGTATATAAAAAAGCAGCTCCTTTTTTCGCCCCGGGCGTCAATTGTGTTAAAAAGAAGGCCAGAACGCCTTTCTTATTTAACCAAATTGCTCTTAGGGCAATACTCGATTAATTCCAAACTTATGCGGCAAACTTTAGGCTTTCGAAAAAGTTTTGTATATAACAATTTTATGGGACCCCATAGAATAGTGCGTATGTGTAGTCTACATCACTATTCTTGGAGTGATAAGGAGTTGAAATGGGTTGGGTTTATTCATATAATTAATACACTTAACCTTATACTTACCGCGTAAATGAGAATGATCGTTGTTGCTAACATCAACGATGTTACGCCGTATTCTAGTAGAAGAAGAAACATTATGGAGTCATTAAACTGCTGAGCAAATCTGAAACACATGCAAGCTTATTAGGTATAAAAATATTACTATTTTTATTTTATTCCAATCCAATAAAATTAGAAGGGGAGTCAATTGGTATATTGACGCTTCCGTCACTTTCAGTTAGAAAGGAATGTGACCTCAAACTCGCTATTTTAAATGGTATATTTTTACATTTTCAAATTCCCTAAATAGGAAAAGTAGTATTCATACAACGGTAGACTTCCCTTGTAAATTCCCATATATAAAAGTACGGAACAGCAAAGAAAACCGGGCAAACCTTAGAAAAAGGGTCACTGTTATTACTATGGAATAGTATATTCTGCAACATCAAATCTATACGCTGTAATAATTTGCCGCTGATCGCAAACCGAGTATAATGTGCGCCAGTTAATCGATAAACGAAACCACGCGATGGCTTAATCCCGGTATAAATAAATATACGGTAGTTTCACTGGAGACAAATTTCCAATTTCGCCGACAGTGTGGCGACGGACGGAGCGAATCCGAATCAATCTGGTTCGTAACCTGCGGTGGCTCGGCTACGGGACAGCCTACAGGGGGCAAACGCACTGAGATTGTGTACTATCGGCACCGAACATTAACAATAGACTAGAAAGTTCACTCTAAGCCCCGCCCCCAGTATTTCCCTCCTTGCCCCGTCGCAGAACCTGTGAAATGCTATGGTTAACCGCTCACGCCTCGTGCCACGTTTCACCCCGTCTCGTCTAAAGTCTGGCGTCCGCCTTTGTGAGCGCTACATCAAGAGGGCCGACTGAGACTGGACCGTCTAGTATCTATAATAACTCCATAATAATAATCGGGGATATAACTTTGCATCAGCGAATTGAATCTCTCCCAACAGACTGCTCGCTGCTGCAGGTGTGCAAACGTAATTTGCTAAGTGGCTCTACTCGATATTGCTTGTACTCTGGCTTGATAAACTTCGCAGTGGTCCACCGTGATTGGGTATGTTTACCTATTCCAGAAACGTGCATCATATTAGCGATCTGCAATGAGGTCCAGCAGTATTAGTTGCGATTTTGATGTGCGTGGGTATGTTATTATTTTCATTCTTTGTATGCTTTTGATTCGATAAAAGCTCACTATATTTAGAATTTTGAAATCTGGCCTAAAAAGGACGACGTGAAAAAATTAGGTAAGCAGTAAGTAGCAAAAAGTTTTCTCTAGCACAACAAACTACTCTTTTGTACTACACATTCATTACACATGCACAATACAACTTGCTTACTGTTATAAAATTATTTGCTGAAATGAGGTACTTTTCAGTAATTGAAGAATCATTATCAGAAAAAAAAATGCTTCACGATATTACCAGCGTGTGTTCAGAGAACCTGTTTGAAGCTTCGTCTTCGGTCGAGCCAACACGCGTTGTGTAGCGATTCTTCTGTCCCCATTGGCAAAAGCGATTGGGCGAGCACGTAGTAATCGTCCAGGGACTGTGTTTTTCCCTGAGGAAGGATCGAACGTCCTAGCCAGAAGAAATACCTATTCACGCCGGTATTCAGGCTGGGGCAACCGAAAGTTCCGGTGAGCCCATTTCTGTCCGTGCCGTGCGCAAAATTTTACCCGTCATCTTAGATGTATGTACCAATTATAACATAACTTCCAAATAACGTTTTTCTGTGACAATTCGGAATTTTCGGAGATACGTACCCGCCATATTGGAGGTTCCTCAAATGCACTAACAAACTACCTCCCGGAAAGCAGATGTCAACTTCCAGTCAAGCAAACAAGCACGATTTCTGAACTTCGAGAAAATGTACGTAACAAATATGCATCTATTTTTATTGTAAAGGCAGAAAACGAACGTAAAAGTTAGACTAACTTCGAAATCACCAATTCTTCACTTCAATATGAAAAACACAACTACTGTGGTAAGTAATATTTTAACAGGTGCATGCCAACTATTAATTAAGTTGAGGTTTGGAACCTTCAACAGAGTTTTATCCGCAATACCGAAACATAATTTTTGCACTGGATGCTCATTTCGCTAACCATGTTAGCAGGAGATGAATAAACATCATCTCCTGACGATGCTAACATGGTTAGCTAAACGAGTATCGAGGGCAAGAATTGTTTCGATATTGTGTATAAAACTCTATTCTAGAACTTTTAATGGGATAATAAGAAAATATACACTTGGGAACTGCAGCACCAGAGAATATTTTTCTTGTGGGGCAATCTAAATACGTTATTTTCGACAGAGAAAGTTTTGGATGAGTCTATAGATGCAGCAATAATTAGTTCTAATATTGTAAACTAGAAAGCGTAATAACAAAAGAACACTCAGTCTAATGTTTGAACTTGATAGTTGACATTGAAGGATCAAATATTATGAGTATTATCTAAACATGTTTTAAAAACAATCAGTCAAATATCAACAAAATTTAGTATAAAAGAACGGGCAAATCAAGTAGACGACAACTTATCTGGTTGAGTAGTTCCCTTTTAATTAATGCAAAACGCTCCGCCATTTCTGTACCAGCTTCTCTGCAGATTTGAGATACCATCAATTAACATTACTGAGTAATACAGAAGAGGACCATAATGAAGAAGAAAATTTTCAGCAATTTTAAATTTTAAACACAAATATCAATAGTATCATACCTTAGATAAAAGAAAAAATCACCCTTATGAGAGGAAAAAATAAGCAGTCTATGCAGATATAAAGAAATGTAGCTAGAGTATAGAGTTACAATTTTAAACGCAAAGTGTTAGAGATAGGTACCGTATTGAGAAACTCATAGCAAAAACAGTTGGGCGTTGGATTAAGTGAAATATTGAGGAGTAAAATGGAGAAAAGTAACTAGGAAATAGAGTTACCGTTGTGAACGCAGGTGTTAACGATAAGTATCCTACTGGGAATATCGTATAGGTGAAACACAAAAGCGTTGACATAAAGCATAGTTGAAATCATATAAAACACTTATCTAAGGTACATACAGTAGAGGTACAAGTTAGAAGAAAGCAGCGTAAATATAAGAAGAAAACAGCATATATAAAGAAACAATACACTAGGGGGATACAGCGAATCGGACCAGGATCGGAGGGAACCAAGAAAAAAGAAATAAAAGTAACTAAAAATCCGCAACTAAGTAATTAGGAAGCAACCAGAAACTAAGTGAACACAAAGAAACTAAACATTAAGCAAAAAGTAACCAAAAACTAAGTAAATACAAAGATACCAGACACCAAGAAGAAATCAGAAACTATGAAACTAAGCCACTAAATATAGGAAATTAGGGAATATAAATGGAAAAAATATGTTAGGAATATGTAAATACAATTTGGAACGCGAATGTTGATGATCAGTACCTATCTAAGAAAGTAGAGAAAATCATAAGGCAAACATGTGGGCGTCCAAAGAGAAAGAAGGTTCATATAGAGAAAAATGGAGGTATATATAACTTAGAGAAGTTATAATTTTCAATGCAAGTGTTAATGACAGGTACCACATTTGGGAAATCATTGTAAAAACACGGAGGCATTAGAAAAGCACAAGTTATAATTTTAAATGCAAGTGTTTGGCGATAGTACCATTTTGGGAAAAACACATAGGCATTTAATTATAAAAGGAATCAAAGGGTTATAGTATTGAGAGTACGAGAATTATAATATTGACCTACATTAAAAAGAGAAACTAGAAAGTAAAATTATATAGAGGTCACATAGGGAATGTCGTAGCCAACTGCCAAAGAGAAGTACCTTATAAGGAAGATCATAACAGACACTTGGACAACATGACGACCTAGGAGATGAAATGGGAATCTACATAGGGATACGTATGGATGTATATATAAAGATAGTAAACGAGAATATGCTAATAGAAATAAAGGAAAATAAATTAAGAGTTAAATATAGGAAGTAATATTAAAGAGATTACATAACAAAAGTGTCAGCACAAAATATAGAGAATACATAGAGATAGTTAAAATCTATAGACAAAATATGTAGACAAACATAAATAAAGAATTATGTATAAAAATGTACTATGAAGACATAGAACATAAAGTAAGATAAAATAAGGAGCTAAAATACGGCGCCGTAGCATATAGAAATATAGAAATAAGAGAATAAATAGCAGATAGATAGCAGAAAACTTAAATTAGGTAAATAGATATAAATAAATAACCATGGATGAACTAAGAAGAATTACAGTCGTACACTACATACCATTCTAAATCCCATACATACAGCAGCATAAATCTTGTAAAAGGCACATATTATTAATGATAAATTAAACATAAGTATACCGATCATGTTTTACAAATTAAGCGAAAAAATTGTAACTTGTATAGGTAAGTTACACCGAAAAAATATTCAGTTGTCTTCCTTGGATATTGGCCATATTCCAGGGGGGATAATAAATAAAAATACTAGTATTCAAATAATAGGTTTGTTCTAGCAGCGATTTCAAACGGTTTCAAACCATCCGGAGTTTGCGCATAGCGATATAAGCGACGCTGATATTGTTATGCGCAAACTCCGGATGGTTCGAAACCGTTTGAAATCGCTGCTAGAACAAACCTAACATCATCAGTCAAAGCAACATAATTGACGTCACTGTAAATTACGTATACAGGTATTAAATATCTACCGTTATTTTTAAACAATTCCGGCAATGTTTACGATCAACGTAATAAGCATATCAATGTTATATAATCACAAATAGTCGGCAATATTTCTCAAGGCAGACCAAGTTTACGTGTTAATTTTTGTTATTATGTTTAAGAGAAACAAAATCCAAAACACCGACAGAGAGTTACGATGTACGTTTCAAAAAATAAACAAACAAGCCATCGACTTGGAATTCGCTAACAATAGTTGAAATAGAAATATGCACTTGTAGGTATACGTAATTATAACATAAGCTAGGGCATGCTAGTAGCATATTATAAATATATATGGGAATAATATACAGAGGGAAAAATATTAATAATAAATATAATGCAAATAATTAGTGGAAATTAAATATAGATAATAAGTTAAAAATAAACATGTGAGCTGGTGTCCTGCCGGAATTTCTGGTGGCCACGCCTGATCTCGGACTACCCTGAAATACATAATGGAGAACTCGAAGAAACATATTGAGGGGCACACCGGTCGAAAAAAAAAACAAGAAATGTGAGTTCTTACCTTAGGAACTTCCGGGAGTGCACACCTGGCTTTTCTGCGGTATGCACGAACAAATCTTCTCTCTTTAACAGAAAGAAAGCGAGTGTAAAAACCAGAAAGTCAAACAACAAGGGATTTTTTTTTAAGGGATTATACATTTTTTTTTTACTTACGGCAGGGCACTTCCATCATGTACACTTTAAATTCTAAGACACAAAGAAAAATACGACCAAAGGAAATTTTTTTAAAATTATTGGAAATATTTAGGATACAGTATGTAACGGGATACTGTGTCAGGAAAAATGCAAGGTATCAAAAAATAGTTCTCGATACACGGCAGACGAACTAAAAAATAATATGATACTTGCATATGTTTCGGGCACCACTTAATAAAAACATGCTGTGTGATTTTAAATACGAATTAGTACTGGGTGATAAAAAATTGAAATGACAGTCATTTAAAAAAAAATTAAGATAGAAAACAAAATGTTAATATGAAGCACTTATATTTGGTTTATATTTGTTACATGTACCTGAAGCACTCACTAGTCAATGGCGATGGAGTCCTGATACACAGCAGCCAAAAAGGAGTCCGACAAAGATTCTGAATTTAGTGAGGACGCAGATCGAGACCCCTTGGCTGGAATCCAGGACCGAACTATGTCAAGAATATCTAGTGCTCAGACATAACCTAAATTTAAGTAGGTACAGAACGATATGACTATTCGAACATTGAGGACAGCTGGTTATTATTATTTAAAGGAGTTCCACTCCTTTTTGAACATACTCATCAAAAATGAGTTTTTGAGCGTCTCTAAGATAACGAATTTAGTTACTTCTTTTCTCAATCAAGTCTTTATTTATTGAGCAGATTCTTTCCTTTTTGAACTTTCTAACCGTAAAGATGTTTTGCATTGGGGACCAATGCTAGTTGGAGGGGGGCATGTGTAAACTAGAAAGCGTAATAACAAAAGAACACTCAGTCTAATGTTTGAACTTGATAGTTGACATTGAAGGATCAAATATTATGGGTATTATCTAAACATGTTTTAAAAACAATCAGTCAAATATCAACAAAATTTAGTATAAAAGAATGGGCAAATGAAGTAGACGACAACTTATCTGGTTGAGTAGTTCCCTTTTAATTAAGGCAAAACGCTCTTCCTGTAAGCTCAAACCCTCCCGATCCTGATTATCTGGTTAAGTAGTTCCCTTTTAATTAAGGCCAAACGCCTTTCTGGTGACCAGGGTCAAACCTCCCGACCTTGACTCTCTGGTTAAGTAGTTCCCTTTTAATTAAGGCCAAACGCTTTTCTGGTAACCAAGGTCAACCTCCCGATCTTGACTTTCTGGTTAAGTAGTTCCCTTTTAATTAAGGCAAAACGCTTTTCCTGTAAGCTCAAACCCTCCCGATCCTGATTTTCTGGTTAAGTAGTTCCCATTTAATTAAGGCCAAACGCTTTTCTGGTGACCAGGGTCAAACCTCGCGGCCTTGACTATCTGGTTAAGTAGTTCCCTTTAAATTAAGGCCAAACGCTTTTCTGGTACCCAAGGTCAACCTCCCGATCTTGACTTTCTGGTTAAGTAGTTCCCATTTAATTAAGGCCAAACGCTTCTCTGGGAACCAAGATCAAACCTCCCCTAAAGTGACGTCAGTGTAAGAGTAAAATGTAAAAGTAAAGTAAAACGTAAAGTAAAAAGTAAAGTGAACCATAGATAAAAGTGAAACCTAATTAAAGCATACCAATATAACTGAAACGAATCAAAACGCTCATAACAATTTAAACTAAAAGTAAACGAAAGGGAGCCGAATAGGTCGAGTCAGGTCAGTCCTCATCGAATGGTCATGCGTTCTACGCTATTCGAGTGAATTGTATTCAAACATAGTCGTCATTCTAAGTGCATTCCTTCCTGTATCTGAAGACCAATATACGTACAGTTTGTTTCGAATTAAACGAGTCGTTATTCCATCTGATATACAACCCCCAGCTCAAGGAAGAACGCCGTCAGTAATCCCACTCAGTAGCACGCATCCAGGAAGCGCCCAAATTCCTCTTTGACAATATTGCAACTGTTAGTACTCCAGCTCCAGCTACAACCCCAAAGCAAGATACACTTTGTAATATGCAAAAATGCGCAAGCAGCATTTTAAGCTAGTAATGGATAGTAATATATATTTTTTCTGAAGGAATTATTTAGTAAGCTTTAGTAATAACCACGCTGTATAATTTACTTCAAATTATGAGTTCTGTTGTTCCTTATGCGAGAACACTTATAATCAAGAATAACATGTTGAGAGATCAATAACGATGAAATTCTTCTGGCAATTTCTTTAAGGAATCGAAATTCTTGAATAGCTGTTGATATTTTGTAAATCTACTTCCAACAATTTTGTACATTATTATGTAAAACACTTCTATTTTTAAATTTTCCATAGGGTCTTTAATGCTGTTGTCATTTTTCTCATCAAAAATTTTTGTTCTTTTAATAGTTCTTTTTACTGGCAACTCTTTTTCTACTTGTAACGGTATTTTATTTTTTGAAAACCGGCTGTTTACTTGAAATAGTACAAAAATCTATGTAATTTAAGCGATGACAGCGTTTTTTCGACCATACACGATAAGATTGCAAAATGCCCATGCCTGGCAATTTGTAAATAATTACACAGTGGTATTGCCATTTACAAGTCTGGCGACAGGACGAAGGTAGTTAACTATCCTAGAATCTCTCTGCTGTCTGCTATCCCTAAGCTCCTCGAGTCCATGATTACCGATGCGACCTTCAACACTTACAAGAACTATATAATATCAGAGCAACATGGTTTCTTTTCAGGACGATCTACTGCAACTAATCTAGCAGTATATCTGAACTTTCTTTTGACATCTGTTGAGTCTGGTGATCAAGTTGATTGCATTAATACGGATCTTTCTAAGGCATTCAACAGTGTCTGCCATGCTTTACTGCTAAAAAAACTTTGTGATATCGGCATTTCGGGGTACTACCTTAGGTGGATTGAGTCGTATTTGTCTCTGCATCGTCAACGTGTTCTTGTTTGTGACTCTGTCTCACGTGAAATTTTTGTAACTTCAGGTGTCCCTCAGGGTTCACGTCTCGGACCCATACTGCTTTTGTTGTTCGTAAATGATGTCATTTCTTGTTTTGAATGATCACGCTGCCTTCTGTATGCAGACGCCTAAAAGTTTTTAATACTGTTTCTGCAGCTTCTAATTGTTTGCAGTCTGACCTTGACAGTTTCGTTGTGGTGTGAGGCTAATTTTTTTAAATAGTAATGTTTCCAAGTGTAGGCTTTTACTTTCTATAAACGCCGCAATCCTCTCAGAACTGTATATAAAATTAAAGAATCGGTCATAGAAAATGTGTCATCGTTAAATGACCTCGGTGTAATATTCGAGAGTGATTTGACATTCAAACAACATACATATTGACAATATTGTTCTGAAAGAATTTAGGCTGCTTGGTTTTTATTAAGAGGAACACAAAGCACATCGGCAATACTAAGGCGCTTACTAGTATCATTGTATAAAAAGAAATAGTAGGATATTTTAAATGTACTGCATTCTCCTTCGCATATTAAATCATATAAGTTGTAATAGATGGCACTACGAGGCGGAAAACTTAAAAAATAAAGTGACGCCATCTCTTGAGAAGAAGCTACGTTCTTTTTTTATACAATGGTTTCACCTACATTGTGAATTACAGGTTTTATTTTTTTAATTGAACAAAAGTGGTAATGGGGATGGGTAAAAATCGTACACTGTTGCCAAATGGCCGCCGGTCTACTTACTCTTTTGCATTCATTGCGTATTTTAAAACGAATAATTTTTCGGAGCCCTTTATTTGATTATTATGATTTCGCGATCGGGTAACGCTGGGTACACGGCCGTTACGGTGTGAGGCCGATTTCACGGTGGACGTATTTAAGTACCGGCTTACCGTTATTATTATTTTGATATTTTGAATATTGGATGTCGTTCGTCCGCCGCGGGTTGGAATTGATGAGATGAGCGTCAACAACAATAATTATAAACCTAGTGGACTGCCGGCTGCCGGTTATAAAGTATAGAAATCTTGTTGGAATGGGCAGAATGTGTGATTGAAAATATATAAGAGCTGATAATTGTTTTAAATATTCCCTTTGTTTATCGTTATAAAATTGCATAGAATATCCTTGTAAAATTGGGTAAACCATCAACAGAGAACGTGAGCTGGGCAAAATTGGAGTTTTTTTTTTGGAAACTTGCTATATATGGGGGTTTTGATTTCAAAAGTGACATTAATTTTTTAAAAATATTTTGACCCTGTATACCCCTGTGACCCTAAATTGAGGAAGCCTGCGGTTTTATTCCATAAAATCGGTAATAATTTGTTTTCTATAATATGGAAAAATTTGCTTCGGTATTTTTTTTAAACGGAGGCGCCTATTTTTCCTTCTTGGGGGAAAAATATACTTTTTTTCCGATCGCGTTCATATTCGATAGGTAACAAATTTATGATTTCTATCCCCCCAACACCTCCCTTAAAAATTGTAAGTTTTAAATGATATGCCCTGGAGAGTTGAAATTCGGTATAAGGGAGTTTTCGGGAACGGGGACTCCCAATATGACCTCAAATTTTTTCTGGGTAAGAAAAAAAAACGAAAAAAAGGGGAATAACTTCATTTATGATATGGGCGTTTTCGGGGTTGGGGATTTCCGAAGTGACACCAGATTTTTCTTGGAGCGTACGAGGAAAGCCGGATAAGAAAATAAAATAAAAAAAATTTTCAGGGGATGTAGCCGGGGTAAAAAGATCCTGGACGAAAACGGGACACCGTACCCCCCTCCGTTTGGCCAGGGGAGGGGGGAGAAGGAAAAACTTAATTAATTTCAGAAGAACGGGAAGAGGTACGGGGTCGAAATTTGTATGGTAGGTGCGCCCCATGGGGGCACATTAGACCATACGGGGGGACCGGGGCTGTAATTTAAGGGGGGATTTTGGGGGGAAACCGTGGGGGTAGAGGGCTGAAAATTTCAGGGGATGTAGCCGGGGAAAAAGAAGATCCTGGACGAAAACGGGACTCCGTACCCTCCCCCCGTTTGGCCAGGGGAGGGGGGAGAAGGAAAAACTTAAATAATTAATTTGGGGAGAACGGGAGGAGGTACGGGGTTGAAATTTTTATAGTTTTTTCATGGGGGGCCACCTTAGACCATACGGGGGGGCTCTAATTTATGGGGGGATTTTTGGGGGGAAAACCGTTTTTCGCCCGTATCTCTGCAACGAAGACTCGGATCGAAATTCTGACAAACGATGACCCCGCTTGTTCAAATTTTCACTTCTATGGTGTGGTCTTAAGTACACACATTTTTTTTTCAACGGAAACTAAACTTCCTCTCGAATAACCCAAAAATACTTGTTTTTGAAGGTTATGTTTGAAACTTTTTAAAAGTAAGGTTCCTATGAGAAAAAGCAAATTAAATTCTTTTTGTATAGCAGTAGTTTTTTCTGGAAAAAATAATTCCAAATTTATGGGAAGAATACACCTAATCTGGGTTAATAGTTAGCCAAAGTAAGGGAAAAATGACAACCACAATTTTTTTTATATGACTACTGGTGTAGAGAATATATGAAAGGTAAATATTTTTACTCATGCATATTTTTAATGTGTTAGTATTTTTTTGCAATTTTTTTTCCGAGGAAAGAAATTTCGTATTGAAAAAACGCGAAAACGGGTATTTTAGTATTTCTTCTTTTTAATCTTGGGAAACATTTCCAGGCCTGTACGTTAAATACATTTAGAGTTATGACTTACCAAAGTAAGTCAAAAGTTGCAGAATAAGGCAAGTTGTTATGTATTTGTCAAAATTTCTATATAGAAGCCAAAATCCATGAAAATTTGGGTTCCTCATAGGAACCATACTTTAAAAAAAACAAACGTTTTCTTCAAATTTACATTTTCTTATGGTATTACCTTGGAGAAAAAAAATTTAGAGTAAAAAAATATGTTCTCATTTCAGGAAGATGGGATTTAAATAAAATCAATAATAACTTCATTTTCTCGATATCTTTAGGTGATAAGTCAAACTTATTAATTAATTGCAAAAAAAATATTCGCAATGTAAATTAGTTTTTTTTAAATAGTATTTTCATATAGGTATATCACAAGAGAAAAAAATTTTGTCGGCAAAATTTTCGAAAGGTATGAAAATTTGTTGCTTGGCCATTTCGCGAATGATATTTTTGGTATCAAAAATGTCATGAGCGAAATTGCCGAAAAGCTACAAACTTGAATAAAACCTTGAGCAATAATTTTGTCTACACAATTTTTTCTCGAGTGGTATTCGTCATGACTATTTCGCGAGAAAAACTAGACAATGCACCGTATTAACAAACAGAAGCTTTATTTATTTGTTAACAAAATTAAATGTACTATTTAATGACGTTTGTCAAACTCACAATAATAGTTATACCAAACACCTTTTTGATGGACCTGTCATAGTTTTGTCGCAAAAAAATCACTCAATTAACGGGCAGGTAGTAGTTTTGTTAGTAGGAAAGGAGCAGTTGCTATGACGTTTTACCAGTAAAAAACACTCTAGTGAAATACCACTAGTACTTAATTTATTTCCGGAAATTTTTTCTTTTCAAAATTAGGCGAGGGATAATTTTCTTAAAATATTCGTGACCAAGAAAAAATTTCCTGGAATAATTTAAGCACGTGTGGTATTCGGTAAGAAAATTTCACACCAAATTGGTTTTAAATAATATTATTTTAAATTTTATGTTTGTGCCTTTGACACGAGCCTTGAAATGTAACATAGAAGTAGTCGGAGAACGAGCAATGCCTAAGATGCACCCTTTATAACACTCGCGAACAACCACCTAAAAAAAATCGATTTTTATGTAAATCGACCTGGCGCATCCGATTTTGGAGTTCGCCAGGCAATCCAGAATTGCGAAACTGGTCAAAATCGTCAATTTCTAAAAATTCTCAAATTTTATGTGATATTTTTAATTTTTGCTCACCACCCTATATCTCCCTTAATTTAAGTCCGATCAAATTAAAATTTTTAGGAGAGCCAATTTGGACTTTTATTATCATGAGTGACATGAGACAAATGCAAAAAAATGTACGTGTCACCTGTTTTATTTTATTTTTTAAATTGGTGGCACGAAATTTGTTAAAAATGCAGCAACAAATACTCGATCGAGAAAACTTTTTTGTTTTTAGAGATAGATGTATATAGTAAGCGACAAAGTTGTAGCCAAAGAACCGAAGAAACTTTTTTATTTCGGTGATATGTTTGATAACTAATTTAGTTTTCATGAAAACGGTACTGCAGTCAACACTTCGACCGCTGCGCCGCGTCGCTACAGTGTGCTTGTACTGCCGCTTTATTTTTAAACTACCCGCCGCGCCGCGCACCGTCCACCGGTGTTGTGTGGGAATAAAATAAAACCTACAAATTCACATTATATTGTGTGCGTTGGAGATCGTGACGATTTTGAAAAGAGCATAAAAGTTTCAGAAAGAAATAGAAGAGCAAAGAGCAATCCACCTATAAATTATGAAGTTATGAAGACGAGTTTAAGATTCCGGATTGGAAAAAATTTATTGCAAATTCTAAGAATGAGAAAAAGCTGCTGGCATATTTTGTTAAGAAATTCATAAATAATCATCACACTTTAGTAGAAAGTATAAATGTATTAGTTATTAGCTGGCATGCGAATTTAGAATTTACAGAACATGAGGAAGCTGATACTAGAATATTTTCTATTATTGTCCGTTTTATAAACAGGTATAAACGATTTTTTATCTATCCTACAGATACAGATATTTTTGTATTATCAATGTACTACTGACATAGAAATATGTATCCAAAATAATAAGACGTTTGTACCATGCCATGTGATAATCCAATCACAGCCAACATCTATCAGAAGGATGCTAAAAACTTAGCTGCGATTTTATTAGCAGTATATGGCCTAACGGGATACGATTCGGTGAGTTTCCCATTCCGAAAGAGCAAAAAAAAGCTCTAAAAGTTGCAGTTTCTAATGAAGCATGTTTAGACCTCATTCACTTTGGATCTTCAAGTTATCATGGGTACGAAATATAAGAACCTGGTAGAGCATTTTTAAAAATGTCTACGGCTGTCTTAATTTTATGGGAAATATGGACGAATTACGAGCGCATATATTTCCAAATTGTAAAACTGACATTAGGTGAGTAACATTAATTTCTATGTTTTTACCTGTGTCATTTTATTTTTTAAAAGTACCAAATTATGTTAAATTTGAAACCGCTTTATCACTGAAGTGCATTATTAACTATAGTCGTTGGTATTTCATTTTAGATATCTGCCTCCAACAGAAGATGCATTTCCATTGCATGTGAAAAGGGCGTTTTTGCAATGCGCAATCTATAAAAGCGCTAGTAATATTCAACCTGAAATTCCAAAACCTGCAGATTTTGGCTATTATGGAAACAATGCTTTTGTACCAAAGATGCCACTAAAAGGAGCAAAGCCAAGCTTTTTGGAAATTACAGCCAACTGCAGGTGAAGTTTATTTACTTGCACAAATAAATGTAAATGTCTTGTGTGCCTTGCAGCATTAGTTGTTTATGCCAAGGGAAATGTGAAGCTCAATAGTAGCAGATAAGTAAAATGTAAACTATCATCATTCCTTTTTACAAAATGTGTTAACTATTTCTTAACTATTGTTGCTTTACCATAAGAGTCGAAGTTAAATGTAGAAATAAAATGAATATGTTGAAAAACACTGGGCATAAATTACAAAATGAAGGATATTTTAAATCGAATCTATTTAAATCACAAAAATCTAAATCGACTTTATCAAAATTTAAAACCTTATTTTTTATATTTTTTTCCTTTTTTAAAATTAAAATTTACTGAATAAACTTCGAAATAAACCTTATGATTATTATTAGTACAGTAGAAATCTTGGCGCTCTCAAGCTACGCATGGCGGTATACTGCCTGTGCAGTGCGTGACCGGCCGCGGTCTGCATAGTTTTTCCTATATTGTGGCACCGTTATGTTAAAAACCAAACCACTTATCAAAAAAATCACCGAAATAAAAAAGTTTCTTCGGTTCTTTGGCTACAACTTTGTCGCTTACTATATACATCTATCTCTAAAAATAAAAAAGTTTTCTCGATCTAGTATTTGTTGCTGCATTTTTAACAAATTTCGTGTCACCAACATTTAAAAAAAATAAAGCTAGTGTCACGTAACTTTTTTTGGCATTTGTGTCTCGTCAGTCATGATCACAAATGTTTAGATTGGCCCTCTTAAAAATTTCAATTTAATCGGACTAAGAGTAAGGGAGATATATGATGATAAGCAAAAATAAAAAATTTTACATAAAATTTGAGATTTTTCGGAAATTGCCGATTTTCACCAGTTTCGCAATTCCGGATTGTCTGGCGAACTCAAAAATCGGATCCGTCAGGTCGATTTACATAAATATCGATTTTTTTTTAGGTGGTTGTTCGCGAGTGTTATAGAGGGTCCTTAAAATGCATCGTACAGATCCCTTGTTCTCAGACTAAAGGCTTTGAATGATTTTGATTAGATAGGTATGTATTCCGTTGCCGTAGCAACCCAATCAAACCTAACCTAAATCTTGTGTGTTAGTGCATAGCGTGAGCGTGAAAAATATGACTCGTTTTGGTCAGGAAAGTAACGAAGTTATTCGTAGTGAAATTCAGCACCTAACACCCGTAAATACTAAGAAATCTAAAGCAATTATTTGGAAACAGTTCACTGACTTTTGCTATGAGAAGTCTTATGAATTCGATAGGGAAAACATACCAGTGGAGGAGTTGGCACTGATTTTGGAAGATTATGGTTTTAATATGCGTAAGAAGAATTCAGAGGATTACAAGGAGAGTGTCGTCAAAGTGTTATGGAATTCTACTGCCAAACAGTTACAAGAACATTTTTATGAAAAGTATAAACGTAAATTTGATCCCTTTTCGCACGTGGAGTTTGCGAGTGCTAGAGCTGCAAAAAACGCCAAATGTCGACAGTTGCAAAAGGATCCCTCTAAACGAAAGGCAAGTGCATCAGTTTTACCATTAGCAAAAATTTAAAAAAACCTTGAACTCTGGGATGAAAACACTCCAGAGGGATTGCAGAAAAAGTTTTTTTTTCATTATTGCTTATGAACTGGCTTGGAGAGGTGGAGAAGGAGCTTCAGCATGTTTAGAGTATTTTGTGGAAGAAACGGATCATGAAGGAAAGCAACAGGGCGGGCCGGGCGCCTTGAATATGATCCAGTTTTTTCTAAAACTTCCCAAGGAGGATCGAAAAAACTCGCAGACAGTAAATGGTTAGTACCAAACATAATCAATCCAAACAGGTGTCCAGTAAGACTTTTTAAAAAATTATTGAGCAAACGGAGTGACGGAATAAAAACAAACCGTCTATTTTTAACCATTAATCCAAACTGGGAACACGCAAATTCCAAAGGTTGGTACAAAAATTGTCCCGTTGGACACAATACCATCCTTTCCTAATTCAAATCAGCGGCATCATTAATTGGAATTGACACGAAGAAAGTTAAAATTACCAATCATTCTGCTACAGCAACGTCTGTGTCAAATTTGGCAAAAGCTGGAGTTCCCGAACAACAATTAATTAAAATCACGGGACACGGAAATAGCGAATCGATTAAACCATATCTACAAATAGATGTAGATCATCATCACGGAATAATTGGAGCCATGAGATCTGTTGAAAATATTGTTGTGAGTCAAGAATCTCATAAGCCGCAGTCTTCTACGGTGTACAATAACTGTGTGTTTCACATTACCAATAATTACAATAGCCAAGATGTTACAAATTAATAAAATAAAAATTATTATATAAGTATTTATAAATATGTTAAGTAAAAATATATAAGTAAGCAGGTTTTTTAATAAAATTTTGTTTATGGATGAAAATTTCAACTAATGGACAATGCATTATGGATAAATATTTTCCATTTTACCAATTTTAGTGGCAATTTAAATTTGTCATTTCGCAATTTTTTAAAAG
>MU182000.1:251102-292467 GCA_016904865.1 Pissodes strobi | reverse complement strand
CTAGCATTTTTGAATTTAGGGGACAATTTTAATAACAATTTTAATGGTAATTTAAATTTGTCATTTCGCAATTTTTAGAAGCTGAGCTGAATACAAATTTTATCATGCTTCTTGATATTGTTGTAACAAATATAACATTAAAAGTTGGAAACAAAACTGAAATAAAAAAAAAATACATTAGATACGTCAGTTTTAAACCTGACATTTTAAATGCCATATACATTCGTGTTCCTAGCATTTTTGAATTTAAGGGAAAATTTTAATATCAATTTTAATGGCAATTTAAATTTGTCATTTCTAATGATCTTCTTGCTACCAAGGTGAAAAGTAGCCAAAGTACCGATTTTAAACTGTTTATAGTTGTGAAACTGCTAACTCTAGAGGTATAACATCATACCTTGCATCATACATAAAATATGCTTAGAATTTTACGAGGAATCGAAAAATAAATACATATATGGGGTGTTCCATTGAAAAAAAAATTCTTTTTGTTTTTCCCTGTATACTGATCATTTTTCCAATATTTTTTGTACGCAAAAAACTAGTATTTTTGTCATACGCGCCCAAAAATTGCTATTTTACGGACTCATTTGAGTCCGTAAAATGCTTCTTTTTAGCCCTAGTCGCTAAAAGTCGTCATGGCAACTTTTACGGACTATTCCAAAATTCCTGAATATGTCTAAATGTCAAATTTCGAATGACATGACAAAATTGTCACATAGTTGCTACGATATCAAATTCTAAGCTAACTTTGTCGTACATTATGATTTCAAAAATTATGGTAAATTTGCAAATTTAGGCGTTATGAAGAATTGCAAAAAGCGAATAAATAAAAATTAAATTTTGGGAGCGTATGACAAAAAATAGTGTTTGTCACACGTACCTAAATGAAGTTTTTCAGGACTCATCTGCTATTCCGGACTCGGCTAACGCCTCATCCGGAAACAGCAATGATTCGTCCTGAAAAACTCCATTTTAGGTACTTGTAACTAAACTAACTATTTTGAGTACCGACATAACCATACTTTTAATTTTTTTTGGGACACTTAAAATTAAAAAGTTAAAGGGGGGCGGGGCGACATTATAAGGGATCACCCTGTACCTATAATTTTTTAAATTATTTTTGCGAAAGACTTATTTGGCATAACAAAATTTAGAGCGTAAAATCTCAAAAAACTTAGAGATTGTTGAGATTTTTTTTAAAAACAAAATAATATTTATAACTTTTTTGTAGGTAGAACCTAGGGGCATAACTAAAAAACTAGATTAACCAAAAACATAATAAAAATGCATTGTTTGTTGTTTGGACTCTTTTTGAACAATTACATCGGTTTTAAAAGAAGATTTTTTGAAAATGTCTAAGTTTTTGCGCACCCTGTACGTATCATCATTGTTATACACGTTTGGCAAGAAATTTTTATCCATAGGATTTTAATGCGATAACAGAGTACGTTAGATACGAGACCTAAAGTTAAAAAGAGACACAACGTATGCCATTCCTTGCGCAGCTTTCCCCTTCCAGCAAGGCGTGGTCACTCGGCGTTCGCTGTCGGCGACCGTCCGATAGTTTAGGAGTTTAGTAAGGGACACGTCGCTGAGGACAGATTATTTCTGGCATACTTCATTTTTACGATTTTTGCGAAATTTTCTTTGTTTCTTAGTTACTTTTAATCACTGTTCTATCCGAAAATACAACAGTGATTTTAAAATTATTGATTACAAAAGGCTGTGCGGAAATGATGCAAAATAAAATAACCTGTTTGACCTGTTTCTATCCGCTTACAGACAGTGTTGCCAGGCGATTGTCAGATTTCACCAGATTCTGCGAATTGAAAAGTTGTCAGATTTGACCAGATTTTATCAGCAGTTATGTTTTTTTTAACAAATTGGTTACAAAAAAATTAATAATTAATAATTTCCACCCAAATCTGATTAAAAACTTAATTTAAAAAGAAAAATAAAATAGGAATGGTTCTATGTATTCAATGGAACGAAAACATTAACCGTTTAGCATTGCAAACTTAACTTTAACTTAACATGACATACCTGTTCAATAAAAATTTAAACTGAATACGATATTTATACAACTACTTCATCTTTTACTATAAATGAATGCAGAACGTTTAGCCAAAAGCTTATCTGGAATATTGTAGCAAAAGCAATGTTGGTTATTTTCGTTTGTTTGCCTGAATGCAGTCCAAACTTGTATCAATGTTACTATTTTGCAACAACACTCTCTATCTAACAAACAACACAGTACAATTTAAAAAACCAGTAGAACAAAGCGTCATACGCAATGAGCCAACAATGGGTCTTCTTAAATTGCGAAATTCCTAAATGACGAATAATATGTCCAAATTAATAGGTAGGGGAAGGAAATAATTCAAGAGCAAGACTCAACGCAAGCAAAGCGGAAATATGATGCTCGGACTTTATTTTTAATTCGCGTGTACCTATCGCAAATTTTCGACCTTCGGACCTGCTCATTTCGCAGCAGCCCACTGTTGTCGTTCTAATATTTCACTTCACAAGTGCCCATCCGTTCGCTTCGCTCGCTCCGGGGGCGCAACCAAACAAAACTAACCCAATCTAACCCAAGGCAATGCAATGCAAATTTAGAAAAAATAACTTTGAAAATTATATGAAATAGCGCGTACGCATGCGTGAAGGCTGAAAATTGCGGTAGGTAGACGCGAATTATTTTTATATTTTAGGGTAACGCAGTTTTCGGGGAAGTTCCGAACTCTAAAAAATCCCAGCTGGCGTTGTATGCCGTTATAGTATAAATTTACCAAAATACGTACAATACAATAGAGGTTTTTATTTGACTGCAATCCGCATAGAAAAAAATGTAAATTGTACAATATTCCATAAATCACCAGATTTGACCTATAAAATAAACAATTTTCACCAATCAGCAAAACCTTCTCAAAATCACCTGATCTGATGAATTTTCACCAAGTTCGGCAACGCCGTAATACAGAAGGTTCGTCGATCTGCCTCGGTGGTCTTCGTCGCCAACGAAGTTCGTCCTATGCGAGAGCGTCCGCGCGTTTGTTGCTGAATGGAAGGGGAGTAGGGGAAACCAGGGGAATTCCGTCTCTTTCTCTTTTTAACTTTAAGTCTCGTATTTAACGTACTCTGTTATCGCATTAAAATCGTATGGATAAAGATTTTTTGCCAAACGTGTATAATAAGAATACAAGGATAACATCAATCAGCACGGCCGTATTTCACCTCAAAAGTTTATATGCCAGTAAAAATGCACTGAAATAGACAGAAACAAACATACGCCCTGTGCTATTATAAAAAGAGGCAAATATAATATATTATGTCGACGGCCGTTCTCATATATCACGTCCGGGGCGACGTCACCGATTGACCCCTCGAACCGCTAGGTGAAAATATGGCTACTATTGCAAAACATTTGGGTTAGGCATATACTAATTGGTTGAAATGATTGTATTTTTTATACAATGCTGAAATATACACATTGTATTTTCATAAACTTCTGTTTCTGTTTACATTTAATTACGCCCGCACCCCACACGTGTAGATTTAATAGACTCTAGATTCAACATATAATTAAAATTTGGTTTTCCTTAGTTTTAAAAAAGGTATTTTGCTTGTTACGATGACATTATTAGTTGCCCACAAGTTTTGCCCCACCTGTGAAAATACTCACGGGGCGTGCCTGTTGTTGCTACCTATTTACCTAATGGATAAAAAGCAATATGACCAATTTAAGTATGTACTTACCGCAATTAATCACCCACTTATTAAAATGTTCCTCCCCAACGCGATTTATGGACGGAAACCGGTGGTAAGTGACCGATGGGTTACGCCACTTTGAGTTTTTGAAGTTTGTGTAAACACACACAGACATTTTGTACTAAATTAATTAAAAACAGTGTGAAAAATCACATGAAATAATTACTAACACAGTAACACAACCGCAACACACACTCGTGGAAAAGCTACAAAGCGCGCTGAACGAATGAGAAAGAAAACAAAAACAAATACCTAACCTACTCCCATTTCTACGGGAAACCCCCAAGAACATTATTTATCGTTCTTCGACAACTCCAACTAAAAAATCGGCACATTGGCAACCCCGAATTAAGTTTCAGTTCGGAGTCAGAGTCCTCTATTGGCAATCAAATCTACCCGCTGAATAACAATTAAAACTCATTCACCATTATGTCAACAAACTTCTTATGTCTCGCCTAAATTAGTTTCCGTCTTGTAATATAGATGGGGACGTCCGTGTCTCGATGGTACAGTGGCTTTATACAGGACAGTGACGACAATGTTTCGTCAACGCGCTGATTGGCTGCGCCATTTTGGAGCAAATTTAGTTTGTTTTCATATGTGACTGTGGATAAGTTCTTGTGATTTATAGCGATTTTATGCGTTTTTCTAGTGACTTTTTTGCTGACTATTAAACCTGTGTGTGTAGTTTCGGTATATCCAATGAGACATTAAAGTTATATTACGTTTTAAAGTGTAGTTTTGCTGCTTTCGTAGGTACCAAGGTAGGTAAACAAGTGGTATTTAAAGTAGATTATCTATAAGATTTAGTCAGACGTAGGCTTTTACATGCCTTACAGGCCTTCTACAGGCCCACTTATACATTATTATCCTATATGTAGTGATTTAAAAAAATCGTGGGCATGTAAAGTTGAAGGGTGATTGTTTCACGAGTCTTTTTTGTCACACCAAAGACTGGTTATATTCTACTCTTTGTATTTATAAGAATGTAGTAGATTGCAGCTGCATGCCTTTTTTGATATAAAATGTTATATTAGGCTTTTCTTTACCAGTTGAATATTGTATTGTTCTACTTTGAAACACTTAGTTACAGTATAAGTAAACAAGTTGTCAGTGTCGATAACTTTGTGATCACGATCACAGTCCAAATGTACTTTAGTCCCTTAGGATTAAATTAACCATTTTAGTCCTGGAAGTACAAAAAATACTTTAGCATTTATAACATTCCATGTTTAACATCATATACCTAATTACTGTTATGTAGTTAGTAGGGCCTGGTTGTAAAATAGAGGCTTAAACTCAGCTTATTTGAACTACGACTGGTGGTTGAACTCCTTAATACATTGCTGTCAAATTAGATCATTTATCTGCAATGTATTTTAAATGGGATTCTTCAACCACCAGTCTTGGTTTAGCTGACTCGAGCTTAGCCAGCATCGTACAACACAGTCTAAGTAACATGTTCGTCAAATGTCATGCCTCAATTTGCATAATTAAGTGATGTGTACATTACAATGTACTAACGGATTATCTTTTCTTGCAGGTTCATTTTGCACCAGGCATGTGGGAGGAAAAAAGATGAGATAAGAAGTTAAAGCCAAATGCTATCCCAACCATATTTTCCATTTCCAACACCAACGTGGAAAGAAAGGCTTCTACAAAGCGTGAATTTGCCTTGAAATCTCATCAGATTCCATATCGAGGCTTTTTTCCGAGCAAACCGAGGAGTCAAGAATGGATTGAGTTTTTTACCATGAACGCATGATTTATTTTTTTGGCAGAAATGGAAAATTGATAGTACAGTTATCACAGAACCTTGTCATAATAGGAGTCAAAAAATAATTAGTAGATATGTAGTATTTAAAAAAAATTGTTAACAAGAAAAAAAGTAAAGTAGTGCAAAAATATGCTAGTAAATCGTTGAAAAAAACTATTTGTATTAAAAATTTCAATTTGAGAAACTACAGTTTTTTCCATGTTTAAGGTTCTTTATTTAGCTTTCGTCAATAATCAGAGGTGTATTCCTGTTTTGTATTGTTTTAAATATATTAGGTAATATATGCATATTTTATTTAAGATTTTTTTTATTGTTGCCGTTTAGCTTAAAGCTTTATCGACAAGAAAGAAGAGATCGAAGTAAGTTAATCAAACAACGTTGAGTAAAATTAGTATATTTATTTTAGATCAAATACAGGTTTGTCAAATAGTGTACCTACTTTATTTCCTAACACTACATGAAATGAACTTCTGTTCGTAGTCAACATCCATAAAAATCATAATGAATTTTTCATTATTCAGAATCCATTTTTTGATAGCATCCTTATTAAATCTGATTTTTTCCCTCTGGTCAAAGCTGAAAATTGAAATGAAGCTTTTATATTCTTTGTGTTGATTATAAATAAATAAGATGTTTTTAACATGAACAAGTCTTAATCTAGACATGATTTTATGGCAGCAGCTTTATTTTTAAACTGATCAATTCTGTTGAAAGTTTAGAATTCCATGTGATGGAAGACGGAAGCATTGTTTAGACAATGACGGAAATATACATCATATCTTGTTTAAATATTATGCTTTGCTTGTCCATATACCTATTTGCTCTAAAGAAAAGTGCCCTTTCTTGCATCAACTGCTATATAAACTGGATACCTGCTTCGCTGCTTCATATTATGTATTGATCCTTTCAAAACATTTTTTTGGGAAGGTTTCTAATTCAAATATGGATCTAAAAATTACATTTACTATTTATAACATCACCTTGCTGAAAGATACCACAAATCATGGAGAAAGTACTAAAATTTCATGCCGTGAACACAGACGACCATTCTGATTATCACATTAAAACGTTATTATTAATAAAAAACAAATATTTATATATATTTACGTACCAATCTGTCACAATCTTGAGTTATCTAACCCCACTTACATTGTCCATTCAGCTGACAAGTGTCTAGTTTCGGTTGAGTTTCTGTCCCTTTCTGTACTACGCTCAAAAAGAGTCGGAGACATGTTCCTTGCCGCTTATACATGCGGGATTTTCAAATGCTAGTATAATACTTTCAATTATTTTGCTTGTTAATTTCGTGAAAATTATTAAAGTTTTGTTAGGTAAGGGTCCGGTTAACATATTCCTACCATTATAATACTTCAGTCACTTTATTTTGTTAGCTTCTTGCTAAAAAAATGCAAAAAACGCGAAACTTCCATATAAGCTTTAAGAAAATTTGCTCCAAAATGGCGGCCCTGGTCTATTGTCGTCACTGTCCTGTATAAAGCCACTGTACTCGATGGTAACTGTGGGAGAAAACTCAGCACAGGAAATATCCTACTATTTCTTTTTATACAATGCTAGTATTTATAGTTGTTTAGTACGCAGTGTCTATGTTCAGTCGTGTGGTCTCCAAGTTATGCTTGTCACATCAATAGACTCGAAAAAGTTCAAAACAAATTTCTTAAATACCTTTTATACAAACATCAGTTTCCGTATCAAAATGTGCAAGACTTTTGCTCTGCGGTTTACAGAGCTTGGAGACGCGGCGAAGGAACGCACATGTATTGTTTCTGTAAATTAGTAAATGGGTAGAATGGGTACATAAATTGTAGCAGTCTGCCAGTATGTTGAATTTAATATTATTTTCAGTTCCCGTTAGAAACACAAGACAAATACAATTATTTCACGAAAGGTATGACAGGACAAACTACGGCTTAAATTCTTTTGCACACCGTTTAATGTACTAGTACAATAGATTTTACTCCGACTGCGATACGTTTTTTATTGGTTTAACCAACTGAAAGTTTAAAGTCAAAAATTTAAGTAAATTGTTTTGTTTTCATTTTAATGTTAGGTATATGTAATATGTAGTATTTGTAAATTTTGTACCGTTTAGAAATGTTTTTTCTGTAATGTACTGGCTGAATACTGACTGAATAAAAATAAACTTTAGATACGGTATCCAGTCGTCGTGTTATTTGTAATTAAAAACAACTGCTCCGTACTTCCTCACACACTAGTAAAAACCAACACTTCAACTATTTTTTCTCTCTACCTCTTCAAACATTACTGTTGCCAAGAAATATCATACAGTATGTATATAAATATACTTTAGATACGGTATCCAGTCGTCGTGTTATTTATAATTAAAAACAACTGCTCGGTACCCCCTCACACACTAGTTAGAACCAACACATCAACTCTTTTTCTCTCTGCCTCTTCAAACGTTACTGTTGCCAAAAAATATCATACAGTATGTATAATGCAATACGTCAATTTTTTTTACTCGGGAATTCCCCGACCCTTGCACCGAGATTCGTAGATCGAGCTTTAAGAAAGGAACATACCTATTACAGATTTCTTTCCTAAGCATTTACTAAATTAAAAATCAAATCTATGAAATGCTAAATAGATGGCACTAATGCACTATGCCACAAACAATATAGCTATATTGTTTGTGACTATGCTGACACGCGTTTTAAGATCCTTTACACAAATAGTGCACTATGTAAAAATCGACCTCTCCTATTGGTTGATCCATCTCGTATTACAATATATCTTCGTGATGCAATCAATTTCTGTCAAGAGCTCTCGTGGTGTAGAGGTCTAGACAGCAGGGTCACACCTGGACGGCCCGACGGCCCGGGTTCAAACCCCGTTGTCTTTTTATTTTATTTTTTAAGATTATCTTTCTAAACAGTTTTTTCCTGGTTTTTTGTATGTGTTGGGTTAGCACCTGGTTAGTTTCCTTTTCTTGAGCCCCCGTAGCGAGCGAAGCGAGCGGATTGTCATGCGGATCGACCAATAGGAGATGCCGATTTTTATATAGTGCACTATTTGTGTAAAGGATCTTATAACGCTGCTGACACGAAGTAATATAGTCTATTACAAATTTATTTATAGGATCATAAGATTACTCAAAAAATGATCCCTGCTGTTTTATTTCTATTATGGACATTTCTAATTCTTTTACCTAGTAGTCACGTGAGGTCGCGCAGGCACCAAGCGATTTTGCTAGGCCAGGCCATCGGACTGAGATTATTACTTGAATTGTTTGGGGTGCCATACCCAATTTTCAACGAAAAGTCGTTAAAAAAACAAAAAGGTCGCGGTGCCTCTTGTTCTTTTCGCAGGAAATATGATTTGAGTGTTAACACAAAGAACAAAATAAACATCAAGCAGCGAACACAGTGTATGGCACACTATAGACGCCGCAGAAGTAGGCCGTATCATTCGCATTTAAAGATCCTTTACACAAATAGTGTACTATATAAAAATCGACCTCTCCTATTGGTCGATCAATCTCGTATTACGATATGTCTGCGTGATACAATCGATTTCTGTCAAGAAGTCTCGTGGTGTGGAGGTTTATACAGCTGGGTGTCACCTGGACGGCCTAGGTTCGAAACCCGTTGCTATTTTTTTTATTATTTTTTTTAAGATTATATTTCTAAACAGTTTTTTCTTGATTTTGTGTATGTCTTGGGTTAGTTTGGGTTAGGACCTAGTTAGTTTCCTTTTCTTTAGCTCCCGTAGCGAGCGAAGCGAGCGGAGGGCCATGCGGATCGACCAATAGGAAAGGCCGATTTTTATATAGTGCACTATTTGTGTAAAGGATCTTATAATGCGTATCATTCGCCTCTAGCGAGCAGCGGTTATAAACCATAATGGGCGGGACATGGTTTGTTTACTATTAGAGGGTTTGTTTACTATTTTAGAACGTCTAATATTTCACTCACCAATGGCCCTCCGCTCGTTTCGCTCGCTACGGGGGCTCAACAAACAGAAACTAACCAAAACTAAACCAAGGCGTACCCAAAATTAATAAAAAACACTTTTTACAAACATAAGTTTAAAAAAAATCCTTGCCACAGGCGGGAATCGAACACGCAGTGTCGTGTCGTAAACGCAGCATCGATCACTAGACCAATAGAGTCCCTGCATCTAACTCCCTGGACCGTCAAGATATTCAAACAAACCCGCCAGCTGTCATTATGGTATGTAACCGCGGCTCGCTAGAGGCGAGTGTCCGCATCGTATGACGACTCCGGTATCAGCGATGCTTCGAGTGAATCGGGCCGCTAATATATAGTGCGTTGGTGCTATGCGCATGAAGGACCGCCGACTTTGGCGTTGCTACACGGATTAATTCGCTTAATTATATTAAGGTAGGTAGTTTGGTATTTAAATGTTACTTATTAATTATTGCCCTTGTTGACCCCACCCCTTTGGATATTGGATCCGCCACTGGGGCCTGATAATAAAAATTTTAACTTTTTTATATATTAGTGTAGTATAAAAATGTGAATTTATAATAAACGTAGTTTGGTTTGTAGACAACGGCCGTTCTAAAAGTTAAGCGATTAAGCCCAAAAAATGTGAGATTAAATATTAATATAAGTCAATAATATGATAATTTATAGGTACGTAAACAATAGAATAAATAAGTGTTTTAAATAAAACTCGTTAATGTGACTATAACAAAAACTTTTCACAAAATAAAATTCGACAAGCATTTTTAAAGAATAATTGAACCGAGGGGGGGGGGGTCTCCTCCTCTTTATACGCCACTGGCAGCCGTTAGCAACAAAAATGTCACAATAATTTATTTTCTGAATATTGAAACATTTTTCACAAAATACCTGTCAGTAAACTAAGCCGAGAAGCTGAGCATACTCCCTAAGGAGCAGTTCGGCTTTCGCAGCGGGCACAGCACATGCATGCTGGCTGCGAAAGTCGTACAGGAAATATATGATAGCTTCAACAGACGGCATTGCACAGCCCTGCTTCTCCTCGACATTGAGAGAGCGTTCGACAGGGTGTGGTACGACGGCCTGCTACATAAGCTCTATATAGAGCACGGATACCCGCTCTATTTAGCAGCGCTGATCGGATCGTACCTTGCCGGGCGCTCCTTCTCAGTGAAAGTGGGTAACGCCACATCAACTTTAAGGCCAATTCAATGCGGTGTCCCACAGGGAACGGTGCTTTCTCCGCAGCTTTTCAGTTATTATATATCCGACTTTCCTACCCACCCGGACGCGTCTGCAGCATTTTACGCAGATGATACCATCCTTTTCTCTAGTGCCCCTCACGCGCAGTCAGCCGTTGATAACTTGAGTCGGTACATGAACGTGATCCTTAACTACTATGAAACGTGGAAAATAAAGTTAAACGCCGGTAAGACGGAACTAGGCATTTTCACTAGAAAACGGTCCAATCAGGACACTCAGCCTTTAAGAATAGTAGAAACCGATATCATGGCGAAAGATCAAGTAAAGTATCTGGGAATAGTGCTTGACAGGGGGCTTAGGTTCCAAAAGCATATATCATACGTTAAAAGTAAAAACATGATGCTAGTCAAAAAACTGGGAACACTAATAAGGCGCAGGTCGGTTCTTAGCCCCGGAAATAAACTAATTCTATATAAGGCCATTACGAGGCCGACGCTTTTGTACGGGGCACCGGTATGGTGCTCCGTGGCTGAAGGGCATCTTAAAGCAATACAAGTGTTGCAAAATAGACACCTCAGGGCGGTCTTTTCGGCGAGCATATACACTAGAATCAGGGACCTGCATGACTGGGCGGGCATTGAGTACGTCCGCGAACACATTGACCGTCTAGCATGCAGGTTCTATGAGATAGGGGTGCGTGGCTCGCCGGGAACGGCGCAAATAGCCGAACAACGCTTTGACCCGGAGCGACGGCCATCCCATGGGCCAATTCATAAAAGAAGAACGCTGTACTACCTCGAACCTAGGCCCCCCTAAAAGCAATAAAAAGACTGGATGTATATAGGCACACCTGTAAATATCAATTTTAAATTTGTAAATAGTCAGAAGTAATATTCATACGAGTAAGGTGTCCCGAGGGATAAATAACCAACCCTTACTGCTTTTTACCCCTGTTTACAGACATCAGGTATTAGGAGCACAGAAGTGCACCAGATACAGCAATCGAATCGAGGTAGTCGAGCAGACTCCGCCCACAAAGCACGGTGGGCGGAGCCTGCTTGATATACTCGATGAGCCTAGAACCACGTATAAAACACGAAACCGGCTCAAGTTATAGTCATTCAACGTACGCAATGGCTCTTGCGTTCCTTGCACTCTGTGAGTGAATTATGGTTTACGATGCACTAGCCCCTTGATATGATTACCCCTTGATATTATCACACCCTCACCAGGGAGATGCCGCATTGATGCAAATCCCATTAATGTATATAATGTACATATTGTAAATGAGAGAGAGTGAATGAGAGCGTGACATATACAAAGTGAAGTGGAGTTTTTAAGTAACTTTTCTCCACAATACCCACACTCACAATTTAACATCTGAAAATCTGGAACCCACCACTGGCTAAGCGCGTAGACACTGGGAGCAATATTGATGGGATCGTATCCCAAGTAATGTTAGTATTTTGGCTTGGTTACAAAAAGTAGGCATAAGGGTCTCAATATCGACCCCCCTCGGCTAGAGGGATGGTTTGTGTACAAGGCTGTGCGGCTCAGCGTTGCTCCATCAAGGAGCCGGAGCATGAAACCATAGATTGTATACAGATTACTTTTTATCACCTACTAAGTAGGACACTTGTTAATAGAGTTATGGAAATAAATGGTGATGATGATGATGATGTCAGTAAACTGCTTCAATGTACTGCTGTTTATATTTATTTAATATGCCATACTTTTGCTACTTAGTACTTAGTACACTCGCCATCCCTGATTTTTAAAAGAGACTCTGACACTTTTTATCCGTCCTCGCCAGTTTTCTCTGGAGTCTCGTACTTATATACTTACTTATGTTTTGAGAAAATAGATTTTAGCGGTTTTAAGATTTAAATATCTAATAAAGAGCTCTGAAATAAACCATAGAAAACAAATTATTATATTTAAACAGTAATAGGATCAGGTAAAATCTTGCCATGTTTTCACCCAAAGGCATTAATATAATATAACAATGTTCCTAATTTAATATACTCACAAATACTCACAAAGATGCGCATTTGTAATTATCATTAATGGAACTATTATATTCCCAGGAACAGTAAAAGCAATTTTACACTTATAAAATCATTCAAAAGTTCTGGAATTTAGTGTATTAAAATGATACGTAGTGTAATTGTGTAAGCTTATTTTTTTACCCGATCACCTCCTGGTGTTTTTTGGCAAATTCTTTTAGAATTCCATAATTAATGTCGTGTTCATTATAGCTATTTGCGTTCTTCCTCGATACTGAATGCACGTCAAAATGTCTTATTTGGTACTGCAAAACTTTAAATTCCGCTTTCAGAAATACCTGGAAATTGACAGCTTATGTTATTTTTTACTTAGATATAATATAATTAGGTAATAATGAAACACATTTTAAAGAATATGGTTAATTAGATTCTAATATTTTAATCTGAAATGCCGTGAAAATGCATGTAAGGTAAACTAGTGAATATATAAAATATATTTTTCACACGTGTGAAAAATATAGTTTTTAATGTGTTTTAATCATTTTCAAACCACTCGTACACGAAGTATAAAACAAATTTCTAAGTAAATTTGGAAATTATATCTGAATTTATCTTGCGGAAAGGTTATTTTACAGTAATTAGAAAATTCTAACTTTTTTGAGTCGAACAAAACTTTGTAGTCGCCCTTCATATGACATTTGTGTTGATAGTTATTTAACTGTATTTTGTAATAATTAAATTAACACGATTTTATTATATCGAACTAATCAAACCAAACAGAATAAATATCTAAATACAGTCCTGGACAATTAAAATGGGCAATTGGATTTCTACAATGAAGAATAGGAAAGATCGAGTTGAAGTTTTCGACGTTTTATTGTAAATTTTTCTTTGGGCACAGTTTATAGCGTTCCAAAGCTCTATGTCCTATGGATAAAGGGTTTTATTTATTTTTATTTATTTGTTAGAATTTTTGGAATATAAACAGACCCAAGGTCCAAAAAATATTATCCCGATATTATAAAAATATTCAGGGATTACAAAAATAGATTTAATGTTTTTTAGGGCAATATGCAATTTTATCACAAACAATACATCATATATATTCCAAGAACTTAAGCTTAAGATTTTTTATGAATGTCAACAACTCCACTGCACATAAGTCCAAACTGTCATCAGTACAATGCATATTAACATCCCTTAACATCCTGACTAGGTTAGTTCTACAGTAAGGAATATACAAAGCAAGTCATGGTTTCTGTGTTCTAGCAGGTACAGGGTTATCCAAAGAGGACCAGACAAGGCGATTTTTTGACTTAAGTCCAAACTGTCATCAGTACAATGCATATTAACAGCCCTAGGTTAGTTCTACAGTAAGGAATATACAAAAGAAGGTCATGGTTTCTGTGTTCTAGCAGGTACAAGGTTATCCAAAGAGGACCAGACAAGGCGATTTTTTGACTTTCCCTGTACTTTTATAAAAAAACTGAAATAGCCATCTTATGTAATTTTCTCCCGCGAATTCGGATATGTTCACCAAAAAAGCAATTGAACATCAAATTAAAGTGCTAGGGGTCACTTTGATATTTTTTTAAATGGGATACCATATTTTTAATGTGCTTATATAATTTCTCATATAAATTTTGATCTAAAATGATGGATTTTTAATTCAAAAACGCCTTTTTTCTTCAGTTTTAAATTCGAAAAAAGTTCGTCTACCGTACGATTAATACCTGATAGATGGATACCCGTTTCACCTGTTCAACCTTTAACCTGCTTTAAAGCGGCCGCCATGCGTCACTCAGACCAAATAATCAACTTTCAAAGATTTTTTTATTGTCGTCTTACTTCATAGTTAATTGTAGAATTTAAGGAAGAAAACCGTACAAAGCTAGAAACTATTTCATTAAATCGACGTTTTTCATTTAGAAAAGAGGCCAAATTCTTTTGAGGAGATCACTTGAAATAAAATTTATAACTTTCAAAATAAATCAAAATGCAATCCATTGTAGCATGACCTACCGAAATTTGCAGATGAATATTATAAAATGCTAATCCACTTCAAAAACCTATCACTAGAGCGTAGCAAAAATGTGTGGTTATGCCACTATATCCAATAATTTGTTAAATGTCATCTGGGCAATAAAGTGTGATTTATCCAAATGATTGATCGTTATCAGAAGAGTAACATCTTCCATTTTTATTTGAATTAAAATCTTCTAATTTTAATAAAAAATAACTTTTATAAACTTAAATTTTAATAAGATTAGCTATGATTTGCATCGATCTAATAGCTTTCATAGGTCGAATTAGAATCATAAAAATGCTGCAGGTATAGGGCACACCGTTTTGAAATCTTATATAGACAAGGATATAAGTTGTACTAGGGCTTATCAATTACAATAACTATGTATATACCATAACAGAATGCATAAGGGCTTGTGAGACAATGTTGAAAGCCAGCGTTTGACCAGGATTGAAAACTTGATCTAGTAGTACGGTCACCCAGTAATGTTCCTTTCCCATCATGATTCGTTCTTCTTTGGTATGATTAATGTAGAGGGCAAACAGACCATATATACCTTAAACATTCATAAACATGATTAAATCACATCATAAACATCGAAAAACTGTAATTCATTCTAGAGATGCACTGCCCCCTGTGTGTTTTAAATGGCACCATTACAAATATTGGATTAACCAATGAATCGATAAACCAATTTTGTAACTTCGGATCAGAATCGATCAAAAAAACAAATAATTCAAGATATTCCAACGTATAGAATAATGCGCTTTTTAAAATACATGCATGAATTCGGTGTGCCCTTAAAAATTAAAATTAGCATCTTACCATGACTCACGAAGCTGCATGCCGTACTTAAAGTGCTGACTGAAAGCAAAATAATAACTTTCTTACAGTATTGGGCTTCTTTTCGATATATCTCTCTAATTCTAGGTACTCTACTCGAATTAAGCGTTTTCTCTTCTTCTTCTGCCATATCCAACAACTTCATTATTTTATCGGACTGGCAAAGAAACATTTTACAAGCCACCAGTAGTACAAATATCAATCGTGAAATTTTTTCAAATGCTAAAATAGATTTGATATGGATAATTACAAAGTAAATACTATTATTTAGATTAAATATAATGTGTCAGCGTAGGCCTTGCCTAAATATATCCAGTTTACTTTCCTCTTAATTGAAATATTCGACTCATGCTGTATAAGTGACGCAATGATTGATCTGCTGTAACGAATCTTAAGCGTTGGATGCCAATATGTAGCATAATAATTGCTCATTACATATTGCCAGGTTTACTTAGCGGCTTCAATTTCTTTTAAAAGGCGTGGGCCAAAGAGTAGGCAGTTAGGGTAGGGCGCCACTAATTTTTTTTATAAGAGATCAATGATTATTGATTTTTGAAAATATGGTAATAAAATTTAGAAAAACACGCTAGATATGTCTATCAAGATATTTAGAAAATCAAGGTATTTATTTAAAGAACGGTATAGTTGATTATAACTTACCAAAATAAACATCGAGATTTCATATAACTATTTATTAAACTATGAAAAAACTTACACAAACCTTTCAGGATACTTAAACCTGATCTCCAATTAACTTGAAGTCAACGACTGAGAAGACTCGCTAATAAGGTATTTCACATATACTATCGGAATAGTAAATCAAATAAAGTATGATACTAAGTTCTGATCTATGTCGTATAATCCTAATGTTGCGCACGTCATATTGTCACGAATAAAACGAGCGACACACACCTTAGAGAAGAGTCGTGTCACGATTAGTACAATAACGGGGTATTTTGGTTAGACTGAACGCTTCTCTCAATCTGCCACTGTATGTTTTATTCTTGATGACACGCCTTGCTTAGCGTGCAGGGGTATAACTTAGATAGTCCTGGGTCGATTTACGTCGGAGAGATGATAAAGAAAGCACGTTTAGTTATAACAATAACAATGTCTATTTGTCACAGACTCAATGATAAAACTTTAACATTGTCTATTGGTCAAAAATGTAATGAGATTCTATTATACCCGATTACTAAGGCCCGCATGTTTTCTCGATTTGAGGTATGGTTTGTAATTGTTTATAGGTCTTTGGTTACTGTTTTATGTAGTTTTTCTTAAGAGTTGAGTTTTATTTAAGAGCACTAGAATATTTCACTATACTATATAACTAACTCTACTTGGACACTTGTCTTTCTCAGAATTCTGACAAACTTATCCTTGATTTGACTACTACTGCGGTTGCTAAACCCCTAGACACAGCAACCGAGCCGTCAAGTGGCTAACCGATACTAGGTTTGGGTCAGGAATAAAGGAGTAGAACCTAAAGGCAGCTGTATAGCTAACCTAGGAGCGGATAGAACCCGAAGGCAGCTGTTTAGCTAACCTAGGAGCTGGATAGAACCCGATGGCAGCTGTCTAGCTAACCTGGGAGCTGGTTTTAGGTGAGACGAACGCCTGCCGAAGTGAAGGATCGGCAGCGTATTTAAATATAAAATTTGCTGACCATTGCTTGTTTAAGTTTTAAAATCGCTCCCGTTGATTGCTCGCGTTGTTTATAGTTTGCCTTTAATGTTTATATAACAATTTCCAAGTTCAAGTTCAGACTTAGGCATTTTAAATAGGTTACAATATTTCAGAATGGTCTCAACTAAACATTGAACTCTTAGGAGTTCGATAAAATACAGTCAAACACGATACACTATAAAGGAAGTTTATTTTGCTACACTAGCTTTGTACCTACTAAATTATTAAAATGTTCCGTAAAGCAAATAAATACAGATCAGGTAGCCAGTAAATATATGATGTATATATGAAATGATCATTAAACAAAATTAATCTAAATTATACACATGGCAGCGCAGCGATAGTATCGTCATATCAATAAACAGTTAATCAAGTGTACTAAATCGACAGGTTAACCTCTAAAGCAAATAGAATTAGCATCCTAACGCAAGTGTTTTCTTAGCCATTGAGAGAACTGCATTCTTGGTCGCAAATCTTTAGGCTTCAAGGCTTGAACTCTATTTACATGATATGGGTTCATGAATAATTTCCCAAACCGAGCCTTTGGAAATATGTTCTTTCGCCCAACATTTGTTCGCGGATTTCCTGCGGCGATGTCCAAAACTCTGTCTTTTTTTCTGCGGTCCGAGTGGTACGACTTTTTCCACAATCATATTCGAATTATCTTCGATGCAGGTTGGTAAAAGTTTGAGTTAGTTTGGGTTACACAAGGAATCACTCTGTTGTGGAAGGCATCTTCATAAAGTTTTCTTCACGCGCGCTTTCATTCGCTTTCCCGTACATAAAGTGCATATCAGCCGGGACCATTTTACAGGTATTCTTACAACTTACTGAAAAAATTTCACAAAAAAATGCAATTTGAATAGCGATTATGACAGTAATGATTTCTTAGTGTGAGATTTGTTTCCATGAAAGAGTGCATAACATTACTGAAACGCATTTTTCTCGAAAACGGTACCCCTAGGGCTTTTTACCAGGAGTATCTTTTTTGTAAAAAAATATCTGTAGACTACTAGGCTAAAAA
The DNA here is from genome assembly GCA_016904865.1 of Pissodes strobi. Classification (NCBI taxonomy): domain Eukaryota; kingdom Metazoa; phylum Arthropoda; class Insecta; order Coleoptera; family Curculionidae; genus Pissodes; species Pissodes strobi. Next base: position 274,166 of record MU182000.1, on the reverse strand, counting down.
TTAGCCATAAGCCAAGAGAAAAATTTACCTTTTCACCATACGATTTCCCATAGTCGAAAACTCCAAAGCAGCAAATCTTCATATTTATCTACCAATGGTTAGGGAGATAATCGATTAAAACTCATTTTGGGGGCCCAATTTGACCGTAGCTCCCTTACGAAGCATTTCCGGACCGGTAGTTTTCTTTATATTTTTAGCTCTAGAATCACTTCCCATAATAAATAAACGTTATTTCCGGATACCCGGCATATAAACAGTAATACATATCATTACTGAGATAATACGCCGCCGAATCGAATACCTTACGATCGAGGTAATTTTGTATTTTGTCTAAAAAACATTTTTTGCAGCCTTGTTATCTGCAGTGGAAAAGCATTAAAAAACCAGACACAGTGGTAGTCAATTGCCTCTCCTAGTTCTAGCCAGTATATGAAACTCAGGACGCAAATCTCGTCTCTGTCTCACAGGGTACCCATGGAAACTCGCATGAGAATAAATTAGTTAGAATTTGCTTTTACACTTTTGAGTATTAAAACGTATAGACAAAGAGGAAGATCAGCAGCCTATTGTTCTTGAAAATCCGGACACAGCAGTCTTGAAACTCCACCCCCAACATGACACAGATGCACCTGCACTGCAGTCTGAATACCCTAATAACATGGGGGCGAATGTTCTCAGTTGAGTATCTCATACGTCATTCTGGAGAAGTAGCCAGGGTAAGTTGCCCTGACTGGTGGAGACACTAACAGGCCCTGCAAGACCTCTAATGCGAAAAACAGCCGTCGCGTCGGTAGCCCTCCACAAGAAAAATCCACGTGCCTCTCCCAATATGACTCCGAAAAACTTCACCTGTATGTACATCATGCAATTCCACAAGAGGATTCCCTGTCCTAAGGGTGAAGTTTTGTGTTTTTGGATTTTTAGACTTATTTAGTTTTTTAGCCCAGAGCTAATTATTAATTTCAATCTGTGATCTTTCCAATCATGTGAGCACTGGCTCAGTAGGCTCATATACAATGATGTTTGAAATATCATCAGGTAAAAAATATCAGGTTTGAGTGGTTGTTGTAGTTTGCAAGGTCATTTGTATAGATTATGAATAGTACCTAGTGGTTCTAAGACCGAACTCTGAGCTACTCCATGGTCTATTGACTCTCTACGAGAACAGTTACCATTAAGAAGGAGATACTGAGAGTGGTCCAACAGATACGACGTGATCATATTTAGACTTATATGGTCAAAATGGTACTATATGACATTTTTTAAGTAAAATACCACGAGGTACACAGTTAAAGGCCTTCGTAACATCACAAAATGTGGCATGTAAAGCTAGGCGTTTTCGAGACCCACAGCTACAATTTCATATTTCGGAAGTCATACTGGCTTTGCAGAAAAAGACTTGCTTAAAGGCTATATCGGTGGGTGGCAGAGTGTCAATGATATCTCCTCCAATATTTGTAAAATAATAATCGATAGTTTTGGTTAGTTTTATTTGCCATATAGAGATCTGAGTGTTGGTGCAGTTTTTAATGAAATACTCGAAAGCTGCTCTTCTTGTTGCGATAAGACCAGTTCAGTCTCTATTTTTATAATCATTCATCATAACAGTTGGCACCAAAATGGAATTTTGTTTATTAATCGAGTAGAGAGTATGTGTGTGTGTGTGTGTGTGTGTGTTTGTGCCGCATTAACTGTGGCAACCTGTGTGTGCATTAAACTCAATTGTGGCGTATGCTTTAGTTGTGGCAACACACATTCGGACGTCACAGCAAAAGTAGCCATAAATTGGCTACAAATCTGTTTTGTGTGCCGGTTTGAATATACTGCGCCAATGAGGATAGTTCGCAGAACTGCCGCTAGAAAGTGGTGCGCTACGGTTGAAGACATGGCAGAAACTTAATCAGTGTGTCGTACGCCACAATAAGGGCTCTATTCTGCATACGCTGAACCAAATTGTGACAACGTTTGCTACCTAATGGGGTGGCGCCCTCTGGTCACACACACTTAACACTATTTAACTGTTCTGACGAGTCGGCGACTAATGATTTGTGTCTAGGACGCCACAACAAACAGGAGTTTTAACATGCTATTTCGCCATTTTTGAAGTGTAAACTACTTTAGGCGCGTTTTGTGTTTTATTGTGGGTGTTAAATGAGACCGAGCCGTCAAGCTCAAATATGTAACGTAACGTCACGCGTCACGCTCCATCTACTGGCATGTTCCCGTATAGTTAGAGGGCCGAAATTTTCAGGGGATGAAGCCGGGTAAAAAGAAGATCCTGGACGAAAACGAGACCCCGTAACCCCCCCGTTTAGCCAGGGGTGGAGGGGAGAAGAACATGTTTAAATAATTAATTTCAGGAGAACGGGAAGAGGTACGGGGTCGAAATTTTTATGGTAGGTGCGCCTAATGGGGGGCCACTTTAGACCATACGGGGGGACCGGAGCTTTAATTTAAGAGGGGATTTTGGGAGAAAAACCGTTCCCGTATAGGTAGAGGGCTGAAATTTATAGAAGATGTACCACGGGTAAAAAGAAGATTCTGGATAAAAACGGGACCCCGCAACTCCCCCCCCCCCCTCCGGTCCAGCCAGGGGAGGGGGGAAGGAAATATTTAAACAATTAATTTCAGGAAAACGAGAAGAGGTACGGGGTCGAAATTTTTATGTAGGTGCGCCTAATGGGGGGCCACCTTAGGCCATACGGGGGGACCGGAGCTCTAATTTAAGGGGGAATTTTGGGGAAAAGCCGTTCCCGTATAGGTAGAGGGCTGAAATTTTCAGGGGTTGTAGCCGGGGTAAAAAGAGGATCGTGGACGAAAACTGGACCAATGTACAACCCCCCCCCCCCTTTGTCCAGGGGAGGGGAGAAGGAAAAACTTAAATACTTAATTTCGGAAGAACGGGAAGAGGTACGGGGGTCGAAATACTTATGGTAGGTGCGCCCTATGGGGGCCACCTTAGACCATACGGAGGGACCGAGGCTCTAATTTAATGGGGGATTTTGGGGGGAAAAGCGTTTTTCGCCCGTATCTCTGCAACGAAGACTCTGATCGAACTTCTGACAAACGATGACCCCGCTTGTTGAAGTTTTCACTTCTATCGTTTGGTCTTAAGCACACACATTTTTTTTTTCGTAAATTCGCGTGATCTTCATTACAAGGCTAAACTGATGGTTTTGGGAAATGGAAACAAGAGGTAGAAAAATATTAAATATGTTCCTAGCGGAAAATAAGGAAGTGGGTAATTAATTAAATTAAATTTGCCGCGGTATGAAACCACAAAATGTCTGGAGAAAGAATATAGAGAGCTGGCAGTTAGAAGTGATTACCCATTTGATTATCTATCTATCCTAAATTTCATCGGATATTTTCTTATATCACAATTAGCGTCCCTACACATAACCGCTACGACGCCCTCTCCGATTTAGAGGACGATAGCAGTACAATTTCAACTTCAGCCCCGGAAAAAAGCACCACAAATCGCACTAGTGCAAGATTAAAGAAGAAAGCCCAGGTCTCCCTTAAAATTAAACCGGGCCCACCACCCCCCATAGTACTCCAGGGTAAATTCGCGAGTCACAAGAAACTCCAGGAGGATATGCAGAAAATGCATATCACAAAATTTTCAATCAAATATGCTAAAAATAGCACTATAATATACATTGACACCGAAAAAGACTGGCAAGTGTTCAAGCGAAATTGCGACAATGAAAATCTCCGCTATCATTCATATGCGGAGAAAAACCAGAAAACTCGAGCCTATGTACTCCGCGGACTCGACGGCGACATCCCAATAGCTGAAATAAAAAGACAGCTACAAGAAGAGTATGAATACGCAGCCAAAAACGTCTTCGAGATGCGAAAAACGCAAGTGCCTCTATATCTTGTCGTACTTGACGCGTCTGTAACGCTAAGAAAACTACAACACGACATCAAGACGCTCATGAACATTAAAGTGTCATGGGAAAATAGGAGAAGCACCAAGCCCATAATGCAGTGTCGAAGGTGCCAAGGACACGGTCATTCTATGACATACTGTCGACGAGACTTTAAGTGTTCGAAATGTGGCTTGGGGCACGAGATCACATCTTGTACCTCAGATGTGGTCAAATGCGCCAATTGCGGAGGCCCACACCGGGCAATCAACCCCGAATGCCCAGTTTACACTTTTAAATTAAATCAACTACAAGCCTCTACTGCCGCAAAAACAACTACAAACAAAAATAGTCTTGTTCCCGCACCCTTGCCCGCCACGCCGGCCTGGCAGGGGCAAGGTCAACAGAGTCAAGGCCGGGGTATAAAATCAAGAGCCCCACCCTCGCAGAAACAGCAGGAGAGACGCCCGCCCGCCCAACCCCCTCAGCAAGCCAGCTATGAAGCCAACTTTCCGAATACCCTCAGAGCCGCCCCCCCGCAGGCACAGGCTAACACTAGCGATCAGCAACGGCAAAACAGGGTAGGTACCACCCCAAGTAATATAGCAGATCATGTTTGCAATCTACAAAATGTAGTAAGCGAGATTAACTCCTTAGTTAATATATCGGAATTGTTCTTTGCATTAGACGAATTCTGTTCGATGCTGAAATCATGCGACGGCGACAGAGTTCGGATAATGCAAGGAACTATTCAATTTTTCTCGCATGAGATCAACAAGTATAACATATAATTGTTAATTATTTTCCAATGTATGTGATAAATGTATTATCCTGGAATTGTAACGGTATCAGGCAAAAACTCGGCGAATTTAAGCATTTTTTGTATCATTCCAACTTTCAGGTTGTTTTTCTGCTTGAGACTTTTTTGTCCCCGGACTTTTTGTTGAAGGTCCGAGGGTATACCGTCGAGCGCTTCGATAGGCGTAACCGCGGAGGGGGAGTGGCATGCTTAGTGCATAGGTCGCTGCGATATAAAAGAAAAACTCGAATAAATTCGCTCATTGAATATGTATCCATCGAACTAGACGGCGGCCTATGCATTACCGGCGGCTACGCTCCGCCATCGACTCGACTTACACAAGACGATTTCAAAGTATTCTTGCAGCCCGGCAACAAGTCATTGTTGATTGGCGACTTCAACGCTAAACACGTTGAATTCGGTGACGCTCAGACAACAAGAAAGGGCACTACTTTACGCAATCTCTTAGAAAGCAACCTGGAAATCCAATACTACCGTACCAGATTTCCTACCTTCTACCGTGGAAACATGTCTTCATTCCTGGACGTAGCGTTAACCAGGGGAATGGCAGGGGTAGCGTCACCCAAGGTTATCGATAACTTCAACTCGGACCATTTGCCAATCAAGATGAGCCTGGCTAATACTAGGCGGCCGGAAGCCTATGGGAAATATATTTCCTATAAGAATCTTGATTGGCGGGTGTTTCGGGGGAGGTTAAACGAGGCCACTGTCATCCCCAGGCAAATCGAAACTATCCAGGAACTAGAGACCGCTGTCGACACTATAACCCGCAACATCCAGCGCGTCCGTGACGCTTTATGTCCGGTAGTCAGGAAGAGGCCATTCGTGGAAACTCTTCCTGACGAAATCCTAGATCTCATTAGCTTCCGGAATCGAATTCGACGCAGATGGCAGAGGAACCGCGCCGCAGTCGACAAGCTCAGGGTAAATGCCCTGTCTGATCAGATTAGGGTGAACATCCGCAAACACAGAGAGGAGGCATGGATGAAGTTTGTGAATGAGCTCGGCACGGAGGACGGATCCCTGTGGAAACTAGCGAGGCAGGTTAGGGGAGGCCCAGTCGACATTCCCGCCATTTCACATAATGGCGAGGTTATCCTAAACGACCGTGGGAAGACTGAGGCCTTCGCTGACTTCCTCGAGAGCGTACACAGGGAAGAACCTGATACCGTGCCATTGCACGCTCAAATCACAGAGGAAATAAGGCCCTTTTTAAAACGTTATCCTATCCCGCCCTCTGTGATGGATAAAATCCTGGTCACCCCCTCAGAGCTTCGCGGTGCCCTCGGTCGTCTGCCTAAGAATAAGGCTCCGGGACCGGACACGATCCCTAACATACTCCTGAAAAACATCCCTAACAAAACCCTGATACAATTAATGCATATAGTGAACGCTATACTTCGCCTGCAACACTTTCCCAGTTCCTGGAAGATCGCGCACGTGGTACTGTTCCCTAAGCCCGGGAAAGACCTCAAGCTCGCCAGCTCTTACCGCCCTATTTCCTTGCTAAATACCATGAGCAAACTCACTGAGAAACTCTTATTGTCTAGGATGAACGAGATAGCCCTGAACCGTCATGTACTCCCTAGGGAGCAGTTCGGTTTTCGCGGCGGACATGGCACTAGCATGCTCGCTGCGAAAATCGTACAGGACATATATGACGGATTCAATATAGGGCATTGCACATCCCTATTACTCCTAGACATCGAGAGAGCATTCGACCGGGTATGGCACAATGGCCTGCTGCATAAGCTTTTCATTAAGCATAATTTTCCACTGCACTTCGCAGCGCTGATTGCGTCATATCTGGTCGGGCGCGCTTTCTCGGTGAAAATTGGCGGATCCCTCTCATCGCAGAGAGAGATCAAGGCGGGGGTACCTCAGGGAACAGTACTGTCGCCACAGCTATTCAGCTATTACATAGCAGATCTTCCCTCCCACCCTGAAACGTCCCTTGCGTTCTACGCGGACGACACTGCACTGTATTCCCACTCCAACACAGCGCAGGAGGCGACAAACAAATTGAGTGCTCACATGGAACTCATAACGCAGTACTATGAGGGCTGGAAAATACGGCTTAACTCTAATAAAACTGAGTTGGCCGTATTTGCCAGAAAAATAAAAAACATCGAATCTGCCCCAATCATAGTAAACAACACCCCCATCCCTCCTAAACTTTCCGTCAAGTACCTGGGAATCATTCTTGACTCGAAGCTTAACTTTGGCAGGCACATAACGCATGTGCAAGTGAAAAATAGGGACATACTCCAGAAGTTAAGGCCTTTGATCAGGAATGGTTCCTGCCTCAGCCCCTCCAATAAGCTCATCCTGTATAGGTCCATTATTCGGCCAAACCTGACGTATGGGGCGCCGGTTTGGTGCTCGGTGGCCGACACACATCTCAAGAAACTGCAGATCCTGCAGAATAGGCACTTAAGGGCTGCTTTCTCGGCGAGCTACTATACCAGGATTCGGGACTTGCACGCCTGGGCTGGTATCGAATATATAAACGAATACATCGATAAATTGGCGTGCAAGTTCTACACGTCTGGAATACGCGGCTCGCCGAGGACGGCCCATATTGCAGACTTGAGGTATGAGTCGGCCAACAGACCCAAGCACGGTCCCATACACCGTCGCACGACAATGTACTTTCTGGAGCCTCGGCCGCCAGAATAATGGACTTCCCGTCAACCCTCATCCCTTAAACCCATCCCTCTCTACCCCTTCGGCGCCCCTGGGGTCGCCGAAAAATCGACGATTACCAGGAGCGCAGAAGTTGCTCCAAATCCATCGTCACACGGCTGCCCAAGGCAGGCCCCCCTCCACCGCGTTAACAACGTGGTGGGCGGGGCTTGTTAAGGGACTTTGTCGACCTATAAAACCTAACCGTCAGCAATAAATTAAAGCAGTTGAACACTGCTCTCGATGTCGCCGCCTGCCTCCCTGCTCCGGCAGACGAAGTATGGCTAAGCGCGCCGAGCATATGTCTGATGTTACAATTCTCACCTCACTGAAGCTAGTATTAGCTTCCCACTCTTTTACCCTATGTGTATAAATGTGTGTGATTGTCCTGTATACGTGTATGAATGACCAAAGAATCGTGAAATGGGGTTTTTCCGTCTGTTTTCCCCATGTTTCTAACCCTCACCCATCCCCACCCTGGAAAATAAGAATACAGTTCTATTGCCATCCGTGTTGTACTTGTTGAACTCAAAACTTCTGAAAGGCGCTGCCTAAGTAGAAAAGTTATATTACTTGAGATGGTACCTAACATCTAGTCGAAACATGACTAGGGCATTACATCGGCCTATTATTTTTAGTGGTGCGTGCCGGGGGGACCTCAGAGGCGCTCATATGGGCGTTCGTAGCCTCACTAAACGCGCTACTATTAAAAATGTAGTTATGTTAGTTGTTAGGTGAATATATCAATGTTTAACTACCCTTTAATAAATGATGATGATGATGATGATATCACAATTTGGTAGAATACAGAGTATACAATTTTGATCAGGCTTGACGTCAGGAAGTTTCATGTAGAATTAAGTTGGATTTATAAAGTCATGCGCTCCGCTCGCAGCTTATAAGTTTGCGTTTCCCGTTGCATGTTGTCGGACGTTGGCAAATTGATCAGTCGCAAATTAAAATATTTCCTCGTGATTCTGCACGTAAACAGCTGAATTGGATGATTGATCGCTTAAGATTCCTCGTACATTCTATATTCGGTATTCGGTGAAATATGTAGCTTGGTAAAAAATGAGTGACAAGCCTACATTTTATTAGCTTCGAATAAAATGAATACATAAATAAATGTTTTGAACATTTACAAAATATAACCTCCAAATTTAAGGATAACAATTTGACAACGCGAGCAATGAGTTGATAAAAGCTTATTTTTTGCCAGCGAACAGCGAACGCCAGTCTCGGTGAACACGGGCGCGGGCGTAAGTTTATAAATCCAGCTTTAACCTCCCAGTTATCTTTTGACGCCTTAAAAAATCATATTTTAAAGATGCTATGAACTTTTCCCGTAATTATATGCTAATAACAATTTTGTAACTTCAAAGATATACCGGCTGCCCAAGAAAATATAACTTTCTTATGGAGCACCTTATACCGGGTGACCATGAAATCAGATTAACCCCTATCACTTCTTGATTTTAGGGATATTAACTTGAAATTTGGCAGGGGTATACAAATGATTAATTCTGATTTACAGAATTAAAAATATAAGTTGATTCACTCCGCGCCATCGTCAAATTCCACTCCGCCACTCCCCCGCCTGCCCGGTAGACTGGTGCCAGTTTACAGTGGAGAGCTAGGTAATTTAAGTTTATTTTAAATTTGTTTACGGTCCGGCGTATAGGGTGATATTTCAAAAATAGCTGTTTGTTTTTGGTGGATTTCTGAGTAAAATGTCTAGTCGAAAATCGAAATATTTGTTCAGTAGTTGATTGTGAAAGACGAATGGCAGACAATATATCGCTCTTTAGGAGCCCAATAGGGTAGGTATGTATTAGTTTATTATAAGCTTTTATTTAACTTCACTTGTATGTTTGGGTCAAATCTTACAAGTTAAATTTGTCCTACTTCCCATCAATGTTCAATATTAATATCGATTTATAGTGAGTACAATAGAGTATGTAATAAAAAAAACTTGCAGGTGTCGAGCCTGGAAAAGTGCCTTAGAATTTATAGGATCCCACAAATATGCGAATGATGCACCAATGTAACGTCATAGCCGTACTAGAATGTGTGGTTTGCATTGTAACGTATATGTTTTACAAATTCTTCTAAGAGCTGTATACATTCATATGCTGTTCCATCAACCGTGTTACCAACTAAAAAGGGTAACTTTTAATCCGATTTTGTGCATTTGCAAAATAATGTAAGATGGGTGCAAATATAGGTTTATCTAAAAGTATATTACTTTAAATTTTGTGCTAACTAGTTATTGTGGTAAAATTAACGAAATATAGAAATTGCTAAAATTTAGAGAATTAGTTTTGCAAAACTTTTTCCAAAATAATTTGTAAAGTTTTGCAAAGTTATGATGTAGTTCATCCCCAAAATAAATTAAAATAAAGAATTTTGCGCGGGGTATTAAAATTCATTCTTGAAGTAAAAAATAATATATTTTACAAATGTTATTTAAATATGCAATCGTATTTACCGTATTTTTTTTAAAATATGCTGAATAAGGCCTTTACCTTTTCATCTTTTTTTGTGACTTCATAAAATATATTTTTAAAAATTTTAATGAAAACATATTTCATTATTTAAATTCCTCCATTTATTACTTACAAAGCGGGAAATTTTACTCTATGTTCCCAATAGCGATTTGACCAAAATAAATCGCGTCAAACTCAGCTCTTATTGCCTCAGTACCCCCTACATTTTTTACCGTCGCGTTGCGTCCTCGGCTCGCCCTTTATATGACGATTTCATTGAATTGGCGCTTAGTGTACCAACTTATATTTTTAATTCTGTAAACTTTGGATTAGGCTTATACTATTCTCACCAAGAATGTTGTATATATATAGGAACACATTTAAGAAATTATGAATTCTAGGTTTATTATTTAAAATACACATCATGAATATTTTTGTTAAGCTTATAAAATTTCCAATCAAACGTAAGAAAAATATACAGGGTGTTCCGTAAAAAAATAAAAATTTGATTTATAGCTAAAAAATGACAGCTTGCAGCAAAAATCTGACTACACCACTGGATTCTACGTAAAAAACTGCATAAGAGAAAGTTTTTAGTTTTACGATATGTTTTTCAACTACATTATTTTTAATTTCGCCCTGTATCTCAGCGGGCTATGAGCATTTTGTTCCTACCATCGTTCGTTTCATTAAAAAGTAGCATATTATTGCGAAAACCGCAACTTTCTATCTTTACTCGTAAGTGAGATACCCCGTAATATAATAGAAAATGGGCCACCCTGTACATACGATAGCATTTTTGAAGGTATAAATATTTTCAGAAGCAAGAAGATACTAGGAGGTCAATGATACATGAAACACGCTGTACGTAAAGACCGGGTGATTTCGTATATATCAGTTGCGGCTCGTCGGGTGGAGTAGGTGAGAGCCTCTTCACCAAGATAATGAACAACTAAACTAAAACCTTAAAATATTTATGTATATATTAATTTAAATATAATATAAATATAATTTTTCATTATACCAAGTTCATTTGCATACGATGTAAACATGCTTAACCGACCATTCTCGTCAGCCGATGATGAGGCCCAGTCGCCCAGTATTCATATGCACTTGATCGCGCGTTGCCATGGTAACAGTGACGTCAGGCAGCCAGCAGACATTGGCTCGCCGCCCGGCACGTTTTTAGCGTTGGGCGGAAAGCCGGCACACATCTTCATCATTCGAGAGTGTATGTACGAAGATATTCGCTTTAAAAAACGATTTATCTCCAACTTTTTTGTCACGAGCTGAATTTTTTAGGGATTGAAGTACATAATAAATAACATAACCCTTATTTCGGAGGTAATACAAAATTAGACTGTGCAAAAGGGCACTATCATCGAAAATCGAGATATTGATACCACCATATAAAATAAATACTTCATTTTTGATCCAATGCACAATAAAGTTTTTGTGGAGAGTATTTTTCTATAATTATTGTTAAAAAATGGCCGAAAATAACTTTAAACGTAAGTATCTCTATTTAATTTCAGCCGTGCAAAAATTTGATTAAAAAGTGGTATTTTTTTAAATATACCATTCATTTTACAAAAAAGGACGGCCTAGATGCGAAAACATCATTCTTTATAAAAGTTTTTCTTATGTCTTTACAAGGTAATAGAGCAAATTAGGGAGATTTTGTTGCGATAATCTAAGAGCAAAATGGTATCAAAATAGGGATGTTGTTAAACCTCGCCAAGGCAATATGCTTGTTGATGCAACAAACAGGGTGTCTGGAAATTAGAGGTCAATGTTTTAATTATTGCATATTTTTTCATGTTTTACACTGGGACCGAGGGAAATTTCACTCAAATATAAGATGTTCCTGAGTAGGCCAAGACTGATACTTGTTTATATTGTTGGGTACTGTCAACAATCCAGTCATAGCCTACTCAGGATAAAATAAACTTGGAACACGAAATTTTAATATGTCATGCATACTTATAGTCCTAAGCAATGACTTTTTTATTATTTTTTTAAAGGGTAACTATTTATTTATACAATATTGCATACTTTTTTAAACAGAGTTCAAATTAAAATGGACAGCACAACGGATAAAAGTTTAGATGAAATATTGATATTATTAATGAAACAATACAAAAAGTAATTTCAGATGCTAAAAGTAGTAGTGAGTTCGAGCAAGTAATTTAGCACAAGCTAAGATAGCATAGTTATTCAAATACAAGTAAAAAATATTGAGCGAGTCTGCTAGTACCCGAGACACTGATGTGCAAACATATCCTATATCGAGGTCATCCACATGAAAATCTAATGCCACCTTACGCCGCGTGACACCTGAATATAGACAACCACTAAGAGCCATGACACACACAGCGGTTTTTGCCGAATCGGCTGCCAAGTCGGATGCGGAATCGGCGCGTATAATATACTTTGTTAACAAGCAGCGAACTCGTCAATCAATAACGTTTACATTAGAATGTCCATAGCCTTCCGCTCGCTTCGCACGCTACAGGGCCGCAACGAACAAAAACTAACCAAAACTAACCCAAGGCATGCCCAAAATCAAGAAAAAAACGTTTTACAAATATAACCTAAAAAGGAATTAAAAAATAGGATTAAAACTAACCGTAAAAATCAAGGCGCGCGAAGCCGCGAGTAAAAGCTAAAAGTGTCCTATGTTCTTTACTATACCCTTGAAAATATCTGTACAAAATTTCATGATGATCGGAACAGTTTATGCGTGAAAGCGTAAGAAACAAACAAACAAACACATTCGCATTTAAAATATTATTTATAATTCTTTAATAATATTTACGGCAGCTTCGAAGTAGATTAATTCACTGCACCAATTCGACACGAAAATCTACAAAGCTTATTCTTTTACCAGCTGCTCATCTATGGCCGGCATCCTTAGATTTGGGAAAGTCAATAAACAAATTTTGCAAATTTTAGAAGACTGAATATTGTTTTAAAAGTCTGGGCATATGAATAATACTTTTGACGGTTTAAAACATACTTTTTATCGGCTAAAATTCATTTAAAGAAATAATTATTTTTATCTCTATACGGTGGTTCCAATATTTCGATTTTTGATGATGGTACCCTTTTGCGCAGTCTAATTTTGTATTATGTACATCCGGAATAAGAGTTGTCTTATCATGTACTTTAATCCCTGAAAAACTCAGCTTGTGACACCGAAGTGGGAGGCAAAGTCAAAATTAGTTTCAATCTACACCATACTATAGCTTTTTTATAACCACTCGACTCTTTAGGGAGGCAAATCTATCAATGATATTTTCATAAAAATAATGTTACCCCATGAGTTCCAACATAAGTTCTTTATGATGTGAGGTAACAGTCATACCGGATAGTCTCTCTTGTGAAATGGTATTTCTTGTAAAAGTTTTTAATCTTTTTAATAATGAAAAACTACTCTCTACCGATATACTCCATACGCTAGGTAAGATTCTGTGCTTTTGAGAGGTCCCCGCGATGTTTTTGCGGAATTATGTTGTCTAAGGTGTACTTATTAAGAATCTTATTATTGCTAAAACTAGGGAATTAAAATGGTTTGACACATAAAAGTTTTTTATTTACTTAAGCTATAGCTTTTAATGTTTTGTCATTGTAATATGAAGTTGAGAATATATCAGTAGGATAATTTCATAACGTGACTTCCCGCTCTACTGGGATAGTACAATTGTAACTGTCCAGAGGGGGTATTACAGGGTAGTTCAAATTTATCAAAAAAATGCAGGTAAAATTTTGTGAATACATAATTATATTTTTCAGTTATTTAAACAGATTTAGATTTATTCATTGTAGGGATTAGTGCACTTGACAACACACGAACAACACACCAACTAGCAACTCTACAGCCGCAACTATTTTGCCGCGAACATTACGAACAAGTGCAGCTTGGTACAAGCTCTTCAGTTGGAGGAAAAAGGTTCGTTACAGACTTTGGTAAGAGGCAGCCATTCTCGATTTTGTATCCAAAAACAAGGAGATCAAGAAGTCTTTGTGTTCTCTCCAAACAATGAGTTTGATTGTAAACAGTATAGAAACCCCGTAAAATAAGGAATCTAATATTTGAAGTAGTGGGTGGTAACTTTCCTAGAGAGACGGTCTTTTGGTGATGATAAATCCAATATCTCAGACAATTAAATGTATTGCAAGAATTGTTCTTGCGGTATACTTTTACCAAAAACCCGTCTGCATGTCGAACAGAACTCTCTATTTCGGTTTCGGATAACCCTAAAAAATATCAATCAAAATAAGTACATATACGGGGTATAATTTTTATGGGTAGGTATACCTTGTGCAAAGTTTAGAAGACATTTTTCTGGTTCGGCATGAAGAACAGCACGTTTTGTGCCAACTTTGCTAGTATAATCCGCACCTGTTAAGTGGTAAAGTGCCGGAAGTACGAAACAAGTTTCTGTTCCACAACGACCAGCCATAACATGTAATAGAATGTCTCGGTTTTGTAGCTCCTGCTCCTGCTTGTATCCAGAAATTGTAAAAAAAAATAAAGCAAAATAAATATTAAAACCAATGCTGCAGGTTTAGGTTTTACCTTTATTCCGGTAGCTTCAAATGCTCTAAAATGATATCATGCCATGATTATAATATCAGTATCTGACAACAAAATACATATTTTTTCATGTCTATCACACACTGCCTGAGCTATGTGAACCATTATTCTCATGCCAGCTTCTTCTATCTCTTTTTTTGCCACATATTTAAAAACTTGGAAGATGATAACGTTGATTGGAAATATTCAGTATTTGTAGTGCTGCAAATCAGTTGAACTTCAGGCCAGAATTGGTAACCATTTTTTAAAATAAATGAGCGAAGAAAGGATTGAAGCAAAATTTTATTTTCAGTAGAGCCCAAAACTTTTTTTCTGGAACAGGTAAAGGAACATCTTCTGCAATTTCATGAACACAAATACACTCGTCATTAGCCTAGCCTTTCTCTTGTTTCCGGTGATAGTTTTAAATAACTATCGAATACAAAGTCTACCCTATTAAGCCTTCCTTTTAGTGTTCTGCTAATAAGGTTACATAATTCAGTAGCGAAATATTTAAACGTTTTTAGGTTTTTCCAGTTTAGCTTTCGCAGTTCCATTCTAACATCTACCATTAAACAAAATTTATCATTGTTTCCCGATAATGTGAAATTTTCCTCACCAAGAGTTTTGTAGAGCTCTTCTAAAATACTGGATTTGTTGGATGCATTTTCATCTTCTGTGCATCTTCTTCTTCAAAAAGAATGTTCTCATAAGTCAATTCAAATGCTAACAATGACATTATATCATAATTTCATTCTCTAGCTAAGTCAAAGATACGTCGATACTCGTAGTTTTTTTTTAACAGAGCCCTTGGACTGTTTTTGTTTCATACATCCGCCAGCCAGTTTGAAACACATCTAACAACGCTTTTGTAGTTTTGGCAGAAGGGCATTCTTGTGTACATTATTTCGTAGCAGCTGGTTCCCTTCCTTAATTGGATTTAATCTTTCGGTTATAAATTTAGACATCTTTTGAAATAAAGCGTCAGCCCGTTCAATTTTTCCTGTGTGGTAATCATGATGGGTTTTTAATTCATAATTGTCATTTTTTAAAAACGTCTTTTTTTGTGAAGGTTGAATATTGCCAAAATTTCACGATAAACAAGGTCCAAGGCAGCTACAAAATATTTTTTACGAGTAAACCCAATAATTCTTGACCAGCTTTTCTTTGATCTGATGATTGTCTGCTCCAATGCTTAATCTGTACCAATTGATGTAAAAGACATATTTGACTGCTTGACTACAAAATGGCCTTCATAGGCGTAGTAAAGATTTAATATTAAAAATATTATGTATTATTATTATTATGTATTTACTATTTAGTACATGTTTTACAATTTTTGAAAATTTTCTGCATAAATATGAAATTTATGGAGCTTTTGGGCCCTATTTTTCACATTGAAAATACGGTATACCAAATATTTCCTAATTAATATATGGATCGTGGTTAACTGCAGCCAGATTTGTAATTAAAAGCATATAATATTTTAATTTAATGTAGCACGTACGTAATATCCGTATAATATGGGCTTCAAAGTACTAAAAAAATAACTGGCCAAAATCTTGAGTGGTAACAAACCAAAACATGTTTAGAATGGACTATAAAAGCATTATAAATTGTTACATTGCGGGGACCTTTCAGCGAATACAAAACTATAGTTAGCGGCTGTATTAATACGCTCGTCGATGGAATTGTAAGAATCAGACAAAACAAGATATATAAAAATGTCTTTATGAACTTTGGGGTCTAAAGTAGCGGTTCTAATCCCCGATTTCGGGGATTAAAGTGACACTTTTAATCCTTAGAGATTAAAAGTAATATTATTGATTTATGAAGCAAAATGATGTATTTATTAATTTAGTACAGTGCCTATATTACAGAGTAATCTTTCAAATAAAGCACTGAATTAGAAAACTAACAACAAACTTATAAATTTATTTGTCAAAAACGTGTTACAATCTTACAGTTATTTTTACTAAGTAAAACCTAATTTTTAGTAACATCGTTGGCTGAGAATAGGGGAAGACGCGCTAAATTATGGGCAAAATCGTGACACTAAAAGATGACTGCGTATAGATGGCGCTACTAGAATGCGTGCGCGAGATCTGGCTTAAGATCGATCACAGTATTGGCATTTTGCGGAGCACACGAACGTGTTGTCTGAGGAGTTTTCGTAGCGTCTTAAAATCTTGCATTAATATTTCTTGTGATTTGTCATAGACCTAGCCTTGTTTTGGTAGTAGTTAGTACTCGAACATTATGTTGACGTTCAAAATAAATGTTTGTGTTGATCGTGGATGCGATAATACAAGAAAAAACAAGAACAACATTTTTTAAGTTTATTATGTTGAGTTTCAATTTAAAACACCGTTTTTATTTAGAGTAATATTTAACTCTATTTTTATAAATACGGATTAAAATTAATTCCGATTGGATAAAAAATAGTACGTGCAACTCGTAGGAAAAGCATATTCCTGGACTCCTGTGTTGCTGGCCTCGGCTGCCCCTCGTCCAGCAATTACCACCATCGTCCAGGAATGTTTTGCTTTTCCTCCTAGTTACACAATATATAATTTTTTTAATGGGACGTAGCATTATGAAACTTAAATAATATTTCTGGGAGTCAAAAAATTGTATTTTTTTCAGGTGAGACGTTTGCGCATCTACAAGCGTATAAAAAGTCACCTTTTTAGACAGTTGTACAAAATAGTTAGTTATGCAACAAGTGCGTAAGTACAAGTACCCTTTTGCAAGAGCCGCAAGGGAGTGTGCCAATCACATGAGTAAAAAACAATTACGTATGAGTTACATACAATAATTTCTCTACTTCCTAGAAATAAACTACATCAAAATAAAACAATTTATCTCTCGCAGTAGTGCGTAAAATAGTATATTATGATATAAGTGTATAAGAGGACCTTTAAAGCACGCGCGTCATATTTCAAAACACGACGCGCAGCGGAGTGTTTTGTAAGTCGCAAGGGCTTTAAAGGCCTCTTATACACGTATATCATACGCTATTTTTTATTACGAATGCATCACAATCTCAAAAATGTTTTAAATATTAAACTTAAGGGATTAATTGACGAATATATTAATTTGTCACGTTTGACATAATCAAATGTTTCTATAGCAACCTTTAAAAAAGTAGGTGCATCATAAACATCATTTTAAGCACGCTGCAGCGTGCGATAATCGTTGTTTATTATGCATGCGTAATAAAAAAATATAGATTTAGGCACTGGTGCTTAAAAAGTAATATTTTATATTTCATATTTTACTTTATGCATTAGTGCATACAAGTTCGCACTGTGAAGCGCGTGAAGTTAGTAAGCACTTTGATGACTAGGGGCTTTTTGAATTAAGAATTCAAATCCGTTAACAATTTTCCTTCAATTGATAAGGGGCGCCATTTATGATGAATTCTGTGCTTTTAAAACCCCACAACTTTTTCGCGCCTACGCGTGTTTGACTTTTGGCAGTCTATTATCACACCGTTTTAAAAATTATATCGAGGTATTTGCTTTAAAGTATTTAATGCATCATCATAACATGGAATATAATAGGTCTGTTCTAGCAGCGATTTCAAACGGTTTCAAACCATCCGGAGTTTGCGCATAACGATATAAGCGTCGCTTATATCGCTATGCGCAAACTCCGGATGATTTGGAACCGTTTGAAATCGCTGCTAGAACAGACCTCATATTACACGTAGGTAATGAGCCAAAAGGCAGCAGTAGGATTCTAACCTAAATGAAACAATTTGAAAGCAAATACCTTGAGTGGTTGCGTCCAGCGACAGCTATGAAGTATAACTTTTTTATCTAAAAAAGGCGGCTGCAGTTAACATAAAGCTGTCAGTGGACACTGTCAACAATAATTATTTTTTTTAAATTGCGTCTCCGATTGCGTTTTAATTCCGTATTGATAAAGCAGTGATTGGGTAAGTTCGATTAAATAATAACCAATGATTGAATGACTAACCAAAAGTAACTAAAAGCACCGAAACCGGATAAAACGTATAGTAATAGATTAAAAATATTGGAGTAAGATAAAATTAACGCAAATTAACCGAATTTTGGCGACTAACCTAAGCTAACCAAAAACAGTAAAATTGGTAATAACGTATTGGAACCGGTTCAAATGACTATAATAAATTGAAACTAACTGAAATTAACCGAAAGTTGATTGAACAACTAACCCAAAAGTAACCAAAAAAGCGAAAACATAAATCAAAACAGATTAAAAATATTAAAGTAAGTTGAAACTGACTTTAATTAGCCGAATTTCGGCGACTCACTAAAATTAACCAAAACATTAAAATTATTTATACTCGTAACGTATGGGAACCGGTTCAAATTCTAAAATAAATAAAAACCAACTAAAACTAACAGAATGACTAACCAAAACTAGTCAAAAGTAACAAAAGCACTAAAACGTATCGGAATAGGTGACAAAAATTAAAGTAAGTTAAAACTAACCAAAATGAGCAGAACGTTGGCGACTAACCAAAAGTAACGAAAAACACTAAATTTAATTATAACCTATCGGAGTCGGTTCAAATGACTAAATTGGATCTAACTGAGACTACCCGAAAGTTAATTAAACGGCCAACCAAAACTAACTAAAAGTAACCAAAAGCGCAAAAACGGTCTAAAATAATTCGGAACAGGTTAGAAATATTATCTACAGCAACGTTATGGTTAGTTATATATTAATAGATTTTCCTATCTACAAGGAAAGGGTAATCTTTTAGGTCTTCATATCCGCACCTTTTTTTATTTTTTTATAATTATGTTAAAAAAATATTCCTTTTTTTAAATATATTTTACACTCGTGTTTGTATTTTTACTTTTTTAAAATCTGCTTTTAAAAACTATTCGAATTACACAAATCACATGTTTGCGTTTTTATTCATCATTTTCAATGTCCTCCCGGTTGCATCTTTGCGAAGGACTGTAAATTTTTCAATTAATGGTTTTAGACTATTGTTAAGAAGTTACGGCTGTAAGGTATATAATTTGATTTTCGGCTTAGTTTATTATATTATACAATTCCACATTCGTTTTTTATTTCAAATGTGAACAGTGGAAGAAATCTAACGGTATGCAACTCGACTAGTTTTTACAAAAAAAAAATACATAATGAATTCGATCCGTCTCTTAATCCCCGATCTAGGGCAGTTAGTTTCACTTACCTATTTTATTCATTTGAGCCGGTTCCGAAACGTTATAATCAATTTTAATAGATTTGGTTAGTTTGGTTATTCGTCCAATCACTTTCTGTTAGTTTCGCTTAGTCTCAACTTATTTTACTTGTTTGAGCCGGTTCCGATACGCTATAATCAATTTTTCATAAACCGACTAGTGACATTCAGGAAAAATTTCCGTGTCGTGGCGCGACCTTGAAAAATCACTCGCATGAAACCACAGAGGTATTCATTTGAACCGGCTCCGACACGTTATAATAAAATTTTATGCTTTTGATTAGTTTTGGTTAGCCGCGAAAATTCGGTTTGTTTCGGTTAGTTTTAACTTACTTTAATTTGTGTAACCTATTTTAGCACGCTTTGTTGCTTTTGGTTAGTTTTATTTGGTCACTCAATCAACTGTCGGTTAGTTTCAGTTAGTTTTAATTTATTTTAGTCGTTTGAACCGATTCCGATACGTTGAACCAATTTTAATGTTTTTGGTTAGTCGCTAATATTCAGTTAGTTTGGTTTATTTATTTTTTTTAATTTACTTTAATATATTTAATCTGTTTCGATACGTTTTAGCACTTTTTGGTGTTTTTTGTTACTTTTGGTTAATTTGGTTAGTCGTTCAATCAACTTTCGGTTAATTTCAATTAGCTTATTGAACCGGTGCCGATGCTGGTACGTTATAACCAATTTTTTCCTTTTTGGTTAATTTTGGTTAGTAGCCAAAATTCGGTTAATTTGGGTTAGTTTTAACTTACTTTAATGTTTTAAACTATTCCGATACGCCGTAGCCCTTTTTAGTGCTTTTGGCTAGATTTGGTTAGTCGCTTAATAAACTTTCACTTAATTTCAGTTAGTTTTAACTTATTTTAGTCACTTGAACCGACTCCGTTACGTTACAATCAAACTTAATGTTTTCGGTTAGTTTTGGTTAGTCGCCAAAATTCGGTTCATTTAAGTTATTTTTAATTTGCCCGATACGGTTTAGCCCTTTTTGGTGCTTTTGGTTAGTTGTTCAATCAACTTTCGGTTAGTTTCAGTTAGTTCCAATTTATTTTAGTAATTTGAACCGGATCCGATACGTTATAACCAATTTTAATGTATTTGGTTAGTTTTGGTTAGCTGCAAAAGTTCGGTTAAATTGAGTTAGTTTTAACTTACTTTAATTTTTTTAATCTGTTCCGACACATTTTAGTTCTTTTTGGTGCTTTCGATTACTTTTGGTTAGTTTGGATTAGTTTGGGTTAGTAGTTCATCACGCATATGGCATCATGTGTAGCATGCACTTTTTTGTAATTTGATGCCCCATAACAGGAAAACAGAAACATTTTCAAGAAAAATTCTCACAAATGCAGCCAATCACTTGAGAAATGCACCCGGTTAATTGGCCATGTTAAAGAGGACGCCAAATAAGTCAGCTAGAGTGGAGGACAGCTCACAAAGCCATCTCCTAAAACTGACGATTTCGGAGAAAATGTGAGAGAAATACTCGTAGCGTGAGTAATGAAGTGTTAAGACCTTTAAGAAGCTATAAATTTAGTTTACTAGCTTAATATGACCTTTTTTCTTGCCTTTTTTATATTTAAATTCCCACAATATTTGTCAGGTACTTTGAACCTTCTGCTTTATACGTGTTTTAATAGATAAATCAAGTTACAAACTGTCAAATAAATTATTTAAATTGGTATTACCTTTATTTATAATGTTTTTGAATTTAGTATACGCTACTATTTTGTGTAACTTTATTACATAGTTTTATTCATTTGAATCACGTATTAAAAATTACCTTAATCGCTCTTTGAAATATCGTGTATCAAATAATAACCGAGGAATTAATTTTGCATCAGCTAATACTTTTGGAATCTCCCCTCACAGACTGCTCACTGCTGCAGGTAGAGTAAAAAACTAATTTTTTACCGTGCTGCGGCTTTTGCCTTTGATCCAAAAACATGAAACGATTTTTGCTGAGTGAATCTACTCGATATTATTTGTACTCTGGCGAAACAATGCATATCAAACACTTCTATTGGTAGAAAATTTATTTTTTACAAATAAGACCAACAAAATATCTCAAAAACTAGCCCGCTAGAGGGTGTAACAGCCATCACTGTAAAATTAAGATTTTCGTCGTATTTTGACTGATTAACAGGTATCGAAAATATCTGGAGTTCAACTCTTACACATTTCCTGATTCTTTTTGTTCGCAGAACGAAGACTAATATTTGTCTATATTTTTTAATTAAAATATTTGTTAAATAATATTTTTTGTCAATGGTCAAGCCTACTTGAGTTAGTAAACGAATACCGTTAGCAGATATCATAAAGTCCGCGTGCATTCAATGATCAAAGTTCGAATTTCTTGAAGACCAAGCGGTTTATCGGGATCAAACAAGTAATACCTTTTTTCCTTAAAAATAACCAGTTTATTACATTTTTTATTCAAAATCGCGATAAAGTTTTAAAAACATCAATTCATCGTTGCCATCCCTAATTATCATTGCATTGAAACACTTCCACAGGTGGAAAATTATTTTTTTTTCAAAGTAAAGCCCCAAAAATATCTCATACACTGTAAAAATCTGCAATCTTAATATGATTGACATTTAGTTATCGTCATTATAATTTTTGCGATTTAGTTTTCTAAAGCATAGGTACTTGCTTTCTTTAATAGTTCGAATTTTGTGTGGACACAAGGGCAATCAATATTCATATTGAATGAATATTAATTATTATTGAGATTTTAAATATTATGTTGGTATTTTAGCAGTAAAATAATATATATTGTGGTAAAATAACGATAATTACAATTTAATAGCAACGGATCTACTGAAAAACTATCCCAAAATCCGATTTTTTTGAGTTTTGATTTATTTACTTATGTTTTCGGTTAGGTAAGTGATATCGAGATGCGGTTTTCACTTACATATAACCTGTTTTAAAATTTAAGATGGCTATTACGTCCCCTAACGGTCATTTTGGAAACCTAAAAATAATTTCCAACATTACATAATAATATTTTTAAATCCATTTCTAAATTATTCCTAAACGAAATTAATGTAAATATTATTAATTTATGTCCAGAACATATCGAAAAATTACAAACAAATGAAATGGGAGAGTCTGAAAAATTCAGTTGCAATATACGTGATACCAAAGAAGCTCAAAATAAACCACATAGAAAAATTTAAATTTTATCAAACCAATGATTTTTTCTAAATTATTTTCATTATTATTTGCAAGCAGCGTGTGCGCTAAAATTTTGCTATTTTTAAAATCAAGAAGTCTCCTGAAAAATTAAACTGATTATTTGTTTTACTGTAAATTACAGAACAGTGAAAAAGAATCGATACGTATTTTTTAATTTCCACTAAAGATGATTATTACGAGAGTTATGCCAGTTTTTAGTTTTGTATATATAG
>MU182000.1:204288-217410 GCA_016904865.1 Pissodes strobi | reverse complement strand
TCTTTATGGTTTTAAGCAATAATAAAAGAATTTGTTTATCCCGACCAGTACCTATGTAAAGAAATCTTGGGAAAATGCCAAGGAAAAGAGGTGTGTGAAAAAGTTTTGTTTTCCCTATAATATGCTCTATGTTTTCCCATTAATTTTTTGGAAAAATATACCTGTTTTCTAGGTTAATAGGTAAAGTGAAGTTTGAAATAAATAACATCACCAATTGACAATTATTCTAAATTACATGAATGATTATTACATGATGGTGACGAGGTATGTAAAAAGCAGCACTTATCCGAAAAATTGTTACGACAGTGCCCAAAGTGATTTCTGAGAAATCATCAACGCAGACCAGCGTCACTCTACAGAGAAGGCGTCTTCTCATCTTTGCAGACGAGAACTCAAAAGGGTGTTCGTTCTTGGTGAAGAAACTCGCTAATTCTCAATTTGATAGTAACAGCCAAATTAGACACCGAAAGTTATTTAGTGACATGATCAACGAATGTAAAGAATTGAGTAAAAACTTCGACAAAAATGATGTGGTCATTTTGTTCGTTCCGTATTTCAACGCTGTTAAAGGAAAGTCAGTTACTGCTGAGGAACTAGACCTGGTTCAATTAATTGCTAAAAAGACTAATGTTGTTGTGGTGGGTAGTGTATATCATACCGATCGTCCAATATTGAATGGGTTTTTGCAAAATCAGAGCGCTTTTCTTAAAACGTACTTTGACGGCAAAGAAGGCACTTACATTCCGTTACTCTGCACAATGAATAGTGGAGTTCTAGACTTTCAATCTAAAAGAGAGCTAGTTGCCTATATTATTAATAACTATATTTCTGCGCAAACAACAACACAAACCTCCATACCCATCCACAAAAACACGCGCATAGAACAAAATAAGGATAGTAATTTTTTTATAATAACGCCTATCCCAGCTGGATCTGTAGACGTCGAAAATTGTATTTCACCGAAAACGACGGGAACGAATGAACCATCATTGGCAAAATTAACTTCGTTTCAATGTTACTACCAGAACGTGGGGGGACTTAGAAGCAAAACTGTTCAGACTTTGACTGCGGTAAGAGCAACTGATTACGATAGTATTTCATTCACAGAATCGTGGCTTACAGAGGACATCTATAGCAATGAAGTTTTTGGTTCGGATTACCTAGTTTACCGAACAGATAGAAGGTACGAAGCCCTAAACTGGACAAGAGGTGGGGGTGCCCTGATAGCTATAAAGTCTTGTTTTGATTCACAGGTGCTACCAAACAGTGACGATATCTCCTTTGAGGATGTATGGGTCTTAGTTAATTTGAGCGACCAGTCTATAATTATTGTGTGCGTTTACTTTCCTCCGAATTCTTCAATCGGATCGTTTGAAAAGTTTCTACAGGCTTTGGAAAACACCCGGAAAAAATACAAGAAATGTAAGCTTTTGATCCGGGGGGACTTTAACTTGCCAACAACTAGGTGGGAATTTGACAACGGCACTCTTATACCTACCAATCTCTCTTCTCCATCTGCAGATGCATTGGTTACGGGTATGTTTATTAGCGAGTTGCAGCAAGTGAACCATGTACCGAACGAGTATGACAGATACCTGGATCTTGTGTTTTGTGATGAATTTCCAGAATTGATAGTGAGATTTGCTGATTCCCAGCCACTTAGTCGGATCGTTCAGCACCACAAACCACTGGAAATTTCATTTTCCCTCTTAGACCTTACAATGCTGGAGACAGATAATGAGGTGATGTATAACTTTAAGAAGGGAGACTACGCAAGCTTGAACACCTTTTTCACAACCCTCGACTGGAAGTGGCTAGATAATTGTTATGACGTTGACCATATGGTTAACACTTTTTATAATATCTTATTTGAGGGTATAGAAAAATACATCCCAAAAATGCAAGCAAGGAATAAAAAGTACCCTAACATCAAACACAATAAAATCTTTAAAAAAAAAGAACAAAGCCTACCAACGATTCAAGTCTTCTGGGAGTCGGGAAGATTACAGGGTATACTCTGATCTACGGAGAGAATCTAAATACTTAATTGAGCTGAGTTATATCCTGTATGTCTCAAATACAGAACACATGCTCCCAACTAATATTAAATACTTCTGGTCATACGTTAATGCGCTTAAGCAAAATGGTGGTAACGGTATTCCTAAAAACATGGAACACCGCGGTGAGTTAAAAAAGTCTCCCGCGCATTTGCCGAACATTTTGAGAGCTGCTATAAACATCAAAGCACTCAACTGACGGTTGTCGTAGAACCAGAATTCGTCACCGTCTCGCATCATAATTTTGGATCAGATGCAGTTTTGCAAAGGCTACGATGTTTGGACGTACATAAAAGCACGGGATCTGATGGAATTCCTGCGATGCTACTAAAGGAATGCTGTGGTTCTCTGGCAACTCCACTAAGTCGCCTATACCATGTTTCGCTCGACATGGGCCACTTTCAAGATATGTGGAAAAACTCCTGGCTTATTCCGATTTTTAAGTCTGGCTCAAGAAAGAATATCGAAAACTACCGTGGGATTTCATTGTTACCAACAATATCCAAGGTTTTTGAGTCGATCATTACTGATGAGATTTTTGAGTTGTTCAAGCATCATATATCGCCTTACCAGCATGGCTTTTACAAGGGAAGATCAACGGCAACTAACCTGGGTATGTTTCACGACTATTTGACGAAGGAAGTTGAAGATGGAGCTCAAGTGGATGTCATCTACACGGGCCTTTCTAAGGCTTTTGATAGAGTAAGCCATCAATTGCTCACTGAGAAGCTTTTAAGAATGGGAATTACGGGTTCATACATTGAATGGATCCAATCTTATCTTCTGGGAAGAAAGCAGCGTGTGAGGATTGGCAGTGTGTTGTCGCGTGAAGTAAATTGTGTGTCTGGTGTTCCGCAGGGTTCCCACCTGGGCCCAGTGCTTTTTTTGCTGTATGTCAACAGTGTCGTATCCGTGTTTCAAAAGTGTAGATGTCTTCTCTATGCCGACGATCTTAAATTGTTTTGTGTTGTTGAGTCCACGCATGACTGTCTGCAAGTACAAAGAGACCTACAAAATCTAGTCAACTGGTGTGATGCCAACTGTTTAGAGGTTAATGTCAATAAGTGTAAAGTTATATCAATTTGTAGACGTATATGTCCGCTAAAATATCCGTACTCAATTAATAATCATATCTTGGAGCATGTAAACCATTTTAATGATTTAGGCGTAACATTTGGTAGCGACTTAAGTTTTAACAGACACATCGATAATGTGATATTAAGGGCGTCAAGAATGTTGGGTTTTCTGCGGCGTACTTGTAGAGATATCTGTGATATTAGAGCAATTAAGTCATTATATAATTGTCTGGTTCGAAGTTTAGTAGAATATAACAGTATTATATGGTGCCCTAACTATAATTATCAAACACAACGTTTAGAACAACTTCAAAATAGGTTCGTGTAGTTTTTGTTGTACAAAATGAGTTTTCCCTACAAAGACATTAACTATTCAATAAGAATTCAATTGGCCGGACTTGAGAGTTTAGAACAACGTAGGAACAACGCCTTTGCATACTTTTTGTACAAATTGATTAATGGTTAGATTGATTGTGCTGACCTGCTATCGCAGGTACTTTTTCGAATACCTCAGAGAACCACTAGATCCAGACAATTATTCTATACAAGTCATCACCGCTCAATTTACGGATCCCAGCGTTTCTCTGATAGACTAAGAAGAAATTTCAATGAACATTTTGAGAACGTTGATATTTTTAGATATAGTTTTATACCTTTTAAGTATAAAATTAGATTTAGCTAATTAGTATAGTTTAACTTAACACTAGTTATTGTACAATTTGGAGTTTTTTTCTCTGTATGTACTGTGGAATAAATAAATAAATAAAAAAGAAACGCAACTTTCTGGTTTCTTTTTTCGATAATTTTTGTATCTAAATGTAAATGTAAACATATAAGTTATAAGATTAGGCACCTGAAATTTACATACAGAAGTTTAATTTTCATATTTGAAATGGAAAAGTATCAAACATAACGTTAAAAATGTTATCCGTTAAATCCTATAGCTTGCCTTTAAAATAACACTAAAATATCTAATAAATTAGTCGGTCTTAAGATATTTTGTAAAATTGTCTGTAAATTGCTGTCATTTACAATTTTTTTTGGGATTTTTCTTTCCAGTAATGCTTTTTTAGTACTGAAACGACTGAGTAAATAAAATGAAAATAAATTTTTGCAAATTTGGGGTTGGATTCGTTTTAAATAATGCATGACAGTATAGTATATTATATTATATGACTCATTCTGACGTTATGTTTGGGTGCTTCATACGTTTTGATGGTATTTCTTGTGTTTAAAGCTATTTTTTGCGATTTACTTTGATTTAGAACATTGTTTATTTCATTAGTAATATTATTGTAGATATTGCGTTAATTCATATAGAGTTTAATTAGATATTTAGTGGTAAAGGTGTGTATTTTGGATTAAAGAAGCAAAGTAAACATGGTTAGTTGTGCAGCTTGTGGCCCTTCTAAAACTCCAACAAATTCAGAACTTGGAATATCATTTCATCGGTAAGTAGGTACCTACTTTACACCTTATTTTTCTGGTTTTTACCAGTTAATAAAGCGAAATAATTATAAATTGTCTAATTGTTAAGAAATAGGTGACAGATCTAATTATGGGCGCACCCGTAAAAAATATAGCATCAAAAATCAATTTTTGCAAGAACATTGGACAGTGCTAAAAGTAATAAATACTTTTCTTTTATACTTGACATGTTAAAGTTTTTTTAAAGCCAGTAGTATAGCATTTATTTGTGATAATCCATTGGGCAACTCTTCGGACTACCCTGTACACATTTTTATTACATTCCACGACTCAATTAGATCAAAGGTGCAATACTTTTGCCGGTGAGTAGTTTTGTATGCAAGCTTTTAGCTTAGTTTGAATATTGCTTCTATATTATCCTTACCTTAATGTAATTTTGTACGTCTAGTTTCCACTGAGGAGCTTACTTACCTAGGACTGGATCCTTCTTCTCAAAGAACTTATATAATTGAATCGCGAATAATGTTTTTAATATTATATAAGAACCCTGGTTCGAAATTGAGTACAATTTATATAGTACTTGAAAAAGCCATCCTCCGTTTGCTATCTTTTTATTCCACAGACCAGTGATTATCATCAATCTCTTACATAGGTGAAACACCTGATCTTCAGCCATCTGAAAATGCCTAATAAAAATATCATATTGTTATATATTCGCATATTTAAGTGATGTCTACACAACTCCAATAAGTCTAATTTGCTTTAAAAATGTGTTCAATTATCAAAAGTAAAATTAATAATTTGTTATATCCGAAGTGAAATTGATATGCCTCCATATCCTGAAATATAGGTGAATACAAAACAAGAAATAGGTATAAAATTGAGCATGAAACGTGCCATTTTAAACAGGGTGTCCGGTAAGTATATTAAAAAATCCTATCGGTTCTAACTTTGGAAGACAGGAACGGACTTGCTAGGATACTCGTCGGGTCAAAACGATAACATGTGTCATTTTACAGAGCTAAAAATCTGATTTTAAAAATACTGGTCATTCCTCTTTATGAAAGGCCCTCTATATTTGTTTCGATAAAATTAGCCGTTCTCAAAGATATTAAGTGTTTGCCGTTATTTAACGTTACTGAAATAATAAATCAGAATACTACAATTAAATACCAACTATTTTTATGTCCATAATAATGTAATAATGATAACATTTTTCAAAATTGTCTAATTGATTAAGTGCACGAGACTTAATTAATGGGGCATTATTCCTATAGCAAATATGCTAACATGTACCTAATGTATGGACAAGCACAACATAATCGTATGGAGGAGAAAATAATGTATTGTGATACATTTCTAAATCACTGTTTATCTCACCGAAGAACTTATGAAAGGGTTGATCGTAGCTTGAGAAAACCAGCCAAAAAGTCATGTGAAATAAAAGAAAATGCTAAAAGTAGCTGATCTTGTGCTAATCCATTTTAGGAATTTTTTGCCGCATCGTGGTGAAGAAGAACCTCCAAGCAGTGTAACTAGAGAAAGAAATCCTGGATGAAATTGCTGAAAATTCCTCTAATAGTATAAGATTGCTGTCGATCCAAGTTCATGTGACAAAGTGGGTTGTTCACGAGACCTTTCGAGAACAAATGCTACATCCTTATCACGTCCAGAAGGTGCATGCCATGTCTCTCGCTGATTGGCCTACAAGAGTCAATTACGCAAATTGGTTTTGTACAACGATTAAGGCAAAATCCAAATTTTATTGTGTTAGTTAAAAAAGTCCAAGCACTTATGCTCGCTGCTGTAAATGTCGCCCCGGCCAGCACCGTCTCAACAAATTTCATAATATGGAACATAATAATATAGTTTACTGAGTTTATTGATATTCTAACCAGTCCAAGCACTAGTCCAAGTACTTGACTATTCGAGCAATGAGTTTCCCTATTGCTGACGGGCCTCCCTCGCCCACGAAACGGCTGGTTCGGCTGGGCAGTCCTTTTGCTTTGCAGTGGTTTCGTACGAGATAGCAAGTGATTAACGACCACACCCAAAAAAAGTCGGCTTTTAGAAGAATATCAAAGGAATGATCGAACTGTTTAGAATATCTTTAAACTTATTTGAATTTATATGCTGTTATGTGATACTAACATATAACTAAGTATATTATATTTTATATAAAAAATAATTGTTAGGACCATCGAAATTACTTTAACGAAGAGCATTCAGAAGCACACTGCCATCTTTTCAAAAACATCCGCTTATTAATCTTAACCTATAATAAGGTTTTCTAAAAAAGCTTTCTGAAAAAGACAGGTCGTCGATTTTTAGATCCGGCATGAGCAATAACGTATCGTATTTACTACCATCTCGCCATATTCTTCTATCGCCACCTGGAATATTCGACGCCAGTTCACACCAAGGGAGACATAACAGAAAGATAAACACATCATTGCAACGAAATTTGAGACATTCCTGGAATGTTGTTTCAAGTGCAACGAAAAACCATCTGTCGGATAAGGAAACATATAGAGGTATAAGACGCCTATTTCGAAAATTTGCTCAAGCAAATAAGAAGAAACAGAGCTTTCACATTTTTCCCATTCTTGCGTTTAAGTGATTTACGAAATGTAAAAAAGGTTTAGTTCTAAGTTTTTAATAATCTAAATTGAATCCATTGCTCTTCAGCTACGATCAACCCTTTCAATGGTTTTTATGGGTTTCGATTTGAGAGTCTCAAGAAAAATTGTTCACAATAAATACAAATTATATTCTTCATTTTGATGCATTTCAATACAAGTTTGTTTTCAAAAATACTTATTTTTTTTTTTGCTTTATTTTATCGTATTCTACTCGGCGAACCATTTCATTTAATACCTATATCTAGGAGGTTGTAAAGCAAATGGAAAACCCCTCCATTTTAAGTCTCCTGCCATATTAATATTAGAATAACGACATCCTCTCATTTGGCGCCCATGCCCGTGCCGTGAGAGTTGTAAAGAAAAAGAAGAGCCACCATCTTGAAACGTTTGTTATATTGTGTTTAAAATGAAGTTAAATAAACTATATTGCAATTTTATTGGGTTTACATAAATGTTCATGGTTAACATGTGGGAGCGGGATTATTGGGAATCATCTCATTGGACCGTTCTTTGTTGAAGGCAGATTAAAAGGTGCCATGTGTTTGCAATTCTTGCAAGAAAATTTGACCAGTTTGTTAGAGAATGCGCCCTTAGAAATTGGAAACCATATGTGGTTTATGCCCGACGGAGCATTTTGGCAATTTAGTTCATCAGCACTTATCAAATCTCTTGATTGTCGGGGTGGGCTTAGTTTATGCTCTCCATTATATTTCTTTTTATGGGAAAATTTAAAGGGACTTGTATAGTCAACGCCAGTTTATACCAGGGATGACCTAATAGATAGATAAACGCAATGAAATTCGATACAATCCTGAAATGCTGTTTCAAATACAGCGAAAAACATCCATCGGATAAGGAAGTGTATAGATACAGGACGCCTATCTCGAGCACACAAGAAGATTCAAAGCTTTCACATAATTAACATTCTTGTGATTAAGTAATTTCCGAAATGTCAAAAATGTTGAATTTTAGGATCCTTTTATAATTTAACTTTTACATGTTTCACTTAAGCTACGATCAACCCTTTCAATGGCTCTTTTATGTGCTTCGATTTGAAGATGTATCACAACAAACTCTTCTTGCCTCCACCCAATTTTACCGAGTGCTTGTCCATAAATTAGTTGAATACCAGGTGTTTTATTCTAGTATTCTGATTTAGTATTTCAATAGCGTGTTATACAAAAATTAAATGTATTGAAACAAATGCAGAGTGCCTTCTCGAAAGAAGAAAGACCAAAGGGTTTAAAAAATTAGATTCAGCTCTGTAAAGTGACACCTGCCAAAATTTTGGCCCAATGGAGGTGGCGGCAAGTGTGTTACTAACTTACCTAACGATGTTAAACATCCACTTAGCTTGGTTTTATGAGTTTTTATACTCTATAAAAATTATTATAACTTCATCAAATGTCGGTTCAAAATTGAGAGTCGAAAAGGTGAATCACTGAGTTTCGCTTTGAGGATCTGTATTTCCGTTAAGAGGCACTTTAGGATTTTTTTCTATGACTAGTTAGGATTATTTTGAATTTTCCTATACTCTCCCTAGAATATGCGGACACTCTGTATGTGATTTACTAAATGAGATGAGCGATCACATAATTAATTGCTTGTCAACCACGTACGGTATCTGCTATTTTAACGTAATGCTGCATGTCTGTAATAACTTCATAAGGTGGTAGTTAGGGGAAAACAGATGCACGGATTGAGATCCACAGTGATGCGGTGCGCCATACAAGGAAGTTGTAAAGCGATGTTCTAGTTTTTACCAGTTGTACGACGAACTGGTGCGCTCCCGCCGTTTGTCGTGACTGTCTGGCTGCGTTGCCAAGGGCAGGATGAGGCGG
Source organism: Pissodes strobi (assembly GCA_016904865.1). Taxonomy (NCBI): domain Eukaryota; kingdom Metazoa; phylum Arthropoda; class Insecta; order Coleoptera; family Curculionidae; genus Pissodes; species Pissodes strobi. Next base: position 208,366 of record MU182000.1, on the reverse strand, counting down.
GCCAAATCCGCGATATCTGCCGTGAAGGTATCTATAAAACTGGGACATCTCGGCTACATCTCTGCGGTGTTCCAGATTATTTAGAGTCCGGGTCGTCGACAAGACGCACAGCTCTCTTCTGAATGGAATCCAGCAGCTTTAGGGTGTGCTTTGGTGCAGCACCCCAGATGTGTGAGCAATATTCTAAGCACGATGTTATTTGCGCTTTGTAGAGCAAGAGCAACTGCTGCAGTGTATACAGTTTTTTATTGCGAAATAGCGCATCTAGAGATTACAGATGTGATGAACTGTGGAGCATTTTTGTAGAGCAATTGGTATATTGTCTAGATTGTTGCTGTCCTTACCGAAGACAGATACCAAATAAAAATAAGCGCGAAGGTGATTGGTTTAACGGTGATTTGGTTGTCATCAAGAGAGAGCTGGACAATTTGTATTGGCTTTACAGGAATTTTAATGATTTGAATGTCTTTATGTTATACAAAAGTATGAAAAAAAATTATAAAGATCTTATCAGAAGAAGTAAATCGTCATATTACCAACACAAAATTAATATTTCAAATAACAAAACTAAAACTGTATGGAGAATAGTGAACAATCAATTAAATAAAAGAAAAGATAGGTCTCAAGATATACATCTTCATTATGATTCTGTAGATATATCTGAACCATTAGAAGTGGCTGATGCCTTTGCGGAGTATTTTGCTACAGTTTCTGGCAGAAGGTTGAAGGAAAGGTATGGATCCGTAAGTGGCAGTTGTAGTTCTCCTTCTTTCATTGTGAATTCTATTGTTATGGATCCTGTATCTCATATTCAAGTACTTGAAATTATAAATAACTTAAAGAATAAAAATTCTACGGGCCTAGATGACTTTAATGTAAAAATGATAAAATCTATCAAAAACTTTATCTCTGAGCCTCTTGCGATCCTAATAAATTGTAGTTTAGAAGAGGGATGTTTTCCCCATATATTTAAGACTGCTCATGTTATACCAGTTTTTAAAAAGAATGAACGTGACAATATTGAAAATTATAGGCCTATCTCCTTACTTAGTGTTTTCTCAAAAATCATAGAGCGGATAGTCTATAATAAAATTGTTGATTTTGCCTATAAGTATAAAATCTTAGATCCCTCCCAACACGGCTTTCTATCAAATAAATCTACTGAAACTGCATCCTTCCATTTCCTTAATTACGTCTATAAAAATATTGACGAAGGCAAGTATGTTGTCTCCATATTCTTTGACTTGTCAATTGCCTTCGATACAATAAATAAAAATTTCTTGATTAACAAACTATACAATTTAGGTATCAGAGGAACAATTTTAAAATGGATTAACTCTTATATGTTAGATAGAAGGATGACAGTTAGTTATAAGAACACATATTCGGAGTTTAAAGAGGTTAAACTGGGCGTGCCGCAGGGATCGGTATTGGGACCTCTTCTGTTCCTGCTTTTCGTAAACGATTTGCCAGGAAACATTGGTGAAGGACATGTAACGATGTACGCTGACGACACAACCATCGTGGTAGCGGCAAATGATTTACAAGACTTAAAAGAGAAAGTTGAAATAGTGCAACATGATATGGAAGCGTATTGTAGGGATAATGGACTGATTCTAAATCTTGACAAAACAGTTTATGTCAATTTATATAATCGGAAACCTGTTTCTGGTATTGATACATTGAATGTGCCTTTTTCCAACTGCACCAAATTCTTGGGTACTCTAATTGACTCCACGTTGTCTTATAGTGATCATGTGGACTATGTGTGCAAAAAATTAAATTCTGCCTACTTTGCTATTCTTACTCTAAAGAATACGTTAGACGTGTCTAGTCTTCTATCTGTTTATTACTCGCTAGCGTACAGTCATATGTCTTATAATATAATGTTGTGGGGCTGCAGTAGTGCATGCGATCGTGTATTTGTGTGCCAGAAACGATTGTTGAGACTCATATTTGACCTGAAACCACTGGAGAGTTGCAGGGATCTATTTATAGCTGAAAGATTGTTGACATTCCCCTGTCTTTATATCTACAAATGTGTTGTTTATGACCGCAGAAACAAATATTTATTTCCAGGCCTGGGAAGTAAAAGTAAATATAATACTAGAAAAAATAATTTATTACTAATACCAAAACACAGAACATCTATGTATAGAGATTCCGCTGTTTATGCTTGTGCTAGTCTCTATAATAGATTACCGAAGGAACTCAGGTCACTGGATGATAATTTGTTTCTTAAGAAAACCAAAGCGTACCTGGTAAGTAAAGGGTTTTACTCTATAGTGGAATTCACCAGTGAGGGATGATAGCCATTTTTTATGCTATCTCTATCTTGTAGGTTCTAGGTGTGTATGTTGTGTGTGTATGTATTTACGTATGTATATGTGTATATACATATATGTGTGTGTATATATGAACAATTTATTGTTCAAGTTTTAATTCATTTTAACTCTTTTAACACTGTATCTTTTATTGCCTCGTCCAGTCTAAGACGTTTTATTCATTGCTGGTTTTCTCCTCTTGGCAACTGCTGTTTATTTGATTGTTTTTTTTGTAACTAATTGCATTTTCTATATATTCGTTATTGCTCATTGTAAGGTAAACGAAGTGCATATAGGAATATTTATTTGATAGATGTTTTGGTCTATCGCGGTGGTTTGTTGTGGATATAGCTTATCATTTTTTATTTTATTTTATTTTATACCACTTAATTTATATTGGGTATATTAGTTTTAATTAGACTAGACTAAATGTATTAATATTTAGTATATAGATTTATTTTTTAATACCTGTATTGACGACCCTATGTACGAAAGTATTTTGTGGTAATATATCCTATCTATCTATCTATCTATCTATGCCTTCGAAATATCCAACGCAATTGCTCGAGACTCTCCGTAGTTTCCAATTGCCCTACTCCATATATGAGTGCCAACATATCTCCGGTCGATCTCTCTTTGCGTAAGCCGTATTGATTATCGCTGATTATTTCCTTCATCGTAAAATGGACCAATCAGACAGCCCGATTTTCTGAATAAATTTTGTTTAGATAAGTGATTATTGCACTAGACCTGTTTAACAGCGATTAAGCTGCGTCCTCTATATTGGATTTCGTTTTGACGATTGTAGCTGATTCTTGCAATTTTCATTAACGGTTTTTGAAAAAACAATATTTTATAAATGGTTTGAATGATCTAATATTGATTTTTATTGCTAAAAACTCCGATTTTCTTTAAAATTTGTATTTCATTATTTTGGTATAAAGTGACAGAAAATGTCAAATTTTTAAATATTTACATGTCGAATTTGATAAGCGGGCCTAGTCAACGCATCATTGGGGTATGTAACCACGGTTACTAATTCAGGAAATAATCTAGCCGTATACCACTCAAACTATGAATTCAATCGGTTAAACTACATTCAATATTTCTCGCATGATTTTTCTTTTTGGCAAATAGTTTCATGCAAAATAATTTATAAATAAAAACCCTCGACCGCTTCGCGGTCTCGAGTTTTTATTAAATTATTTTGCATTCAACATTTTCCAGAAAAATCATGCTCAAAATATTGAACGTAGTTTAATCGATTAAATTCATAGTTCTCGTGATATAATATATGATTATTTCCTTCATCGTAAAATGGACCAATCAAACAGCCCGATTTTCTGAATAAATTTTGTTTAGATAAGTGATTACTGCACTAGACCTGTTTAACAGCGATTAAACTGCGTCCTCCATATTGGATTTCGTTTTTTCGTTTTCTCGATTGTAGCTGATTCTTGCAATTTTCATTAACGGCTTTTGAAAAAACAATATTTTATAAATGGTTTGAATGATCTAATATTGATTTTTATTGCTAAAAACTCCGATTTTCTTTAAAATTTGTATTTCATTATTTTGGTATAAGGTGACAGAAAATGTCAAATTTTGAAATATTTACATGTCGAATTTGATAAGCGGGCCTAGTCAACGCATCATTGGGATATGTAACCAAGGTTACTAATTCAGGAAATAATCTAGCCGTATACCACTCAAACTATGAATTCAATCAATTAAACTACATTCAATATTTCTCG
>MU182000.1:188980-204278 GCA_016904865.1 Pissodes strobi | reverse complement strand
TTTAATCGATTAAATTCATAGTTCTCGTGATATAATATATGATTATTCTGTTGTTCTCGAGGTACTTGAGTAGTTGCTGATTGACTACACGTTCCATGACTTTGGTGATTATTGGAAACAAGGCAATTGGACGATAGTTTGAGGTCGTGGATTTCTTGCCTTTTTTGGAACAGGTTGCACTCGAGCGACTTTCCAAGAAGATGGGTAAATCCCTTTTCCGTAAGACAGCCTGGAAAGAACGGGTGTTAGTTCGTTGGCGCAGTTCTTTAACACGATGACAGGTATTCCGTCCGGTTCTGATGCCTTTTGCGTATCTGGTTCTTTAAAGATTTTGCGAATGTCACGGTGATGAAACTTGACTTCTGCCATGGTAGTGTTGATGTTCGATATGGTGGGGAGAGCCTTGACTTGAGGGACGTCTAAGGTAGAGTGCGATGAAAAACATTTTGGCGAACATGTGGCTCTAGTTGCCGTGATGACACGTTCGTCTGTCAAAGGTGGGAGGGACGTTTTTGTAAAGTTAATACTTATTGCCATTGCTACCGACCAGAAATTCCTGGAGCCACTGGGCCATTGCAAAAATTGATTCCTGATCCTTTGATTGTATTTGTCCTTAGTTTCGTCACTCACACGTTTGCATTCGTTTCTCACTTCGGCAAAGTAATTGCGATTTTCAGCGGTCTGATTTTGCTGCCAGTAGTTGTAGGCTTGCTGCTTCCTACCTACAGCTCTTTCGCATCTCTTGTCGAACCAGGGCTTTCCTTTTGAGGTAACTTGATGGAATTTGGGATGTATGCTTCCATTCTTGACGATATTACTTGCGTGATCTCTTCGCAGCACTGGCACTAACGGGTCGTTAGTGCCAAAGCAGATGTCGAGCCAAAGCAAATCTAGGTAGAACCTTAGATCCCAGTTTGCAGAATTGTAATGCGAGATTTTGCGAGGTAATGGTGGTGGATCCTTCGGTAGAAGTGGCAATTCACAAATCGTTGTAATAAGTTTGTGGTCGGAAGTACCTAATGGAGGACCAACTGTAATGGTGTACTTGTCACGATTGGTGGTTAGAAAACGATGCATAGAACCGAAGTGCTAATAAAGTCAAGCGATTTACCCAGTGATTTCTAAAATAATACTTCATTATTTATATGAATAGTAAATCAGTCTATATAGACTATACAACAAAATTATTGATTAGTAGGATGGGCCAGTTCTCCATGTATACGATCTAAGACCAACTAAACAGACTGCTTGTAAATTATAAATCTATTTAAAAAATCTATCTACCCAGTATAACACATGGACCGTTTCGTTTCTTATTACTTTCGCTCGTCATGAGCCAGCAATAATATTCATTACATGTTCATCATCGCTAAGAAGATCTCCAAAAATACATTCAAATTTATTCAATGTAATCAATGTGATATCCAGTGTTTTAACACAACCCAGGAAAAAACAGCTTATATTTGGGGTATAAACTCAGAATTGTAGTTTAAACTATACCCTAAGTGCCGGTAACAGATAAATTTTGGTTTGAAGTTAAACGCAACTTGTTATATTCGCATTGTGTGTTTTCTAAAGATTAAACTTAAGTTTCAGGTTTAAACGACACTTGTAAAAATGGCCCTAACACCGAACTCTTCACTTTACCAAGTCCAGTCAGCCTGTAGGGCGGGTATATCAACCTAATAACACCAGGCAGCACTTCAAGTGTCTTGATATTATATCTATCGTCTTTTTTATAAAGGTTATAAGAAACTTTGAGTACAAAACACTTGCTGCAGTTGTATAAACTGCATGCTGAGAAGCCCGATGGCATGCACCGCAGGGTAGAGCACTTCGTCATGAACAGACTGCTCAGGATGCTCAGCACAGAAAAAATTTTAACCCAAGCATACGCAGTTTAGGGCTACTTTTACAACTGTCGTTTAAACCTTAAACTTAAGTTTAATGTCTGGAAAGCTGAAAATACGAATGTTGAAAAAACGATTCAAGACGTTGAATATATTTTTGGAGATCTTTTAGTGTCACTGGGCGATAAGCAAGTTTTGGAAAAATGCCTTCCAAAACGATACGCCGTTTGGCATAGATTTGGCTTATTATATATGTTTTATATCATTGTTAACACACATAGTATAAAGACTAATAATTTTTTTATTCAATTTTTTTTTCAATTTTTTTTCAATTTTTTTCAAGAAACGATTTATCAATATGTATAAATCTCATTTTGCAGCACCCGAATGTGTCTCGGCATTATCAGTATAAATTTGCTAAACTACACGAGCTGAATTCGGGTATAACAACAAATACATTTTCCGCTAATAAATAGCCGATATATGCTCGATTCTATCAATGAAGGTGGATTAAGCTGCCCGAGTGACAGTAGGAACGATCGTAGCGGGTTTATCACTTTTAAAGTGATTTTTTATTTTGCCCGAATCTATCTCGGGTTTATCAGTTTGAAAGCGTGAACGTGACCCCGAGTCCAGATCGGAGTTATAAATATTATTGCTACCCTACGACGACCGAAAGTAATAAGAAACATAATAGCCAATAGGGAAGCAGATATATTTTAATAGATTTAGAATTTCAAAGTACGCTGATTAAGTCAACTAAACACAAAGATTGTACATGCTAGTCATATTTACTAAAATCAAAAAATAAAAATAAAAATTCTTCCAAAATCCAACTATAGCCAAACATAAAACAAAGAAGGTTAGTGGGATTCATCTTTGTCTCGGTTGGCTAAGTATCAACAACCTAATTTACCATGCTAAAATTCAGTTTCCCGTGACTTCTAAAACGATTGGTTTTTAAATCACTCCTTGGCTTTAACTTGTAGTAAAACCAAAGTATATCTTATGGATCATCATAAAGGACCACGGGTTCTGCACATGTCATCAACGGAATAAGAGGCTAGATCAGCCAGCTTATAGAACTCATCGCTAGGACCACGCCAGATATACTGAGTGTCAATGAAACCAAGACCAAGGATCACCCGCCAGGCATCGTAGGATACGAGATGATCTTCAAGAATCGACCAAACCAGGAACCGTATGGGGGAGTGGCCCTATAAGTGAAGAGGAGCATCCAATTCGAAGAACAGGCAACAGACACGATCAGTATAGAGACAGTGGCGATAACAACAAACAACCTGAAGATCATCTCAGCATACAACAAGCCAAATCAAGTTCTCAACGAAGACGAACTAGAGAGACAGCTCAATCCGCCCAAGGCCCTTATCATATGAGACCTATACGCCAAGAACACCTCGTGGAACAACAGCACGGACAATAGAACAGGAACGCGACTCAGGAACTGGATCGGGAGGAACGACGTCCACCTCATAATTCCGGACATAAGGGCAAGAATTGCACAATACCACGTAAGCTATGCCACGCTGGACATAGGAGTAGCAAATGGCATCTACGCCACAGCAACCACCATGACGGAACTGCAGTCTGATCACCTGCCAGTAATGTTCAAGACGATGCATCAGCCAACTCTCGCAGCCCCTAGGATCACGTACAACTACAGGACCGCCCACTGGACAAATTTCAGGAGAGAAATCAACGCGGAGTTATGAATAACTCGCGACATTTACACTCCTGAAAAGATAGATGATGCCATAGACGTCATGACCAGGATAATAAGCGCAGCAAAGGTCACATCCCCAGGAACCCTGACCTCAAGCAGGACAAGCCGCCCCCACATATTCAGGAACAGATAGCGAGAAGGAAACAACTACGCAGGACATATCAGAATACACGTGACCCTAACGACAGAGCAGCTTACTTGGAAGAGTGCGAACCTAACCGAGCCATGCTGGATTCATATATAACGATACCTGGAACAACAGAATCACAGCCGCAAGCCGAGAGAACAACATCTGGAAGCACATCAAGAAAATGAAGAACAGGAACAATCCCTGGACAGTCACGCCAATCAAAGTGACGAGAGATGGCGTAGAACACATAATCACGGACAAGACAGAAAATGCGGAGGCATTCATGGAATACTTCGCCAATATCAGCAGCCTGACGGAGAATCTATCAGATGACAGGACAAAAAGAAGAGTGCAGAGGACAACGGACGAGATCGCAGCGCTGCCGCTGCAGGACACGAGAAGAATAATCACGAGCCCCAGAGAGCTAAGGAGGATCATAAGCAGAGCCAGCCCGTACAAAACGCCAGGGCCCTACGGAATAGTCATGAAGGAGCCCAAATTCCTACCAAATAAAGCCCTTGTCCGGTTAAAATACATCATGAATGCATCGATCCGGCTGCCCTACTTCCCGAGGACATGGAAAATTGCCAGGATCATCGTCATCGACAAAACCAAGAAAGGACAGGAGCCAAACCTCGTCCTACCAACCCATCTCCCTGCTACCCACCCTTGGAAAGGTTTTCAAAAGAATGCTCATCAATAGAATCAATGCGTACCTCCAAACACTAGGAATCATCATACCAGAGCAGTTCGGATTTCAACGAGGAAAAGCAACAGCCATGCAGCTTGCGAGACTAGTGGACCATGCAATGACAACAAACAACACCAGAAAGACCACGACAGCGGCACTTTTGGATCTGAAGCTTATGACACTGTATGGCGGGAGGCCATGGACACCAACATGCACGAAACAAGGGTAACACCAGCCATCACGAGAATCATCATGAGCTACCTAAAGGACAGGATGATAACAACGCTGATCAACGGGGCAGTATCAAGGACATGGACAATAAGGCAAGGACTTCCTGAAGGAAGCGTGATGTCGCCGACTGTTCAATATATACATCAATAACGTGCTAAGGAAGCAGAGCAACCAAATAGCACTTTTCGCGGATGACGTGGCGGTCTATACATCATCAACTTAGCAGATCTCGGCCACGCAGAGAATAGAGCAACACATCAGGCAGATAGCGGAATACTTCAAGAAGTGGAAGCTGAAGATCAACGACTACAAGACACAACTGATCAACTTCAATCAAAAACGCAGGAGAGAAAGAACACATATCATGATCAATGGGACACGGATAGAGGACAAGGTTACCGTCAAGTACCTAGGATTCACGCTGGACGCGAAGCTGACGTTCAAGGACCACTTGCAAACCACCAGGAAAAGTGCAGGATTAGCAGCGAGCGCAATGAGGCAATCAAGACTCTACAAGGACATCAAGATTAGACTCTAGAACACCTACGTCTGACCAGTAGCCATGTATGCCGCGCCAGTTTGAAGTTCCGCTGTAAAGACCAACGTAGAGAAGCTATTCACGCTGGAACGGAAACTGCTAAGGACGATCATGAATTACAGGTGAGAGGATCTTAAGACGACGAGACAGCTGTACAGAGAATCCGGGACAAGACCTCTAGAACAGAAAATGCAGGAGACAGCGACGAAATTCTTCAGGTACACGATGAGGACGTAGGAAATAACTAGGAACATAGGAAGGATGACCATTGAGGAAATGCCATTCCGGAAGATCCAGAAGATGATCCACAAGGTGATGCTCTAAAGAACCAGGACCAGGACTAGGACCATTGGGCGCCCCCCCCCCCCCCCCAGCAGGAAGGACTGCATGAAGCCGAAGTGCAGTGTTAAAATAATCATTTAGAATTAAAATATCATGGCATTTATTTAGTTATCTTAGGTTTAGGTGGACGCTTGTTAGGTACCACCTTAGTGGGTAGTATATAGGTATTTATTTGTAAAGATGTATATATAGTTGAAGTTTGTATTAGTTTTAGGTCAAACATCAAGTATCTTAAGGCAATTCATTATAAATAGATAAATAAATAAATAAATAAATATCCAAAGTTTTAAGTTTTCGAAAGTTATAAGGTCCTCAGTCAAATATTCAGATGGTTAAATGGTAATATCATTGAGAGCCGCATCAAAGGGGAAGATTTTAATTTAAGGCTTCAAATGGCAACTATGATATCATTCACCACAAAAAATAAACTTTAGATACTTGATGAATAGGTGAGGGAAAAGAATGTTATAAGATTTTAATTTGTTCTCGATTCCAAGCGATTCTTTTAGAAAATTAGCTAAACTTCTGAAATGAGCCTAATTTCATTTTTGTCGTTATTTTTTGCTCTAAATGATGTCATTAGGTACTATTTGTTGGTTAGTGTTTCCGTTTTTAAACCTAAGTTGCATTGTTTAGTTTACTGAACTAAACAACGCTACAGCGCATAATATACAGTAAGGCCTAAAACCCTTATACAATTATTGAAACTTGAGTTATACTTACTATACTGTAAGGTCAAAAAGCCTTATACAAATATCTGAAACCTTAGTTATTAAATAATATAATCTTAACAAATATAACTTCGCTAAGCTACAGTTTTTAAATGCGCTCACAGTCCTATTCGCCTGGTTTTTAAACTAAAATTAAATATAGGTTGCACATAACTCTTTGAAATAAATATGTTCTTGCAATTACAGCTAGATTAATTACAGTTTCTTTAAAGAAAGTCTTGGCAGAAAAATATATAATTAAGTAAAATCCAGGAAAACATGGGAGTAGACATACGTTTTATATCTATAATATTATGATAAATATTAGAATTATTGATAAATCAAGGTCGAGCATGTCCGATGGGGCAAATATACACGTGATAGAAGTGAATACTCCTTTGCCGATTCCATAAGAGAGGATAAGAGATAGAAACCAGAGAGAGGGAGAGAGAGAGAGAGAGAGAGAGAGACTGTATCTCTCTTGCGAGACGAAAATTTCGAACCGTGTCGTCACGCGGCCTTGAAAAATCACTTTCATGCAGCCAAAGAAGTATTCACTTCAAAAAAATTGTTTCTCGATGGATATTCCGCCTTGGCAAATTATTCGTAGTTGTTTGGTTAGTTTTGGTAGCTCTGAATTTACTTCTTGTTATTAATTGATTTTCAAAAGGATAAAATTCCATTCATCTGAGAAGCTATTGTTTATCAAATCAACACAAACTAATAAGAAGCAAAAGTTGTCAAAGCTAATCGAGACTAAAGATCAAAACCAAACTAACCCAATTCATACTTATTATATTTGAAAAAGTTCGACGTTTCCGTAGATATTAATCCCTTGCCTTGATACACTTAAAATATAGTAGAACTTCGTTCGTCCTGACTCTTCGCTGGTTTTTTGTTCACGAATAGCCTAAAGAATCAATCAAGCAAATTTCAAAATAATCAAAATACGTTCGGTATTTTTTTACAGAAAAAGATCATTATTAACAAAATGTATTGCAAAAAGTGTTAAATATCCCAAACCCAATGAAATTCCAAATTCAATGTTTCTGAAAATTATTCGTGGCGATAAGGGTAAATTCCCATTTGTTGACACTCACAAAATTGTTACCTATGGTTGACACTTGTAACGTTTTAAATTTCGTATATTTAAAACTACCTTAAATTTGGTTCGTAATAAGGCACACATTATTTTGTTTTTTCGTTATTCTAATTTCATTCTACCTTAAATACCTACTGGATAACTTTGCCTTACCTTTTAGAATTTTAGTTTTGCATACGTATTGTAGTGAATAAGCTGTGGTATTACTTACCTTATTTTAAATTGTCATTAGGGCGAGCTGACATTATTTCATTAATAGTTGGTGGCTTATTTCACTAATTAATTTGTTAATTAATTTCATTGAGTTAATTTTATCATGCTTGAGCTTGATTAAATGGTCGGTAATTTACTTCGTTGTTTAATTTGATAATATTGATTTTCATTGTATTGATTTCGTAATTGGCTTCGCTTGTTAATTTATTAGTTCACTCAATTAATTAATTGGTTATTCAATTTCACTAAATTAATTTCTTAATTAGCTTCACATCATTTTTATGTTAATTGCATTTCTTAATTAAACATTGGATACTGAATACCTTTACTACCATCAATTCTACTTAAGAAAACTGATCTCAGCTTTTGGATATTAGTGAGTTGTAGATTTTTTTCTCTAATTAAGTTTTATAGAAATAATGCATATAATTATTATTGTGATAATCTAAGAACCTCAATAACAGGACTCGTGATGTTTCAGTCATTAACAACAATTATCAATAAACGACAACATTGTTTTTAAAAACTTTAGTTATTTCAACAAATTTTGTTGTCAATACCTTACTTGCAAACTTATTCGTAAATTTATTTAATTACTGGGGAGTGGTACCTAGCACAATATAGGCAGTTTGCAGTTCGACTGGTGGGGTAGAGAGCTGCTGACGCCCTTAACCGAACCAATCTCTCACTGAGCAGCAGGATTTGCGCACTCTCCTAAGCTGCCTCTTCTTATGTAGGTCATTTCTATTTATTGGTCTTGAACTCGTTTGATTTCTTTTTTATTATTCGTATTATTTTAATATTATTTGATATTAACAATTAGAGTGTGGCAAATCAAAATCATGATTTGTAAGATTTTTAAACATCCCCGCGAAACTACTGCGGAAGGGTGCAGGTCGTAACATGCAGTGTCCATCGAATATTGGCACGCGATTTTATTCTAAATGTGAATCAAGATTTTTTTATGTTTTGTTGTTGGGCGATATTTTCATAAATATTTCTAGCTTAAAGTGTTATGAAGGTAAATGAATCTATATAATAAGTGTATTTTTGTCGCTTATACGTCATATTTGTACTCAACAACTTCTTAATGTATTTAAATTAGTTAACCTCAGAAATTACAAATAAGTTACTGTTTGAAGTGTTAACGTATTTTCATCCTCGTTACTGGAATTTATTTGGATACAAAATTTGCAGCATTAGAACATCGTAGACTAATAGATTATAGATATCCTGTCCACTATTGATTTAAAGTATATCAACCTTTGGGTCTATTTACGGATCAAAAAATCCAAATTATCATGCAACACGAAAGACGCTATATTTTGAAATATTCCGAACAAGATATGGAATCCAGTAATTCAAGCAGTAGAAAAGGGTATAACATGTGCTGCTGTAGCAAGAATGTATCACGTTCCAAGAATAACTCTTATGATTTACAAAGTCAAGAAAAGAACGCCTCGGCATCGACAAATGGGTCGCCAGGCATATCTTACTAAGAAAGAGGGAAAATTTTTGGTTACCTGGTTAACTAATATGACAAAGATTGGCTTTCCTGAAGAAAAAATCAGCTTCTTATAACGAGTCGTTTAATGGTGGGGTTAAGAAGATCGAATCCTTTTACTGATAATAGGCCTGGAAAACAGTTTTTTTAAAAGATATAAGCATAAGCACAACAACTCCGCAAAACTTAAGAATTACTAGATCAAATATAACTAAAGCAAGAATATAGGAGTGGGCCAAGGAAGTACCCCAAAAGAGTATTTAACGCAGACGAGGTTACATCTTCTGAAACGCAAAAGAAGAAAAAGTTTTGTTAAAAAAAGAGAGAAAAAATGTATCCCAATAATTGGTCGATAGTGACGAAAAGAAGTGCCTTACCGTGTTAGTCACTGGTAAAGCAGCTGGATTTCTTGCTTTGTCAATGGTAGTTATAGAAATCTTGGATCCTCATCTTTGCCTTTCTACTTAATACTGTAAAATTGGAATGCTAAGGCATCGTTATAAAACTATCTATATATGCTTAATATTTATACATTAGTATATAAAGTTATTGGGGAACTTTATTACTGTTGCTATTATTATATTTTGTAGCAAGATTACTTAATAAAAAGTTTTTGTTGGGACAAATGAACACAAGTTAAAGTTATTTAATTAGCCTTTTCATAAACTAACTTGTTGTGTACTTTTGTCGTATAAGAAATAAAAAATAAGTTTTCGGTATGTTAAATTGGGGCTAATCAATATTTAGGAGATGGGGTAGGTTTTGCAATAGATATAGAGTTAGTCCTAAAGCTTTTACCTAGGTATATTGGTATAAATAATCGACTAAAGCTCATAAGACAGCAAATTTAATTGCAATATTGTTACCTTTGAGATTATGCTTACCATCCTCAAATATTAGATATATGATATACATTACATTAGTGCGATAAACATAAAATAGAAATATAGTTCGCTTTGGAGAATTGTGGAGATTTAAGCATTGATTTTCATTTTATTAGCTTAGACAAGTATTACCTTGACAGGTATGATGGCTCCTTGCTGATTATTTTGTAGGAACCAAGATTCGTCTTGTATTTATATTAATAACGTAGGTGTGATCAGCAGTTCTAAGATTGATTATAGGTTGACCAATATTTTATTTTTGTTTGGAAGGTAACGGTGAGCCGTTTTTTTTATAGTTGTTTCAAAGGAGGGTACTGATAAAGGATTTATCTGTTACTTGTACTGAGAGTGAAAAGGATTGGAGATTTAAAAACGTTTTAATTTTCTTCCATATATCAAAGCGCTTTGAAAAGTTGAAAGTTTTAAAATATAACTTCTTACGGGGTGCATCAAAATCAATTTGCATAGTGCAATAGTGTTACATAAAATTTCATTCGACAATCAATGGAATTTATTTATCGAAATGTAATGGGATTGTATTTTTTCCCAATCAATAAAAAGACAAGTCAATATAGGAAAACAAAAAATAATTGATACTGCCTCACAAGGTGAATTGTATTAAAAGCAAGTGAAATACGCAGAAGGATCGATAAAATAGAAAATACCTTGAGGATGGTTGATGTCCAGCATCATGATATTTCGATAGTAGGGATAAAAAAAAACGATAAACAAAATATCGTTCAACTTCAGTCTTAAACAACTTGCTTTGCATCGATTTTGCTATTTTTTTCTAAAGTTGCAGGCGCTTTTATCTGATATTGATTTTGCAAATAGCTATTAATGATACAAGTGTGAAAAGTGCTTATTTAAGGCACGGGTATGAGTATACAAGTGCCTTAAACAAACTTTTCACACGCATGTCATACAAAATTTTTTCTACGTGCATGTGAAAATTAGCCAATTTTATTAATTTTTCTACGTGCCTGTGAAAATTAGTTAATTTTAAATTTATATGAATTTATAAAATATCAAGTCCCTGATGGATTGTTATGGTGAGAATAGGATGTTTTTTGTTTAATATTTTTTCATAATACCTCTCTGAAAACTATCATTTGCGACATCTCTGTAGAGCAAAGAAAGTAAGTCTTTTCGGTCCGGGCACGGGAAAAATTTTCCCGGTCCCTAATTAGGGAGAGGGAAAAGTTTTCCCGCTCCCTGATTTTAAGTGCTAAATTTGCAGTTATTTAGTCACAGAATAAGCATAAAGTAGAATAAATTGGGTTAAAATTATACAGCGATGCAGTCTACAAGATTAATCTAGTATACATTTTAGCGTCAATAGTCTAATTTTAAGTAAAATTATTTTATTTATTCTGACATTACTTGTCACAAATACTTCGAAATTAGCTGCCTATTCAATTACAACAAAGCATACAAACACATTTCCATAGCAACGCTTGATGAATATTAGATAAATACCTGTCTTGCTTGCCTTGCAAGTTTGACGTTTGCTTTCATTTGAATACAAAATGTATTATGACATGATTTTGGATACGTAAAATTATAACAATTTTATGTTTATGTCTTGATTTCAGAGAGGTATTATAAAAAATATCGTTCATTACACGTCCAGAAACAGCTTTTCCTGTGCTTGCACGACTTCCGGTGTTCGGCTACGCCTCACACCAGAAATTGTCGTGCACGCACCGGAAAAGCCTAGTTTCTGGACTGGTAATGAAATATACTATTGTTTGTGTCAGTCAACTTGACAAGCTATAATTCGTACAAATTGTGATGGAAATATCAAGATATTTGTGGCTATAAAGTTCCATTTCTAATCAACAAATTCCATCGTCCATCCATAAGCTTAGAGAACTGTGAAAACTGCGTGGTTAACATATTTAAATCATAAATTTTATTGTTAAATTTGAACTGTCTGTAAGGTTTTTGATAAATTTTAATTCAATAATTTGCATTTTATTAAATGATTATACCAATTTCCTCAAGAAAAGCTATTTTTCACACTAGTACGAAAAGTATACCACTTTTCGCACCAGTGCGTTAAAGTGGAATATTTCACACTAAAATGAAAAAGCTTTAATTGGTGTTATATCGAACGGTATCCTAAATTTCTGAACACTCTGTAGAAAAATCTAGCGATAAATTGATAGGCCTATGACAATTTTAAGCTTCGTCATTTCTTAAGATTTCCTTTTTCTGTTTATATCAGAATCTTTATTTATACAAGACATTATAATTATACATACTATTTACAAAAATATTAAAATCATTGCAGATTAAAAATAAATAAACAAACCAAAACCTATACCGTGTATTACTTCCTCGTGCTCTGATAACTGTTGCCATGCGAGAGGTGGTAAGGATTGAACACAGTAGGCAATCGGCCTTTGAGAAATGTTTTACAACGCTCAATCGGGTTTAGCTCAGAGCTACGTGAGGGTCAGTCTAATCGTTGAATGTACATTTCATCCAGAGAACTGTTGGCAGCTCTTGCGACATGAAGTCTGGCATTATATGCATTATTAAACAAAAATTCTGATTAGCAAATGAAGCGAAAGGAATGACGTAGTCCGCGAAACATTTCACAATATAGCGGTAAGCAGTTAAAGCGTATTTTTAATTGAAACGTGGTCTATACGAGCATGTAATAAAATTCGAGCCCACATCATAATATTACCCCCTCCAAAAGATGTTCTTGGGGATATACAACGTTCAGAAAAACGTTCTACTCGTCTTGTACATATACGCTCGCGTCCATCCGATGAACGCAAACAAAAACACACATATACAATTTCCGTCATTTCAGTTTTTATGATCACTGGCAAAACTTAATCGTTGAGAACGATGGGCTGCAAGTGCATCCATCCCTGTTCATGTAATCTACGATGACGGTTCGTCGAGACACTCTTATGCCATATATATTATCACGTCTGCGACTAATTACAATCTATGTTACTACACGGTCCCGTAAAGCAATTAGAGTAACAAAATGATCATCTCGTTGGTTTGGGGTTCCTGGTCTCATGAAATCGACCGATCGGATCATATATACCTAGTGCTCCTGGGCACAGTTTATTCACTATCAGTCATCCTTTGATTTGGGAAAGTCAATAACCAATATTTGCAAATTTTAGAAGAGGACCATGACTTTTGGCACTAGACTGTATAACACCAAATTTACTAAACTTTATGCAAAATCAATGACGAATAATAATCACGATAACAGCGTCCGATTTTTTAACATTGAAAATATTTCTGTTATCGTAGTATGGGGCTTCACATCTTGAAAAAGTGTATGCTACATTTGCCACAAGACGTCATACGCGGGAGAGATCGTGTTAGCGTGATTATTTAAACTTAAATTTGGTTATAACATATCGGAATCGGTGCAAATCACTAAAATAAATTTGAACTAACTGAAACTAACAAAAACAGATTAAAAATATTAGAGTAAGTTAAAACTAACCCAAATTAACCGAATTTTGGCGACTAACCAAAACTAACCAAAAAGATTAAAATTGGTCATAACGTATCGGAACCGGTTCAAATGACAAAAATAAATTGGAACAAACTGAAAATAAACGAAAGCTGATTGAATAACTAACAAAAACTAACCTAAAGTAACTAATAGCAGCAAAACGGACTAAAACGTATCAGAACCGTTTAAAAGTGTTAAAGTAAGTTAAAAACTAACCCATATTAACTGAATTTTGGCGACTAACAAAAACTAACCAAAAACGTTAAAATTGCTTACAACGTACCGGAACCGGTTTAAATAACTAAAATATATTAAAACTAACGAAAATTTACCTAATGTTGTTTGAACAACTAATCAAAACTAACCAAAAAGGGCTAAGCGAATCGGAACAGATTAAAAATATTAAAGTAAGTGAAACTAATCCAAATTAATCGAATTTTGGAACTGACTAAAATTGACCAAAAACATTTAATTTGTTTATATTAACGCAATTAACTAAAACTAACCGAAAGTTAAATGAATGACTAACGAAAACTAATCAAAAGTAGCCAAAAGCATTATTAACACCGGCTAAAACGTATCGGAATAGGTTACAAAAATTAAAGTTAAAACTAACCAAAACGAATCGAAATTTGGCGACTAACCAAAACTAACCAAAAAGATTAAATTTGATTAGGTATAACGTATTGGAGTCGGTTTAAATGACTAATTTAAATTGCAACTAAGCGAAACTCACCGAAAGTTGATTGAACGACTAACCGAAACCAACTAAAAATAACCAAAGAAACCAAAACGGGCTAAACGAATCGGAACAGGTTAAAAATATTACAGTAACGTTATGGCTAATTATGTATTATTAGATTTTCCTGTCTACCAGTGGAAGGTTATTTTTTTAGGTCTTCATATCGGCATTTTTTTGTTTATTATTTTTATTTTTTTAATTATGATAATCTTTAATATTAATGTTAAAAATGCATTTCTTTAATTAAAGATATTATAAACACTCGTGTTTGTATTTTTACTTTCTTAATTTCTGCTTTTAAAAACTGTTATTTGAATTACAACACAAATCACATTTTTGCGTTTTTATTCATCATTTTCATCGACCCACCACCCCCCACCCTCCTCCCAGGTTGCATATTTGCGAAAGGACTGTGATTTTTTATGTCCAACGTTGAATCGAATGGTTTTGGGAAATATGTAGATAATATTATAAAAAAAATAGGAACAACGGCAACTAGTATCCAGTTAAAACAGTTTGAAATATCTAGCAGAAGGCTCTAAATGAAATAAATAAAACCTTGTGGAATATCTGCATGAATCACCCTGAGAAGTTAATTCGTAAGGCGTGGGGAAGAGAATGAAAAGCATAAATGACCAAGAATTTTTTTCAAATGAAAAATTGGATGATATGGAATTACGTTTTAATAAATGTTTAAGTTGATATCCGCAAATTCAGTTCCTTAATATAAGAAACTCGCTAAATGGGATAACAATATGGATTGGCGATTCTTGTAGTATAGTTGGGCACTAGCAATAATAGCATAGCGATTTAGCTGGTCATAACATAAGTACAGGGTGTCCGGTTATAAATGTAACCCCCCTTTAACTTTTTTATTTACCCTCGTATAAAAAAATGTTAAGTACAAAAGTTGTAAGGATCTTCAGATAGTTTTCTGCGGTGTTACTAGAAAAACAATTGAACATCGAAATTCTACTGTGCAAATTAACTTAATGTTTTTTTAAATGGGACACCCTGTATATTCTTCCGGATATCGGTAGAGCTCTTTAAGACGAGTTCAGTAATATAAGGTTTGTTGGGTCTAGCTATAATAGTTACCACGTAAATTGCAAGAATGT
>MU182000.1:152090-163980 GCA_016904865.1 Pissodes strobi | reverse complement strand
TGTTCACAATGATAGAACTAGATGTAAATATTCGAGGGAGAGTACTATAATGGAATAATAATTATAATCAGGAAGATTTTACAAACTCAGTGAAGTACATCTAAAATTATAGTTCCCATTTACGTGATTTTGCATTTATATTCACACCAAGCAGAAACTGATATTATCCATATTCGTGAATGCCATCAGTTTAATTGTATTTTATTTTGCCCTAAATAATTATTTAAATATTTCTGTTTTTAAATGAATGCATCTTATGCACCAAAAATCCCACATAATATTCCAGTTTTGTTAGTATGGAGGTAAGAGCACAGATGCCTAGCCTAACGTAGGCCATAATGTTTAAATTAAAGGGAAATTGCTGACACTCATTGTTCAGGACGAGGCAAAATTTATCTCAAATTCGTGAAATTCAGTTTTTTTCATTGACGAGATGATTTTTTTTTAATTTAAATCTACGTAAGGCATACCAAACACTTACCACAAATAATAAGAATCCCAATTACCAAGATTGCTATGATATTTGTATTCATCGTCACCGAAAAGGATATCTAAAAACAGCAATAACTAAGAAATATAACAAATAAATATCTGTTTTATATAGGTAACCCCGCATACCTGATAACAAATTCAATATTACACAGCATTGTGGAAGTTATAAATCAAAGATATTTATTCATGTATGTAATAAATTGGTTCGATTCCATAAAATATCATAATTATTAATGTAATTTTTATTTCATATTAAATAGGGTTAAGAATCATAGTATTCAAGAATTCAATTAATTTGCTTCTAGTATCAAAATAATACTCATAGTTTTTGACAAAAAAATATTTCCTGAACATAATTTAACATGAAGCTACAGATAAGAAATAATGATCCATAATTTTGGTTCTGATTTAAGGTGAAAAGCGTATTCCAGATTTTATTTTGTTTCAATTTCATAAATAATTCCTACAACATCCCTGTAAATCTCTCATTCTCCATTACTTTTCACTATGTGAACCTCTTTCGCCAATGGCTAATAGAATGAAGTGAAATGACATGTATCCTTTTCCTAACATGGCACAACAGATAATGCTGATTTGATTATTACTTTCGCCTATCACACCAAGGGCTTATGTAGAAGACCCCTTTAGTTTCTCGTCCCAGGTTATAATTTTATCTGGATTGCCAAATTTGTCACTTAGAAATCAAAAGTATTTAATTATGTTGAAGACGCTGACAATATCTTTTTTTAAATGTGATTTTATCAAAAACGAAAATTTTTATTAGAGTAAAAAATTATTAAAAGAGAAATAAGGTCTAAACGCCTTAAATAAATCAAATTAAACATTATTTAAGTAGTATATTAAGATACTAGTTTTAAAAGACCATATTTTATCGCACGAGCACGAAATTAGGAAACGACCGCTTGCAGGGAGTTTCCTAACGTGCGAGTGCACTAAATGTCTTTTAATACGTGTATTTTATACTATTTTTTCTACCTTGCACGTTTTTTAATGAAAAACATTAATTTATTCAAGTCGCGATCAAAAGTTGGACGGCCATCTTGTCACTTTTGACGTCTGTATTATTAGGAATCCCATTCAAAACGGTGTCGAAATTTTTACTAGTGAGTCTTGACATTGAACAATTTTATTAATATCATAGCAACCGGTCAACAAAAGTAGTGTGGAAAAGAGCTCTTTTTCGACACTACTTTGCGTATCGAAAAGACTTCTTTATGATACCAAAATAGAAAAAATAGGTTTCATATATTCTTTTTATGTTTCTTTGCACAAAATGACGCAATACATGTCCTCTTTTCCAGTTTTTGAAGTAAAAGCAGGAATTGCAAAATATTTAAGCTTTAATATCAAGAATTACATTACAACGTTTCACCTGCAGTTGAACCAGGTTCCTTGGTTTCAATGAATTTGAAAATTGCCAAAAATACTACGTGCAATTTAAGGCCTTTAATCTTATCTTTCTAAATGTATAAAAAAGAAAGAGTATATTCATGTTAAGAAGTGGAGCATTTGGACAGATTGTATATACATCATGAGAGCGGCAAATTTTCAAGGGTTTAAACTAAGAGTTCGTATTGATTCGTTCATAAAGCTTTATTATATTATTACATTCAATTATTTTTAATTAATGGAACTGTGATGATTATCAACTTCATTTTGACCGCCAGACATGTCTGCTACATCAATGGGATCATCTGCAATTGGCCTTGGTTGGAAGTAGGGATATTTTGATTTGGCGAGCCATAGTTCCAACCGCAAACTTGGGTCTAGAGATAGAGGTAAAGGGTCAGGACTACTTCTCTTCTTGAGATAATTAAAGCAACACGTTCGAAAATGTCGTGTTCCGCAGGCGGCTTGACATTCTGATCCACATGAGTTACAAGTTTCGGCTTCACACCAAACAACACCTGAAATTATATATTGTTTAGAAAAATGGATGAACCTTACTTTCCGAGTCCCTAATATCAAAATAAACATAAAACTGATTCATATGAGTTCTTATGAGCATAAAGAACGTGATTATGAACCTGCCATGAGCTATATCGTTTATATATCAGTAGCCTAATGAAGATTGAACCTTTTGGTGTACAGCCTGAAAAGCTTATTTATACCACTGACAATGGCATAAAATTCTTGGATGAATTATTTCTGTTGTAGGTAATGCTAGAACAACAACATTTCATCTGCAGACCAATTCATTCACAAATAACTATTTTGATAGTGTTTATGTACCCACCCCATGTTAATTTATTGATTTAAGAATATTTCTGTGATTCACTAGACTCTATTTCTGAAAACAATGAGTATGGTTTATTTCTATAATCAGGTAATTTAATTTAGTTAGTTTGGGTTAGCATTCATTTTGCTCGACGAGGACGAGCGAAGCAAGTGATGGGCCATGCATGGTATTTTAATTAAGACGTTTGTAATATTTCTTGCAAATTGATAATAAAAATATATATATTGCTGGCTATGTCTTGTAGGCAAAGCATAAATTACATAATGTTTAACACTTTGCTGGCTAACACGTAGTGATT
Source organism: Pissodes strobi (assembly GCA_016904865.1). Lineage (NCBI taxonomy): Eukaryota > Metazoa > Arthropoda > Insecta > Coleoptera > Curculionidae > Pissodes > Pissodes strobi. The sequence continues at coordinate 160,930 of MU182000.1, read as the reverse complement.
ATATAAACTAGTTAACAATTGAAACGCCTCATACGTAATTTGAAAAATATTTGATGGCTTTCTTGAAGCGAAACGAATTTAGATAGGCCACATCTGATGTGACTATAAAGGAATATACAGGGGTAAAGGCGTAGTCTTAGACTACAGGTGGCATAATACGTGGCGGATCAGGAGATGGTGCAATTTTTGTAATTTTTTTTAACTTGCCATTTGCTAACAACAAAATTCCGAGCTTTTCCTATGTTTGTACTGTTTGATTGTACTGGACGGCAAAATGTTGATTCTGTATCAGACACAGCTTTATATTAAAAAAAAATACACTTTGAAGATTTATTTTCGAAGTATTTTAAAGCCCTAAAATTATTTTTACTATCCCTGTAATGTCATGTAGTTCAGAAAGAGGTTCTTCTAATTTACGGAGACAAAAAAATATATTTAAGGACAACTATAACGCAGATTAGGTTAAATGACTGTGTTACCTTAAATTCGTATAACAAAATTTTACGGGATATAGACAACAACACCTCTACAGAAGGACTAAATGCTCGCAAAATTTTAGATCGTGACGTATTGCATGTGGGCCTTTGCTACTTAGAATGAAAAGTAGGAGGGGGACTTGCGGGTGGAAAAGTAATCGCGATCAAGGCGCAATTGGTTACAACGTATTGAGACTACTACGATAGTAGCGAATATTAGGATGCCAGTATATAAAGAATGTATCTCTTACATAACAATTTCTCCAATATTGTAAAACACTTATTTTCATAACGTGTTTCTTCCTCTTTTGTGGTATTTCATAATTTATTTATTTAATTATGTAATACTATTACCCTGTCCGTGAACTTTTCTAAAATATTACAGTGGACTCTCGATAATATTCTGCTCGATGATTGGCGACACCGGATAATTGGTGGGCGCCGCCGCCCCTCCCTGTGCGCTGTGTAGAAATGCTATAAATGGGAGCAAATAAGTAAGTACGTTTGAAATTTCGTGCATTATTAATAAACATCCCTCTAAATACTTAGATACGTATACATGTATTAGATACATTATTTATATAAAATATAGACAGACACCTTGCTTTTATATATTAAAAATCATACATTTACTGGCCGGATAATTTGCCGATCTCAATAATAATTGGCAGCACCGCTGGTTCCAACCAACGCCAACGTTTACAGAATTAAAAATAATTTAGTTCTGTAAACTTTGTCCCGACACCCGCCAATTATCGTCTACTGTACTTTTCTTATAGAGCCGGCAACAGCGCAAACAAAACAAACGATTAGTTTGCATGATACTAAATAGTTCTGGTATCATGATTAGTTTGGATTAGTATAATGGCTGCGGTAACTCACAATTATTGTTATCTTCTTGCATTTTCCTGAAATCCGAAATTTATCTGCATTTAAGTGCGTGAACCTTGCACCTAATATTTCATTGTATATTTTAGGTATACAATTTATATTGTTAGGCGTATTTTTAAATATGTAAAACTATATATTTTGATTTTGTACTTATATACATGTTGCTCCGCAGTTTGTGTAGAGCCAACAACATTGAGTGGGTATTGTACAGGGTGTTCACCCATAATGTCCCCCCCCTTTAACTTTGTTAATTTTTAAGCTACAAAAAAAAATAAAAAACAGAATTGTAGGGTTTTCAATGTAGTTTTTGCACACGTAAAGAAAAAAACAAAAAAGTGTACAGTATACAGGGTAGATCAAAAAGAAACATTTTTTTAAATCTAGCCCCCTACGTAAAATTCTATGAATTTTTACTATAACACACTATATCCCTATTCCTAATACTTTAGGAGTTATTGACAGTTGAAGTCGCTATTTTTTAATTATAATAATAATTCTTTAATCATTTTTAAAACAGAAGATACAAAATCACTACTCAAAGCAATGAGGTCGAATTGAGGAAACTCAATATTTTCACCTCAATGACTTCAAAAGCTAAACAAAAAGTTATATTCTTAGGTGGCTGTTGCCATAAAAAAATAAAAGAACAAACAATATAGCGAATTCAACTGTCAATAACTCTTAAAGTATCAGGAATAGGCATATAGTGTGTTATATTAAAAATCCTTAGAATTTTACGTAGAATCGAAAAATCGAATAAAAAATGGGGCTAGATTTAAAAAAATGTTTCTTTTTGATCTACCCTGTATACTGTACAATTTTTTGTTTTTTCCTTTACGTGTGCAAAAACTACATTAAAAACCCTACAATTCTGTTTTTTATTTTTTTTGTAGCTTAAAAATTAACAAAGTTAAAGGGGGGGGACATTATGGGTGAACACCCTGTACAGCACATTTTATACGTTTTAATTGGTGATTAATTTTACGTTTTGTGGCAACTGGTACTTAGTGTAATTATGCCTCAAAACTGACTGTAATGGAAATTATAAAAATGGGTCAAAAGTTCATGTTTTCGTTTTTCCAAAGGACATAAGTTTATAACAAAAATTGCGAAAAGCTATACCCACAAACAACGCGAAAATATGTGAAGCTCATTTTCCTGAAGGTGGTATAATAAAAAGTACAAATAATGATAAGTTATTTACAATAGATTTACTAAAACCACGGCTAAAAGAAGACTATATACCATCTATTTTTTTTTAAATTACCCTTGTTAGCTATTTATTAAAAAATATCAAAGTACCCGTAAGTAAAGTTGAAAAGCTCAAAAATAATGATGAGCTAAATTTGCACTTGAAATAGGCAAAATTCAGTTTGAGGAGCACCAAAAAACATACACTTTGATCATTTTCGGAAGTTTAGTGTCAAATTTTCTACATTTGGCAGTTTAAGCCAAAAATTAGAAATTTCAATCAGACCCTGTTGACGACGGATTTGGTAAATACAGGCAGAAGGCCATAATCATATTTCTGTGCGATAGTTATATGAGACAGAGAACAGACTTAGAATTCAATCTTTATTAACACCTCAGTCTCGCAGTTTTGGCCCTATTAATGTTAATGAGTTCTATGAGCTACCATACCATGCTCTCAACAAAACTTTTCCCGAATTAAAACTTTATTGTCTCAAATTTTAATAAATCACTTTCAGGATATTAAAGATGTATTGCCATTAATTACATGTTTAGGTGGTTATTGTTGCTATATTACATTAAAAAAAAAACAAAAATGTGAAAGCTATAAATAAAAATTTGTATATGACAAGCAATTTATTGGCAATTATTGTATATTTTTCTTTCGTTTGATGGGAAATTCTATAAGCTTCATAAAAATATATAATATATGATATATATTTTAAGCAATAAGCCTAAAATTCATAATTTCACACAATGTGTCTCCATACGACACTCTTGTATCTTTTTAATGGAACGCCCTGTATTTTTTTCTTTCGTTTGATTGGAGATTTTATAATCTTTATAAAAATGTATAATACATGATAAGTATTTTAAATAATAAACCTAAAATTCATAATTTCACAGAATACGACACTCTGGTATTTTTTAATGTATATTTTTCTTTCGCTTGATTGGAAATTTTATAAGCTTTATAAGAATATATAATACATGATATGTATTTTATATAATAAGCCTAAAATTCATAATTTTACAAAATGTGTCTCTTTACGACCCTTGATGAGTATTGTATAAGCATTGTCTTTTAAACAGCGGTATAAGCACAGCTTAGTACAATCAGCTAGGACACTCCGCTCGTGAGAACGGTTTGCGCCGATCCTTGCGCATGGCGCCATTATGGGGAAGATCACGGCACTAGCGTCGGTAGCGGCTATTTGGTCCATAGATTTTGAATTAATTGAACATAGGCGTAGTTAAAAGTGTTGATACCGATTTCGTGTTTTTATAACTAGCGATATCATGAGTTTCTCAAAGATGGGACACGTTTGTGCCGCTAAAGGATGTATTAATAAAAAATATAATTGTGATAGGAGCTTCTTTCGGTTTCCAACTGATAAAAGAGGTAAGTATCTAATTATAACTACGATATATGTAATATTTTCACGGCTTAGTACAAAGCTGTGATATTTTGTTGCGTCCACATTTCAACTTGGATATTCTTATTGTATATTATGGGCATGTCTGTGCAAAGCAATGAATGTTTTGTCATATCATGCCATCATTCCTTATGTCATCAACTTACTTCGTAATTATATACTGGTAATAGTTATTTGTATGTTTAAAGCGCAAAGTAACGGATTACCGCCTGACAAAGAATGTTACTGTAATCTTTCGAAAACGGCAATAGTATTTTGCGCTCGAAAAACACACAGAACTATTTCTACAGCCCCATTTTTATAAATTAAATACACATATTTCTCTATACTTGTTCTGAAATTTGCAAATGGCTGTCAGTTTTGACATATTGTATTCGGGCTTCGGGCATATTTAGAACAGGAATGCCAGCAACAAACTGTAACAAACGTACAACTGTCATTTATTTATCTTCGGTTTCCATAACCATTCATAGCACACTCGACGGAAAAAGTGAGAATTTTCTCAAAATATTTGCAGTAATAGTATATTGTGCAACAAGTGTTGAAGTGCAATTTATGTCACTCGCCTACGGCTCGTGCCATCAAACTTCACACTCGTGTGAAAAGTGATTTTTCACACGCGTTACATACTGTACTTTTTTCTACGAATGCAAATAATATTAATATTATATAATATTTATCAGATATATACCTAGTTTACAAAGACCATACAAACACTTCTACAGCAATTTGTGTAACTAGTTAATGAGTAGCTATTGACATGCCAGGGCTGAGACAACACCCTACCCGTGGCGTCCTTTTAGGGTTTCGCCCTTAAATTTTGGAGTTATTCTTTTCATATCTTTGGAAAAAGGCGCCATTCATCGGCCGTCTCCTCGTATGGCTTTGCCTTCCCCCGTGGGACCCATTTTTGACATATTCGGAAAAGGTAGCATCCGGAGGTGAAGCCCTAAATTGGGACTACTTAAGGCCCAAAGCCCTGAAATGGGGCCCCTGGGGGGCGAATCTTTTGAATGGGGCCCCCGGCGTGGGTGTTTCATATTTGACACATTTGGAAAAGAGGCTCTCCCCCTGGGGCGAAGCCCTAAAATGGGGCCCCAGGGAGGGCAAAACCCTAGAATGTGGCCTATGGTACGGGAGTCCCATTTTTTACAGATAAAAAAATGGGGCCCCCTGAGGCGAAGCCCTAAAATTGGCCCCAAGCCTTAAAAGGGGGACCCTGGAGTTCAATTTTCTACAGTTTTGCAAAAAGGGGCTTCTGGGGGGGGGGGGTGGAGCCCTAAAATTGAGCCCACTTTTTTACAGATCTGGGAATGGGCCTCTGAGGGCGAAGCTCTAAAACGGAGACGAAGCTCTTTCATCTAAATAAGCGTGTGAAAAGTACACTTTGCCCACGTCGTATGCAAAGTATATTTTTCACGCGATGTTTGAAATGTCCAGTTTTCAAGAGCAGTTGTTAGTGCGTTTTTGCCTATTATCAAGGCAGTCGGAGTAAGGTAGGTACTTTTAGTCACAAACGGTTTTGATGTCAATTTATTGCCTCAAATAGTGTATCTATTGTTAAGAAATAAATAATAAAATTGTAAAATATTCAAAATACCCATGTAATCATTGCATTTTTTACTGATTCCTTTCAAATGTATGTATTTTTGTATTTATTTTAATTTAATTACCTAATGTTTATTTGTGGTTTGACCATATTTTATGTTTGTTTTATTTTTCGATTTGTGAAATTACACCATGTATAACTCTTCTTAAATAAATAGTGTCTTTGCATTGTTCCAATATGTTTATTAATTTATTTTTCCTTCATGAATACGATAATCACTAATAATCGGCATAGCACCTAGCACCCGAATTTAACCAATAACCTGAAAATACGGTACTGTAATTCAAAAATAAAATATCCTTAATACGGCGCTGGATTCTCTCCCCGGTGCGAGAGCGACAGCGCGAGTTTCGCCTACCTTGCATCTTTTTCTGTTCCGGGCTAATATTTCAATGGTGCCGGCCGAGAGACTTCCAGCTGATTGTTATACTAAGCTGTGGTATAAGTATTAGTAGGCAGAGATTATTAGAACAATGGGATGGTCATTTTTTATTGACAAGACCTGCCAGTGACAACATTTATATTTTCTGTGTAATATTGTATTTTTCACGATGGCTGAAAATGAAAATTATCAATATTTTGAAAAATATGACATGCTAGTCTGCTTTATACAGATCAATGATAACTTCCGTGAAGCTTCTCAGCTATATTTCAATAAGTTTGTTTGAATATTTATTTACCTTATTTTTTTAAGTATCATTTTAATTTCTAGATATCCCGAAAGAAGGCAACCTGATCTTTTAATGTTTTCCGGAATAAAGAAAAATTTGGTAGAACAAGGAACGTTGCCTCAGTCCTTACTGCGATTTTTTTTATTATACGTTTTTGGTAGGGGCCGGATAAGCGTTCCAGGGGCATGAAGGGAGATGCCCTTCAAAACCCACAAAGGATCAAGTCGCTAAGGATGTAGCCGCTCAGACTCCTTTGAATTTTTAATAATGGGTTATAATAGCCTCTTCCTAAGTGATTTGTGATGTAATTTTAATTTTATTTTAATTTCATTATTTAACCTTTGTGTGGTCCAAAGTTTGATTGTTTTGACTCGAATGTGCTGATTCCTGACAAAGAAGCACTGATGATGGCCTAAGGCCGAAAGCGCTCTGCATTGTATTAATTAAAGATTTTGCACGAAATACAAAGCTTTAAATTTAATTTAACTATATAAACCTCGTCATGAATAGAAGACGAAATCAAACGAGTCAAAGGTGTGCAGGCTGTATCCAAGTAATGCGTGCAGTCGTTGCTGCATGCAGCCACTGCATGCGTCCGACGCACAAGCGGAACCATATCTTTAGACCACAACAACGCGCTGCATGAAGAGATGGGGCAAGGGCCCATCATTATCGAAATTTGGCAGATTGGAGCACATATGGTGTCTTGGTTGATGAGTCGTGTTTTAACCTATTTATGTTTGATGGGCGAATACTGGTGTGTAGAGCGGAAGGAGTGAAAGGTACAGGGAAGAGCACATAGAAGCAAGAGTAGCATTTGGTGGAGGTGTTGTGACAGTCTGAGATAAAATTATGAGAAATGGAAAAGCGGAACTGATAGTACTTATTGAAAAAAGAATGAGAAATGGTATGGAGTAATTTAAAATTACGTTTGAACCAAGAAGGTGATGCATTCTATAATTTGAATAAATTAGCGAATGCGATCGAGAGCGAATGGGAAGCCACACCTCAAATATTGATTAGAAACCCGATAGACAGCATGCATCTAAAAGTTAAACAAGTCGTCCAAAAATGAGCTGATCCAACACGCGTTTTATATCAATTTCTAAAGCTACAGTAATCTGCTGCTCGTAATGTAGCCGTTCGAGTCTGAAGTGAAGAAGATTATTTTTTAATCCTGGGTTTGTTTGTTGTTTTTATTAGTCGTTCAGTTTACTAATGATTTCTGGAATCGAAGTTTCAGCGGATGCTATTTAAAAGCAATTTGATGCTTCAATGTAGCAAAAATTGTGTTGTAGCGACGTAAGATATTTGAAAAATTTTAAAATGTTTGGAGCCAGCACATCACTCTGCGACAGCGCGCAGCAGAGGTAAGAAAAATTTCTGAAATTTTTTTTCCAACAAATGGTGAAGTAAAAAAACTGATAAGAATTATACAATCGTCTTTTCCGCCCTACATTATGCCACCTGGCCATTATGAAAAAACGTCTTTACCCTGTATAATAGTCCATTCCATCTATCCATATCTGTCTCGCTTCATAAAATCAATCAAATATTTGTGAAACTAAGTATACGGTATTCATTGTAGACTAGTTAAAAGTAGGTAAAGTGCAAAAGCACATTTTTAGATACATTTCCTAACCATATTCTCGTTTCCTTCCTTTACAACATTTTCTTAAATACCAGATGGATTTTACTTTTAAATTTGTTTAAAGGTTCTGGCCTCCCAAATATATTAATCTATATTACTTTTTAATTTTTTTGTAAGTAAGGTGAAAATTAGCAGACATATAAAATATGTTAAGTCTTCCTTTATCTAATGCAAAAAAATAACTTCAGATGCAACATGTTTTATTAAATAACTAAAAATGAGAAGCATTTAAATTTAGTAATATTTATTTCTTAAAGGAAATGTGCATTTATAGATACCTTTGTCCCTCTAATTCGAAACATTCTTCTAGGCACCATTTTATTTATTTTTTCATTTTCTTGACATTAATTTTGAAGTTGAAACCGCAAATTGTGGAAATCGTAACTTTGGAAATGAGCATTTTAGGCAACTATACGAAGCAATTTCTCGACCTGTGAAATGGAAACGGTGGCCCAAATAAATTTCTATTTTTAAACTGGTCGTTTAGTAACCTAATTTATATTGATTTTCCGTCAGGAATATAATATGGACCGGCATATTTTGTTTTGTTTTTATTATAATCCTACATCGAATCTCTCAAAAAATAAATTAGGTTTGTACTTAAAAAAAAATAAGTTGATGATTCGAGCCAGAAGCGTGGGATTTAAAACTTGAGCATAAGTACCCCTTGTAGGGGAAAAAAGTTGAAATGAGAAAGTGGAATATATTTTGGTCCATCTCATTAAATAAAGACACGAGAAAGTAATTATAAAATGGTTGATTTTATTTTTTTTTCGCATGTCTCCAGAAGTGGTTCGAATTTTCTAGATTTCTTGACAATGATTATTTTAGTAACAAATTCCACAGCCCTGCCTCAGGTTATTAGTTTATGATTTCCAAGATCCCAATAGCGTGAAACAAATTCCGTTCACGCTA
>MU182000.1:76581-137090 GCA_016904865.1 Pissodes strobi | reverse complement strand
CTTGCTCTCTATTACCAGCCTCACTCCGTTCGGCTATTAAACAGGAGCGCGCCATGAAAAGTATCACTTTTCCTCCATATAAAATAATATACTATTCTTTCCACATTTGTTGGTGCACTACAATCGCCATTACTCTTGCCGAGCCACTTCAAAACAAGTACTACAAATATAGTCCATGCACGTCTGAAAATATTAATTAAAAGAACAAGAGGCCTACGTTTTGTTTCGAATCTAACTCAGAGCGACTGATAGCCCCATTAAATAAAATTAAGTTTTAGTTGTAAATAAGTAAATATATTCTCCTTCTTGTCACTGTCAGTAGTGTCAGTAGCTAAAACTTCAATGTTTAATTTGTCACAAGCTCACTGTTGCCAGATTTCATTTTAAAAATTTCACTGTAAATTTGTTACGAAAATTCATTATTGAAAATGGTGCACAGTGATTGCCGTTTTCTCTCTTTTATTCAGGTGAATGATACAAATACACACAATGAAACGTACCATTCGCTTTTATTTATTGTATTAACCCAAACTATGGTCATAGTTGGATAGAAATAGAAATTCTCGATATTTTACGTTTGTAGCTTTTTTAATGCATTAAAGAAGTGAATTTGAAAGAAAAACCAACGAAAACAAGATTTTATGCATATTTTTGTAACAATTTTGGTAAAATTATAATGAGGCTCTAACTAGTAATTATGAAGTGGTTATATTTGTTTAAAAAATAAATATACATCCATCTGCAATAAAAATATTATTTTAATGAAAAATAAATACACGAAAATAACTTGTGTCAATGACATAATCTATCTCGCGTAAGGCCTAAAGTGTGTGAGAAGTTACGACGTGCGCTTTACGTACGTTCCTTGCTTTCTTTACCAAATTACCTGAAGCTAACCAAAACTAACCCAAGGTAACCAAAATTTACCAATGCTAACCAAAACTAACCCAAGTTAACCAAAATTCACCAAAGATAACCAAAACCAACCCAAGCTAAAAAAACCTAACCGATTCTAGCCCAAACTAACGGAAGCAAACCGAAACTAACTCAAATTAATTAAAACTAACCCAAGCTAACCAAAACTAGGCCAATTTAACTACTAAAAGAAAAGCGCTCTTTAGCCAAAATTATAAAAATATACAGAAAATTTGGTTTTCACCGATCCACTTTATTTCAAATTTATTTTTTTAATGCATAGATAAATATATACAAAAACGCGAATTTCTATGATATCCAATAATTATCTAAACTTATAACAATTAACCAGAGAAGGGATTTATTTTTACATTAATTTGAGTTAGCTTGGGTTAGTTTGGGTTAGTGCTAGTTGGTTGACCATACGTCAAGTGAAACATATTTATTTTTTTACATTATTTTGGGTTAGTTCTTGTTCTTTACGCCCGAGAGTCGAGCGGAGCGAGCGAAGGGTTATGCGTGAAGTGAAATATATTAATTTTTCACATTAAATTGGGTTAGCTCCGGTTAGTTTTGGTTAATCCTTGGGCTAGTTTCTTTTAGCGAAAATCGGCTACAAAGAGTATCGTTCTATAGGACGATTAACCAGAGAAGTGATTTAATTTTTCACATTAAATTGGGTTAGCTTCGGTTAGTTTGGGTTTGTCCTAGTGGGCTGCCCCCGGAGCGATCGAAGCGAGCGGAGGGCCATACGTGAAGTGAAACATATTTATTTTTTACATTATTTTGGGTTTGTTTGGGTTAGTTCTTGTTCATTACGCCCCCTAGTCAAACGGAGCGAGCGAAGGGTTATGCGTGAAGTGAAATGTATTAATTTTTCACATGGCTTGTTTTCCAGAAAATTAGTTTTTTTTTATATCATAATTTAACTAAAACCTGTATCGTAAAAATATGTTTTCATGTAACTGGAAAAATAAAAATTATACATTTTCGAAAGAAAATTTTCTTGAATTTCTATTTAGAAAAGCTTCTTTTTTCAATATTTAAAAAAAATGAAAATCAAGAATTTTTTAAGGGTATTATGTTTAGAAAACTATTTAGACTGTGAAACAGAAACAAGTTTTCATGTAACTAATTTCAGTTAATCTAGAGTTGAAAAAATGAAAATTATGCATTTCCGCAGAATTTTTTTTTATGATTTCGTATTTAAGGAAGTTTCTGAAATTAGTTATGCATTTCAGCTAAGCGAAAGATGATCCAACCAATTAACCAAAATTATAAAAATATGCAGAAAATCTTGTTTCCACCGATCTATTTCCTTTCAGATTTACCTTTTTAATGCATAGAAATATAAAAATCGCGATTTTCTATGATATCCAATAATCATCTAATCTTACAACAAATATATGAATAAATAAATAATTATTTTTACATTAATTTAGGTTAGCTTCGGTTAGTTTATGTTAGTCCTTACGTGAATTTGAGTTAGCGTTTCTTTACCTCTTAAAAAAAAGATGCAAAAGTCGAACTTTGGGGCTTTTTTGTGGGAAAATCAAACAATTGCGCAATATTTTAATGGTCAAAAACGAAGTGTCTAATTAAAGAGTCAAAAAGTGTTTTTACAAAATTCCAATGGTTGCTAAACTGAAAAATTACCAATATGACTATAAATGTGTGCTCCCAGATATAGAAGATAAATCACACGTGACCTCTGATGAAATAATAATATCCTTTCTGATCACAAACAGGTGCCATCATGAAGACACATTTTCACCTTTAATGTGTATCTATCACAACTTAAATTTGTTTAGTTTATGCATCTAAATTATGTTTTTATATAAGTTCAACATTTTTTTAATATCATGTTTAATTTTTTCATTGAAATAAAATTGTGCCAGTTGAAGATTTCGATATTATGTTTTTATTAACTTTCGGATTTTTGTTATTTGTAATAAAGCATTTAAAAAACCTTTTAGCTTTTTTATTTTTAAAATGTTCAAGGTTATTTTTTGCACACAATCGACGATCATGTAGTTTTAAAAAATCCTAAAGTTCCGCCTATATTTGCCGTTAAAAGCCATTTTGATAGGTGTGGCAATGTAGCCCCATTTTAAGAATAACTTTGGTATTTTTTTAACTTTAAAAAAATTTACTATAGGGACACCCAATGCTTATAAAATTTTATGGGGTATAGAAAACCCAAAATTTCCACGTATGTATGCCACAGATTTCAATAAGCAACATATTCAAATATATCAACAAAAGTCCTCCAAACTAAACCCAGTTTACGGTACTTAATTTAAGATTTATCCATGTTGTTTTGGCATTCATTACCCCCATTTTGCTTCACTTAACGGGCAAAACGGGGTGATTTGCAGTTTTAATTTTTTTTAAGTGTCGCTTTATATATATTTTGTAACAAAACCATATGTGTTGTAATACTTTGTTCCAATACAGAGTTAAGAAAATATGCTTGTTGGTTTCCTATCGCATGTGCGCGTTTGTATACTAAACGCTGGTAGCCCATTTTGCCGGCTTTCCCCTTGAAGAAGAGGATGAAGTAGATTATAGAGACTCAAATAATAAAGAAGAGTATTTAGCAAACCTTGAGTATGAAATAGAAATGCAGACTCAAAAAGAAAATTACATGAATCGGAGTCTGGATAATATGTGTGGGTTTTAGTGAAATATACTACAAAGAAAGCTATAAAATATTTTGTTGGCCAAATAACAAGGTACAGACTGGGATGTGAAAATCATCAAAATAGTTTGTACTTGACTTACTGTACTTTACTTTTCTTAGAGACTCAATTTCTTGTGTATTTAAATTTGGTGCATTTATTTCCCGTAAACTGATTGAGTTTCCAGTGTTATCAACGTTTTTTTCTTCGTGTGGTGGTCATTTGAAATATTTAATTTTTCGTTATTTTCAAACTCACTGCTTTTCGGCATTTTTACGGTATTTGGCGGCTCCAAAACATCAATTTTAAAACGTTTTCGATACATAATGTCTGGCGCTCTTTGAAATCTTTAGTATACCGCTGTTCGTCAAAATCATTAATTTCATTCTCCATTGGTTGACTATATATCGCCCCCTAATCAGCCTTATTTTTGTTTACGTCAGTAATTAAGGGACTCTCAACTCCTACTTTACAGAGATATCCATTATGGTCAACCATATTCAGAAATGTCCATTGTGTTCAGATCCCTAACTATTTTTTTAAGGTTTCTAACTCGTCTCGTGGATGTAGATGGCTTAACTACATTGATTTTAAACTTTGTATGTGGTTCAAAAAGTAAGGTTAGATATTTTTAACGAAATATTGATAGGCGTGTTCTAAATCAAAGACAGATGATGACAGAAAAGGTGGGTGAAAACGGGCTTAATTCAAATTTTAGAAGAAATAAGTTGATTTTGGCAGACTACTGGAAGTGGGCGGCTTACTGGCAAAATCACTTTATGTCATGAAAAGTTACGACAAAATGCCCCATAAAAACATCTCTTGTGAAGGTTATTTAAATTTGTTATTTATTTGTCATGAGTCAGACAAAATTATCTCAACAAGAGTTTGCCGTATTTTGGAGCCAACCAAAGATACCGCGCGTAGGATTTTTCAAAACTGTGCAAAATACAGGTCACATGTTTTTCACAAATCGTACCTGTATGTATAACATTTAAAACTGAATCCTAATTAATACAATATACATTACAATGACAATGGCTCTATACTAGAAGTAGAGCCATTGTACTGATTAGCGTTATAAGATCCTTTACACAAATAGTGCACTATATAATATTCGGCCTCTCCTATTGGTAGATCCGCATGGCCCTCCGCTCGCTTCCCTCGTTACGAGGGCTCAAGAAAAGGAAACTAACCAGGTGCTAACCCAAACTAACCCAAGACATACCCAAAATCAAGAAAAAACTGTTTAGAAACATAATCTTTAAAAAAAATTAAAAAAAAAACAACGGGGTTTGAACCCGGGCCGTCCAGGTGACACCCAGTTATCTAAACCTCTACACCACGAGAGCTCTTTACACATATTGTAATACGAGATGGATCGACCAATAGGAGAGGTTGATTTTTACATAGTGCACTATTTGTATAAAGAATCTTAAAACCCTACTGATTATTACAGTGGCTTTATACAGGACAGTGACGACAATAGATCAGGACCGCCATTTTGGAGCAAATTTTCTTAAAGCTTATATGGAAGTTTCGCGTTTTTTGCATTTTCTTAGCAAGAAGCTAACAAAATAAAGCGACTGAAGTATTATAATGGTAGGAATATGTTAACCGGACCCTTACCTAACAAAACTTTAATAATTTTCACGAAATTAACTAGCAAAATAATTGAAAGTATTATACTAGCATTTGAAAATCCCGCATGTATAAGCGGCAAGGAACATGTTTCCGACTCTTTTTGAGCGTAGTACAGAAAGGGACAGAAACTCAACCGAAACTAGACACTTATCAGCTGAATGGACAATGTAAGTGGGGTTATGATGACTCAAGATTGTGACAGATTGGTACGTAAATATATATAAATATTTGTTTTTTATTAATAATAACGTTTTAATGTGATAATCAGAATGGTCGTCTGTGTTCACGGCATGAAATTTTAGTAATTTCTCCGTGGTTTGTGGTATCTTTCAGCAAGGTGATGTTATAAATAGTAAATGTAATTTTTAGGTCCATATTTGAATTAGGAACCTTCCCAAAAAAATGTTCGCAGGTATCCAGTTTATACAGCAGTTGATGCAAGAAAGGGCACTTTTCTTTAGAGCAAATAGGTATATGGACAAAGCATAATATTTAAACAAGATGACATGATGTATACTTCCGTCATTGTCTAAACAATGCTTCCGTCTTCCATCACATGGAATTCTAAATTTTCAACAGAACTGATCAGTTTAAAAATAAAGCTGCTGCCATAAAATCACGTCTAGATTAAGACTTGTTCATGTTAAAAACATCTTATTTATTTATAATCAACACAAAGAATATAAAAGCTTATTTCAATTTTCAGGTTTGACCAGAGAGAAAAAATCAGATTTAATAAGGATGCTATCAAAAAATGGATCCTGAATAATAAAATATTCATTATGATTTTTATGGATGTTGACTACGAACAGAAGTTCATTTCATGTAGTGTTAGGAAATAAAGTAGGTACACTATTTGACAAACCTGTATTTGATCTAAAATAAATATATTAATTTTACTCAACGATGTTTGATTAACTTACTTCGATCTCTTCTTTCTTGTCGATAAAGCTTTAAGCTAAACGGCAACAATAAAAAAAATCTTAAATAAAATATGCATATATTACCTAATATATTTAAAACAATACAAAACAGGAATACACCTCCGGTTATTAACAAAAGCTAAATAAAGAACCTTAAATATGGAAAAAACTATAGTTTCTCGAATTGAAATTTTTAATACAAATAGTTTTTTTCAACGATTTACTAGCATATTTTTGCACTACTTCTCTTGTTAACTAATTTTTTTAAATACTACATATCTACTAATTATTTTTTGACTCATATTATGACAAGGTTCTGTAATAACTGTACTATCAATTTTCCATTTCTACCAAAAAAATAAATCATGCGTTCATGGTAAAAAATCCAATCCATTCTTGACTCCTCAGTTTGCTCAGAAAATAGCCTCGATATGGAATCTGATGAGATTTCAAGGCAAATTCACGCTTTGTAGAAGCCTTTCTTTCCACGTTGGTTTTGGAAATGGAAAATATGGTTGGGATAGCATTTGGCTTTAACTTCTTATCTCATCTTTTTTCCTCCCACATGCCTGGTGCAAAATGAACCTGCAAGAAAAGATAATCCGTTACTACATTGTAATGTACACATCACTTAATTATGCAAATTGAGGCATGACATTTGACGAACATGTTACTTAGACTGTGTTGTACGATGCTGGCTAAGCTCGAGTCAGCTAAACCAAGACTGGTGGTTGAAGAATCCCATTTAAAATACATTGCAGATAAATGATCTAATTTGACAGCAATGTATTAAGGAGTTCAACCACCAGTCGTAGTTCAAATAAGCTGAGTTTAAACAAGCCTCTATTTTACAACCAGGCCCTACTAACTACATAACAGTAACTACGTATATGATGTTAAACATGGAATGTTATAAATGTTAAAGTATTTTTTGTACTTCCAGGACTAAAATGGTTAATTTAATCCTAAGGGACTGAAGTACATTTGGACTGTGATCGTGATCACAAAGTTATCGACACTGACAACTTGTTTACTTATACTGTAACTAAGTGTTTCAAAGTAGAACAATACAATATTCAACTGGTAAAGAAAAGCCTAATATAACATTTTATATCAAAAAAGGCATGCAGCTGCAATATACTACATTCTTATAAATACAAAGAGTAGAATATAACAACAGTCTTTGGTGTGACAAAAAATACTCGTGAAACAATCACCCTTCAACTTTACATGCCCACGATTTCTTTAAATCACTACATATAGGATAATAATGTATTGGTGGGCCTGTAGAAGGCCTGCAGGGCATGTAAAAGCCTACGTCTGACTAAATCTTATAGATAATCTACTTTAAAATACCACTTGTTTACCTACCTTGGTACCTACGAAAGCAGCAAAACTACGCTTTAAAACGTAATATAACTTTAATGTCTAATTGGATATACCGAAACTACACACACAGGTTTAATAGTCAGCAAAAAAGTCACTAGAAAAACGCATAAAATCGCTATAAATCACAAGAACTTATCCACAGTCACATATGAAAACAAACTAAATTTGCTCCAAAATGGCGCAGCCAATCAGCGCGTTGACGAAACATTGTCGTCACTGTCCTGTATAAAGCCACTGTACTGATTATGCTCCAATAGTGCCATCTATAGAATCTTTCGATAAATTCTAAATGTTAGCTGTTATATTAACTCAATCGATATTCTGAATACGCAGCATTCTGCAGCTGCATTAGTTTTACATTTTGATATATACGGCCAGGCGCATTGATGTCACTGGCTAGCAATTTTGGAATAATTTTTTAATTCTTAATAGTGGGTATAAACGCTTTCACGTAAAATATTTTTTCTACTCATATATTGTCATAACTAATAACAATTATAACAAAACCGCCAACTAAACAAGTAAACTCTGATTTATGCCTACTGACACGTAATGAAAGCTAGAAGCGTAATATTTAGTGTACATCAGTAGGGGAAGTTGGTGTAACATGGCATAGTTTTATAAAAGGGTAAACTGAGTATCTTAAATAAGCAGGTAGCAAACTATAAAAAAATATATTTCACTTTGGACTTTATGCTTTCGTAAAATTATACAAAAATATCAAACGTAAAAATACAACATACTTCAAAACGAATAATAAAACATCAAAAATAGTTGAAATTACAAAACTAAAAACAAAGTTCGTAAGTAAACATTATGATTTTTGAACCAATTCCCGCACATTCCCAATGGCACCATTTTTACAGACACGAGGCAAACCCCCTTGGTTTAGCCATGGAATAGAATTCATTGCAATAAATGCAAACTACTTCGTCTTCATCATTCTGCTCACCAAATGTTCTTGTGGTTCAGACAAATCTTCGGTAAGATCACCTTTCGATTTGGCTTTTCTCTTAGATCTTATATCTTCTAATTATCTCTTTTCTTCGGCTGTGTCCTCCATTTCATCTAAGTTGGGTGCGGAATTTAAATTAATGGGTCCCTGACTCTTGAGATATTTTTTGTTATCTAATTGTCTAATTATCGAATGCATCTGTTTGCATTCGAGACGTTTTTGTGACTTATATTTGATGGACCTGGTTGATTTTCAGGTAAGTCTTCTGGCATGTCAATCAGTTACCTCTGCAGGAGCAAACATCCACTAAGGGAATATACAGTGGCGGATTTGCAGTCTCGGCCGCCCTATTTACCGTGCCCAAGCTATCAGCCGCCCTTACTTTACTGGCCTAGGTACGTATTATACTATTTTTGACACGATTGGGGCCGCCCCTAAATCTGGCCGCCCTAGGCCCGGGCCCACCGGGGCTTAGGGTAAATCCGCCACTGGGAATATATTAGGGATAAACGGATGTATGCCTGTATTTTTAAACCCATCAACTACGTTTCTCATTACCGCCGCTTTTTGGCAGCCTTCTGCAAATAACTTGCCAACTTGATATACTTACACTGTCCTTCCTGAATTGCTTTTCAACAAACTAGAAATTGCTTGATTATAAATACGTCGATAAAGTTCCAAAAAAGCGACATCGAGTGGCTGAATTCGGTTTGTGCAATGGTACAGAGAATAATGACACCATTGGCCTTAGCAGACTCCAAAGCATTTAGATATTTGTGACTTGAGTGGCCATCAAGTATGAGCAAAGCTTTTTCTACGTGGGTGAATCCATATATTTTATGAAGTGTGCAGACCACTTCTCGAATAATAGTGTAGTCATCCAACCAGAATGACATGGTTGTTATTCTCGGGTTGTAGTGTGCCAGTTGGAGCGTCATCTATCAGTTCGAACGTTGTATTTTTTCGATGACAACTTTTATGGTCGAAATTTCTACTTTAAATTTTCAAATTATAGCGTTATTACTCTGAAGACACACCAACTATTATAAGCCTATAAAAAGCGTCACCAAACTAGTGAACATATAGAGGGTGTTCTATTTAATATCAGTTCTGAAGAATGGAGACCTCTAGAAAAAAACTAGAATGGCATGGCTCATTTCATGAGCTATAAAGCTTCTGTATAGTGCAACTCTCCTTTCACAAAAAAGTATTGCGAAAACCGCATCCCTCTATATCCACTAATAATGGATATACCCAGCAAAAATATCGACATTTGGGCACCTTGTCATGTAATGATACTGACAAGACAGCGCATTTCCTGGCAACAGTGAGTCACCGTCAGTACCGGGAATACTAGGTGTAGTAGAAGCATTTAAAGATCCGTTACACAAATAGTGTACTATGTAAAAATCGACCTCTCCTATTGGTCGATCCATCTCGTATTACGATATGTCTGCGTGATGCAATCGATTTCTGACAAGAGCTCTGGTGGTGTAGAGGTTTAGATCGTTGGCTCTCACCCCGTTGCTTTTTTATTATTTTTTAAAGATTATGTTTCTAAACAGCTTTTTTTTATTTCGGGTATGTCTTGGGTTAGATTGGGTTAGCACCTGGTTAGTTTCCTTTTCTTGAGCCCCCGTAGCGAGCGAAGCGAGCGGAGGGCCATGTGAATCGACCAATGGGAAAGGCTGATTTTTATATAGTGCACTATTTGTGTAAAGGATCTTATAATGCGCAGTAGAATGGTCAATTAGGTCAGCGGATTTAATCTCACTACCTCACATTTATTTTTTATAGCGACATATAAAAAGCAACATTTTTAAAACTAAGCCTAACTCTGTAGAATAATTACGGGAAAGAATTACTCAAGTATGTGAGCTGGTGGCTCCTGAAATGTTAGTTGATGATAGACAAGTCTTTTGAATCAACGCTATAATATAGCATGGAGGTCAATAATGGAAACCACTTTTAGTATTTGATAAAATTGTTTCATTTCAAATCTAATGTCGGTTTTTAATAGCTTGACAACGACAGTGTCGGACGGGCTTGTCTATGGGGTCCCCGGCACGGCGCTAGGCCAATTTGCCCCTCTATTCTACCCGGTTCTAACCCCTTCATTGATAAAAAAGTGAGAAACCAAGGGACATTTTAAATTTAAATATTGACCTATTGTTATTTAGGTTTTGAGATTTACATAATTTACACATTTTTTTTATAAATAAATAGGAAAACAATAATACAACTCTTATTATATAATATATTAACTAAAACAGAGTTTTATATACAATACCGAAATAGAATTAATTCTGTTTCGGTATTGTGGATAAAACTCTGTTTTAGTGCATTTTGCCGAGGTTCCAAACCCCAACGTAAATGTAATATACTACTTTATTTTTATATTGTTACCAACGTTTAAACTCATCACTGCTTGCTGCTAACTGGTCTATAGTTTTCTCCTTGTCAATGTTGCTAAACAAATCTCTCTCCGCATGTATCAACACAAATGGCCATAAAACTGATTGATTGATTTTGAGATCTTAATGTCTTCTTTATGATTTTTAATTTACTGAGTGCCCTTTCACATGACACCTGAGCAATTACCAAAGTCGTAATGAATTTACCAGTTATTTATAAGTGACTAAATACTCCAGCTGGGTGGAAACTTCGTAAAATATAAACAAGAAACAAGATAGACATTTAAAGCATTTTTTCCCATCTGAGTGATTAACTATTTCTTCTTTACCAAAATATTTTACACTTTCGTCAGAGTCACTACTACTATCTCTGTCTAATGAATGGGTGTGTGGTCTTCTAAGGCGAATTGGTTTAAATAGAAAATATCATCTGTCCAATTAATGATGTAGTTTTTGTATTGTCCACAAGTAAGTTCTTTAGTAAAATATTCCTACCAGCATTAACCAGCCTGGCCACTGTTATAAGAGTATCTTCCTGAAAATTGTCCATAGCTGATTTAGAAATCTCATCAAATTTTTTTGGGTCAAAAAAAGAGCAATCTAAAAGCAGCGATTTGTTTGGAACAAATCTTTCTTCGATACTCTTTGGAATGGTGTCAAGTATTTCCTAGTATATGAATTTGTGTTTCAGAAATTGATTAAAGTTTCTAGCCTCGTCGTGTGATTTTCCACCGGAAAGCTCTTTCTTTTTGGGAATTAATTTTTCTTTAAAATCAATCTTAATTAGAACGTCTACTTCAAATTTACTGTTTATTTCTTGTGCAAAACGTTGGCACTGACCATGGAGTTTTAAGAAATGGACTTCATTTCTTTTTTCTTTAATCTGCAACAATAAAGTTTCTACCCATTTTCAAGCTCTCAAATAATCTAAACCTTTTGTCTGTAACCCTACAAAGACAGGTGAAGTGACCGAGAATATATCAAGAATAATTCCAGCCATAAAAATAGATTCAAATTCAGTCCATTTTTATATCCAATTGCGAGCTGGAAACTTTGTTTTAGTGTCAAAGCAGGCTTCTGTATAATACATACAATAAATAGTTTCGGCGGTACGATCCTTGTGAAACATCGTTGAATAATACTAGGGATAATTAGTACACTGCTTTTAGATGTTTCAAAATAATTTAGTGAGATATTTTTCTCTACATATGTTTCGGCTTGACGAGGCCTTTGTCAAGAGTAGTTGTATACTAAAATCTAAAGTTCTTATACCCTTCTGAACCGCCTGACGATACTTTGTTTTTATTGCACTGTCAATTATGCAGGTGTTTAAAGAGCAGACGTTTTAAATACGAACGACCAACTGACCTGCTCTTTAAAACAAGCGGGTATGGACAGTGTAAACTTTGTAGTCTCGAGCCGCGAGTCATCGAGCCAGCCTATGGCCGTCATACGTGTTCCATGTCTTTACCTTCTAGCAAAACTCCTCTAACGCCTCGGTGGTGCAATAGGCAGGGTGCTTGACTGTCATTCCTGCGCTGCGAGTTCGATTCCCAGCGGTCGCGACAGATGTTTTGTTTTTGTTAAAGATACGTTTTTTTTTATTAATTTACCTTTTTCCTTAATTTTGGATTAGTTTGGGTTAGTTTCTGTTAGCCTTGGGTTAGTTTTGGTTAGCACTTGGTTAGTTCTTGTTGATTGAGCACCCGTAGCGAGCGAAGCGAGCGTAGGGACATGCAAAGCCATTATAAAACCCCGGCTGTTGAATCGTAACTAGGGATTTAGCGTCTCGTTTAGTTACAATATGTGCTAGCACAACAAACGAAAAAATTGGCGCCAGATTTCTCGTTATGTTCCTCAGCTGGCTCGCGGCTCAACGGCTCGAGACTACAAAGTTTACACTGTCCGTACCCGCTTGTCTCTTTAAATACCTGCATAATTGACAGTCCAATAAAAACAAAATACAGTCAGGCGGTTTAGTAGGGTATAACAATTTTAGATTTTACTGTACAACTACTCTTGGTAAAGGCCTCATCAAGCCGAAACATATGTAGAGAAAAATATATCATTAAATAATTCGGAAACATCTAAAAACAGTGCACTAATTATCCCTAGTATTATTCTGTAACACACTCTCGAAAGTCTATATCGCTTTGTGCTTGCTCCTCAAATGAGCCGAACCAACTTTTTTTAAACGATATAAGGACTTTTCTTTCTTAAGTGTGCCTGTACACTATTATACATTCCACTCTTATTACTGGCTAGATCAAAAGAACATGAAATGATGTTGAAAAAAGGAATATTAAAATAACTAAATTGAGATTTGATTAAGCCAAAAAGTCCCTGTTCAGTTGACTCTTCCACAACTACTAAATCTAGTAGTCTTTCATACACACCTGATCGCTAATAGCGCAGCATACATAAATATCAAATTCGTCAATCACTGCTACGTCCTGAGTACTATCGACCATTACACTAAAACTCTTACAATTTTCTAAATCTTTTAGAATATGTCCAGTGGATCCAATTATTTCTATCAATATATTAACAAAAGTTTTAGATAAAAATGAAACCAGTGCGTCTTCCGTTCTTTCGGTTCATTTTCTTCTCTTGATAGATACATTTTTGAACATGGGTTTGTAAAATAATATCATACTCCGTTAAAAACTTAACCATTTCCCTGAAATTTCCATGATTGCCTTCATTCCCTAATGCATATGCGGCCTCCTGTTACCCTCTTTAAGCTAATCCCTGCCTTCCAATCAATAGAACTATATCAATCAACCGCTTGATAACTTTACTAATCTATGATTATTTATTTACCTCCTTTGCATGTTGCATAGTAAGATGTTGATTAATGAAGCTGTCAATATCGGTCCAGTGACAACTCTGAAATGCAGCTGTCATAGCATTTTTATGGGTAGATGAAGCATTATAAGATCCTTTACACAAATGGTGCACTATATAAAAATCGGCCTTTCCCATTGGTCGATCCGCATGGCCCTCCGCTCGCTACGGGGGCTCAAGAAAAGGAAACTAACCAGGTGCTAACCCAATCTAACCCAAGACATACTCAAAATCAAGAAAAAAAACTGTTTAGAAATATAATCTTAAAAAAATAATAAAAAAAGCAACGGGGTTCGAACCCGCGTTTTCCAGGTGAGACCCAACGATCTAAACCTCTACACCACTAGAGCTCTTGATAGAAACCGATTGCATCACGCAGACATATTGTAATACGAGATGGATCGACCAATAGGAGAGGTCGATTTTTACATAGTGCACTATTTGTGTAAAGGATCTTTAAATGCGTAGATGAATATTCATGAGTCTCGAGGGCTTTATAAGAGTGATTTAAAAAAAAAATATCCTGTGACAAAGGGTGAGTCGCAGTTACCTTTCTCGCCAAAAGAAAGTCACTTCCTCTGATTTTTTTCCATTTGGTATTGCGCGGTAATATAATTTACTTGGATCAAATGGTAAATGTTTACCCTAGGGTACAGATACTTGAATTGGGTGCCTATTCCAAAATGCTTTTTTTAAGTTGTAGTATATTGAAAACTAGGGCATACGAAATTACTTAACTTTCTCGGACTCTGTTGAAGATTTGAAGCTCTCGACAGATTCGAGAATAGGAAGAGTGCTAGAAGCATCTAACTGTAGTGATATTTTGGGCGCTACTTCAGTTGCACTTTTGAGTGTACTAAACTTTCACTAGTATCTGTAAACAAAGAGGCAAAAGACGATAAGAGGTATCAAAGTCAGCAACTACAGTGCGCCCCAAAAGTCTGCCTTATTTAATTTCAGATTCAGGGGTGTGTTCCGAAAGAAAACTATCGAACCCTTCGATATATGTGTTTTCTTATCGTCATGTGATTTTTCTCCGGAAAGCTCTTTCTTTTTGGAAATTATTTTTTCTTTAAAATCAATATCAATTAGAACGTCGTATATTCATGTACTCTTCAGTACACTTTAAATATAAAAATTACAGAGTACTAGTCAATAATAATAATAAATCGCCATTATCAGCTTACATAGGACAATAATAAACGGAGATTAATGTTCATAATAAAGCTGTGCTATCTTGGTTCAGTTGGAATTGGTTAAAATTAGGCCCGTATAGCATATAGGCGGAATAGCCCACACTGGAACTGTAGTAACTTTGAACTATCGCGAGTATAATAGATAACATTTTCTTGCCTTTTTCTGAAACAGTATATTATTGCTAGTCTTCAAGTTCTGCGAAGGTGCTACTTTGGCTTGTATTTGCCGAAGAAAACGCAAAGTATGAGTCTATTTTCTTTGTTTTTATAACGGAATCGTACTTCAATTGCTTCTTTTTTCTTTTAGCAGTCCCACTAAGATATCCACTTTTTTCACCAAAATTGCTCATTGTCACAATGATCAATGAGAGAACATAGAACACAAGCCCAACACCTAATAAAATAACTAGGCTGTCAGTAATGATGGGCGAGCGACATCGAACAATACGGATAAACACTACCGATTGTCGTGATTAGATTGAAAACTATTTCCTTTCTATTCACAGTATAGAGTTATGCATTATTAATTCGTTACTCGTATAGCTTTTTCGCAGGCATAGCAAATCAATTTTTTCTGGGGGCCCCCTAGGTCGGGGGCCCGCGGCTATCACCGGTGGGCCGGGCTAGTCCAAAACTGAACAACGAACATTTCATAAACCGTTGGAGTTAGGCGTGATATATGCTACATCGGGCATACCGTCAAACTTATTTTGAAGTTGGTGTTTGTCTATGTTTTAAATATATATATTCGCAAAATCTTTCACTTATTGGTTTTCGATAATCTACTTTTTATTGGAATACCCTATATAAGGTGATTCATTTAAAAAAATAAGATTCTTTGACAACTTGGTGATGCTCATTTATCTTTTCTGATCATAAAAAATAATAATATCTTTAGGTATTTTTTACCAATCAGGATTTCTTTGACATTGTTGCTAGTTTGTGTGACACCACGTAAAATTACATTCCCTGTTCATTTTCGTTCCATATTTTTTTGAAAAATGTATAAACTTTTTTGCGGGGCTGCATCAAACTCGACGTCTGGGAAAAAACTAAATTTGAGCTGATATGTTTCGGCTTGGTGAGGCCTTTATCAAGAGTAGTTGAATACTAAAATCTAAATTGTTACTAAACCGCCTGACGGTATTCTGTATTCAAGACCAACAATTCGTTAATCAGAATTATATTTTTTTGGGGTAGATATGTGGATGACATATTTTGTATCTTTACAGAAACCGACAGAAACTTAGATACCTTTTTAACATTTTTAAATTTCCTATACAAAAGAATTCAATTTGCCATGGAAAAAGATTCTAACAACATTTTAAACTTTTTGGACATGAAGATTACAAAGTCAAGAGATCCGCTTAAATTTGATTGATTTGAAATAATTTACAGAGACCCTAACCAATCTTGGCAAGTAAAACTTTCTGCTTTTCGTAGCCTCATCCATAGACTTTTCAGTTTTCTCCTAGACTCGGCGAGTTTACGAAAAGAAGTATCCATTATCAGACAGATTGCAATCAAAGCGAACGCTTTGATTGACAAATTAATAAAGAAAAAACAGAAGAATATTTTAACTAAATAATTTTATAATCCTACATTAAAATTAGAAAAGGAGCCGTTTAAATTTATCAATTATTTTCCGAAAATTGCAGATAAAGTTTGAAAAAAATTAAATAAATTTGGCTGCAAAATAATTAAGGTTAATAAGAATAATCTAGGGAGAACACTAATAAACAATAAAGACAAAATTGACAAGATTGACAAACAATCTAAATCTGGTGATTACCAAATACATTGTGTGAACTGTGAAGCTGTATACGTAGGATAAACCGGTCGAAACTTAAATATTTGGATTAAAGAACATAAAAAAATCGATTTTACATAATATTAAAAACTCTGGCTTAGCAAAATATTGTATAGAAAATAACCATTTTATAGATACGAATAATGCGAAACTTTTACTCATCGAAACAAAAAGTATAAGGCTGAACCTTTTGGAGTACCTAGAAATCCAAAAAACACACAACGTTTTAAATACGAACGTCCAACTGACCTGCTCTTTAAACACTTACATAATTGACAGTGCAATAGAAACAAAATACCGAGAGGTGGTCATGGGGTATAATAATTGATAGATTAATCGAATACCTACTTACCTGTATGAAGATTAATCGTAATTTTCCGAGCTTGTCTTCCGATATGATTACATTGTAGTTTCTGAATCACCATACCCATCGATACGTTTTTAAAGCATACATTTTTTTTTATCTTCAACCCGAGCCTGCTATCGCACCTCGATGCTTACTCATTCTATTTTAGAGCAAAATTGCCCGCCTAAGGAGCATGTGGTTGGGAGGGTTGTAATCATATCGGAAGACAAGCTCGGAAAATTACGATTAATCTTCATACAGGTAAATAGGTATTCGATTAATCTATCAATTTTCCATCGCTTGTCTTCCGATATGATTACATAGTAGCTGTTTAAAGCTAGAAGGTGCAATTTTGCATTATTCTACCTCCAATCCTGAGAATACCACAAAAACACAATTAAGGCAGCAAAGTCGTTCAATTCAACTCTTTTTTAAGTATGACAAAAAAAATCAATGAAAATTCTGGCCTATAAATTCCTTAACCACTTAAGTAAATATATTTTATTTATCATATATTATTGACATACAATCAGAGCAAAACAAATAATATAAATTGAATCTTAGGCAACGGAATACTTAAAAGGCTACCTATGAGGGCTAAAATATGCTCAAATTTAAAATTGTATTGGCAAATATGTCACTGGGCGTACCTAGAGGTCGAGTATAGAATCTGAAGAAGTGTCAGATTTATAGGCCTCTACCCTGCTATATTCTTAATGACATTTATGTTTACGTCAAACTTAAAGGCTGCTCACGTGCTGGCGTGTCTTACACTATATCCGATAAAGACGTTACCGTTCATAACATACCACTGTTTTTAAAATTTAAGTTGATCCACCTACTCAAAGTTTGAGTTATTGCGTGGTGATGTGGTTTTTTGAGAGTTAAGAATATGGATGTATAATTGGAACGAAGGTGCACGGTGACTTTAATGTACAGCTTTATAGAATTTCCGACACATAATAGGTAATTCTGGTTTTTGAAAATACGGAAAAGGCTGGTTTTGATAGGGAGCTGAGGTTTAAATTTTTTCCGAAATCTTCAATTTTAACTATAGAGTCTCTATTATTGTCGATCGTAATTTTGCTTAATGTTTGGATCCGATGTGCTGAACTTAGTGCCATAAGTGTTACTGTCTTCTTTGTTAGTTTATCATGTGATAGAGATTGTAAAGGGTAAGGTGTTAATCCCTATTAGGCGCTGAAACATAAAATTATCAATAGGTACTTATCAAGACCTAAGAACCTCCTTTGTTTACTTCGCGAACTAAAAAGTACAGATAAATGTTTAAAATATAAGTAAAGACATCGAAATTTTGCTGTTACAGAAATTATAATACCTACTTATTAACACAAGCGTTGTATGTTAAATATTAATTAACAATTTGTTTTAACCACCGACCTGTTTTAACAAAAAATATTTATAGGTACGCCTATGTTATTACTATTAAGTTAGCAGCAGTTTAGACAGTAGGATAACGTTGACCGTGTTGTTGTTAGATATATTTTATATATCGTTGCATTATTATAAATACATGAAGTAAAAATACTAAAAGCTGGTGTTTTATCAACACAAGAACAAGGTAACCAACTTTAAAATCACAACATTGTACTGTTTCTAAGTTCCTTCTGAGATGGATGCAAACATTATTGCGATGGCGTGGCCGGAAATGCTTCTTTGAAGAAATGCTTCTCAGACAGTTTCGTTGCCACCAGAAAAATTTTCCTGTATAAGAGATGAGAGTCTCTACAGAGAGTAACCAATTTTTAATCGATTTAAAAGTCAACTAATAAACTAAGAAACAAGTTATGCCAGGGTTGTAATAGCCACACAGGTACTACCAATATTCCGGTGGCTTCATTCTGTAGAGATTTATCTAAAGCATTAAATATCATAGAAAACAAGGGTAAAGCGTAAAAATACTCATCATGCCAAGAAATTGTAAATGCATCGACTTCTGTGGAGGTTGGGTCCGGAAAGCAGGAAATATATTTATTGCATTTTGCATTATAATAAGTTGCAAATAAATCTAACCGCTTATTATTTTCTGATATACCTGCTTGCTTAGATCGTATTCTGTTTCAACGGAAGTTTGTCTTGATGCCTTATCGGCTTCCTTTCTTCTTTTGAAGCGATATAAGATGAAAAGAGTGTTATACGTTTTGTTCACACCAGCCTAAAATTTGAAAGGTTATATTGGTTAAGTTTCGATATGTTACGCTTCCCCCACGATTAATGCAGGACATTGCCGTCTTATTATCGATTCTAAGTAAGACTCCAATATTTTCATTTGATTTGGTAAATAATTGTAAGCCATGACAAGCAACTTTAATTTCGAGCCATGACAAGCAGCTTTAATTTCAAGGTAATTAATTTGCTTAGACTTGTCGGCTTCTTCCCAAAACTGCCATTACAATAGCCTGTAGAAGACGCAGACGCATAAGAAAAAAAAACAAAATTCCAATGAAAACGTACTAGGCTTCATATTTACAGTATATTCTAGATTGTCTATCCACCAGCTAATAATTTGTTTTTTATCTTTTGAAATTGATATTCTGTCATTGTACGACTTTCCTATTAAGGCTTAAAATATTGCGCGCCCTTGTCTTTTGATACGATGACGACTCCGAGGAACGGCAGGAGGCGCTGCTACCAAAACACCAATAATTTTTGCAAAATCTCGAATTGTAGTACCTGTCCTGTTAACATGTTTTTTAAATTGCCTCTTTTATTGCATTCATTTTCTTAAGAGGTAAAGAAACGGTCGGGGAAACGGTCCTCTGAATTAAGTCCTAAGTATCTTAGGTAAGTTATTTTTATGATGGTATTAACTGACTTTGTCTGTATTTATAATAAATCTTAAACCATTCAGGAGCATTATGCACATTGCAAAACAGTAAAGTGCATCAGCCAAGCATGACAAATGGTTGGTGTTGTTAGCTAACGGCTCCTACAGCTGTTGGCCCATGCCCCAATTGGTGTTGTAGGAACCTTTGCAAATAATTAAATTTGCACAAAATAATGTGCGGGAGATATTTAGTCAAATAACTAACACCCTGTGAAGTATACAGCTGTTTTGCAGACAATAGTCTTCAGGAGATAATTTAGTCAAAACAATTTACACCCTGTAAAGTATGCATCTATTTTGCAGACAATAAGGAGTCCATGATTGCAATCTTAATTAAATAGCTCCACGATCATATTAAAATATATACTGTTGGCTCACAGTCTTTTAATTGCTCAAGTGATGATAGAATTTACTGAATACCCACGGCCATCCCTCAGAAAAAATGGCCCACGTCCTTAATGCCAAATATGTTTTGCCATAATACCCTGTAAGGTCTGCAGCTATGTTGCAGACAATAGTCTGCGGGTAAGATTTTAGTCAAAACAGCTAACAGTCTGTAAAGTATACAGCTATTTTTCAGACAATAGTCTGCGGGTGATATTTTAATCAAAACAATAAGGAATCAGTCCATGATAGCAATTATAATTAAATAGGTCCACGACCATATTAGAAATTTATACTGTTTTTTTGTCCCAATTGGAATTGATTATTGATGCATAAACAGGGGAAATATTATACACACAAGTGTTTCTGATTATCATTTGGCGGTGACAAGTTTGGAGTTGGCATAATAAACGATCACTTCTTAGTAAGTCAATAGCCAACTTTTAGTGGAGAAGTCGAATAGGTAGGTCCTCGACCCTAGGCTTAATCAATTATTAATAATTTATAATAAAAATAAAATTAAGAATGATTTGTATTGCGAAGCCCTCGGCCTAAACCTATCCTTTTTCTATGCCCTCGGAAGAATTTTTCGATTGAGTGCTATTTCTATGCAATTATAAGGCCCTCGGCCTATGCACTATCTGACTCAATCTGAATTTTTCGATTGAGTGCAAATTATCAGGCCCTCGACCTATGCACTATCTAACTCAATCTAACTAACTCTTTGTAGGGAAGTCGAATAGTTGGGTCCTCGACCCTAAGCTTAATCAAATAATAATTTATAATGAAAATAATATTAAGAATATTTTGTATTGCGAAGCCCTCGGCCTAAACATATTATTTTTCTATGCCCTCGGCAAGAATTTTTCGATTGAGTGCTATTTGTATGCAAATCATAGGCCCTCGGCCTATGGACTATCTAACTCCATCTAACCAATTCTTTGTGGGGAAGTCGAATAGTTAGGTCCTCGACCCTAGGCTTAATCAATTAATAATTTATAATAAAAATATTATTAAGAATGTTTTGTATTGCGAAGCCCTCGACCTAAACCTATCCTTTTCCGATACCCTCGGCAAGAATTTATCGATTGAGTGCTATTTGTATGCAAATTATAAGGCCCTCGGCTCAATCCAACTAACTCTTTGTAGGGAAGTCGAATAGTTAGGTCCTCGACCCTAAGTTTAATCAATTAATAATTTATAATAAAAATAATATTAAGAATGTTTTGTATTGCGAAGCCCTCCGCCTAAACATATTATTTTTCTATGCCCTCGGCAAGACGAATTTTTTGATCTAGTGCTATTCGTACGCAAATATTACAAGGCCTTCATCTATGTACCTTATTCTCTATTTCTCTCGGTTGAGCTACGTATTGTGCCTTACTGAAAACCTGCATGAATATGAATTTAATAAGCCCTCGGCTTATATGCAAGGTTTTTTAATTATTCTAATTATTTAAAATAGTCTGGTTGTAATTAGTGAGCTTAGCGTAAACCTCAATACAACTTATCAACTGTACATTGTATCATTGTACGTAGATATTTGTTCGTAAATCTTAGGCCCCAGCCTAGTTCTATATAGACAATTTATTAACACTTACTTGAGGAACTGGACAATATATTTTCCCTTATTTTCGAGATTTTATTTCACAAGCACAAACACAGCACGTTTTTTCAACGTATTCGATGGATACAGAAAACAGAATGAGTAAGCATCGAGGTGCGATAGCAGGCTCGGGTTGAAGATAAAAAATGTTATGCTTTAAAAACGTATCGATGGGTATGGTGATTCAGAAACTACAATGTAATCATATCGGAAGACAAGCGATGGAAAATTTCTATTTTAGTATTCAACTACTCTTGATAAAGGCCTCATCAAGCCGAAACATATGTAAAGAAAAATATATCATTAAATTATTTTGAAACATCGAAGAGCAGTGTACTAATTATCTCTAGTATTATTATTCAACCATGTTTCAGTTTCCAAAGGATCCTACCGCAGAAAATATTCATTGCAAAAACTGCTTACATGCGGTTGTGCTGTTTCTATTAATATTTGAAGGAATTAATGTCCCAATTCCAATTAATGTTTCTAATTAACTTAGTATTTTTCTCTTCCAAAACGCGACATTTTTGTCAATACCGGAAATAAAGTGTTATTCAGGCCACGCTACTTAAATATTTTTCTAGCGAAAAACGTGAAAATCTGCCGGACATGGACGTGTGCATCAAGAGCAACACAGTATCAGCATACATCTCTCAATTATTTTTAACGTTTTCTTTTTTGAATAATAATTTTGATGTAAAATCTTCTTATCGAATCTCTCCCGAGTTTAAATTAAAAAGCAGGAAAATTATTCTCGATTACGGCATTTCCCGAAATAATTCAAGCTTAGGAAGATTATAAGTGAAAACAATTTTTATTACCAGTAATGTGACAAATTAAAATATTGATAAAATAGAGTCACCATAAAACACAAAATATAACGTTCTACCCATTAACAAGCACTGATGTCTAAATAAAAGAGACAAGCGGAACAATCCTTCACCATCAAAAGGATACAACGTAATAAATACATAACGCCAGGACCTATTTTCCAAGGAGTTGGGTCTTAGGCCCTAGCAATTTTTCGGGCCCCAGTATGACTTCGGTTCCCATTTGAATTTTTTTGTGTCGATTGCGAACTAAAAATATAATTTAAAATGTAGTTTTTTATTCAGATTTTAAGTTTTTCCAGTATTTATAAATTTCCATTAATTTTAATTAAAAAATAATAGATTTTAGGAAAACAGAAAATAAACACGAAATAAGATAAAAAAAAAGTTTTATTGAACCAAAACATAAATTAGTAAAAATAAAATAATATTTAAATAAGAAGACATACACTGAGGTTAACGTTAAGAACTTTCTTCGAAAAAAAATTACATACATAAGAATAAACACAGCCAGATTTGGGACCAAACACTAACCACTCACGGAGGACTTTTCGTCATTTACTTTTACTTTGTAAAATCCTGAACTTTGTAATTGCCTGGTTTTTACCGTGAAATTGTTTGTTTGTTTACCGTGAAATTGTTTGTTTTATCTATATTTTGTTCTTGTACGTTTTTAGTAAAATGTTCCTGGAAATCTAAGCTTATATTCTTCGGCCAGTCTGCTAGATCAAGGGGAAATGCCTCGTCGCCTTCTTGAGAGGTAAGGTCCTTATTGGTTGCTTTATCAATTTCTGAAGTACTGATGTCACCAGCGTCAATGTCTTTGTTTTTCGATCAACCTTGTAAGATTATTACTGGTTGGATTTACTTCTTCATACGCTGAACTAGACGTTTCTTTCAACATACCATGGTTTTCTTGCGCCGTCAGAAGATATATCAACATTGCATTTTTCTGCTTTTATTTTTCATTTTCCCTTAATTTATTATTCTTTCTCTTCTCACTACCATTCTTATAGTTGTAACTCGTACTTATTAATCTGAAATTAAAAACAGAATAAAAATGTGTTCCATTAATTTACTTTAAATTTCAGGACAATTAAAACAAATTACGCAAAATCTATTAGCTAATTACATAGAAGGTATATACCTATATAACTTACCTTAATTTTACCTTCTAGGGTAAGCAATTGCATACACGAGTACAAAATGACGATAAGCATTCCAAACCTATATACCTATATTTTCTCCCTCACATGAGAAAATGTATATTTAAAACAATATTTTTATAACTATGTAGTTTTTATGGTGCACATTTCGGGCCCCACATGCCATGGGGCCCTGGGCCCGGGCCTAATGGGCTTAATGGTAAAATAGGCCCTGCATAACGCAACACACCTAAACTACTTTCTTCTTTTATGGTTAAAAAATTGTTCAAATTTGATCATCTTCAGTAAAAAATTTTGGTCAATGTATCGAATTTTTTCCTGATGTTAAACAGGCATATTAAAATGCATATTTTATGTTATTTAACGTATATTTCATATTTATTAAATTATTTTGTTTGTATTTACTTGTGGGATATATATTTATTCGATGAAAATGTGAGTCATACGAGAATTGTGACTCTAGCTTTTAGAAATGATGTAGACATAAATCTTCAGATAATATTATTTTCTTGGCCCAAGTTACAGACAGCTATTATATCGGTGTCCCTCTTCGGAAATTTTCTGCCTACGTTTTATGGTTCCACCTACACTTGCAGTATTGACCTATAACCAGAAGCTATACTTGTTTTAAATAACATTTTCATCTCTACAATGTGGCCGATAAGTATAGAATATATGTATTATGTACAGAACGCATAATAATTAAAAAAACAACGCGCAAATTTTAAATGTTTGGCGATATTTAGAAAATTATATTTGCAAGGTACAAGGCGACTCAGAATAATGTAGAACAAAACAAATTTTATATTTTGAAGCGAAGTTGATTTATTAATTCTACAGAAAATGTTGGGCACATTATGTATAACATAACCTATACCTAAATTGAGTGGTTTTACAAATATTAACCATTGAATAATATCATTTTACATTATTTTACAGATGGAAATTAATATTTAAACCTGCAAAAACAAATATTTTAAAGAATTTTTTAACACCAACTCTTTTCGACTTAGTTTTTGATAAAGATAGAACGTTACAATTTGACACATTTTTTGAACCACCTTCTTTGAACATGAAGTGCTTTATATTTCCAAAGTATATATATTTGACTGGGTAAATATTACTAATTTTTTACTGTATAATAAAACATTTAAACTTGTTTAATTATGGTGATCTTTCTTCAGGTGCTTATTATAAAATGTTGACATAATATTAGAAAATAAACAAATACAGCTAACTTTTTGTCAGAACTTCATGCAATACTTATGTTATCATAATTTGGTTCATAAATCTACCAATGAAATCTATAATCTATACTATCCTAGCGTATTTTTCTCTGGCTGTCGATTTTTGTTACAATCTATTTTTTAAGGTTTTAATGAAAAAATATGTTGTGAAAACAGTTTGTAACATTTAAGGAGCTTTCAAAATTTTCAAATTAACAGAAAGAACCTCTACGAATTTAGAACTTATTATTATTACTAAACTGCTGGACAACTGGAGCAAAATATATGAAGTTGAAAGAAAATTTAATTCTGAAACAAGCTGTGTTGAATTGTGCTTTTTTAACAAAAAATTCTAAATACCAGGTTTCTAAATACTGGGTATCTTCAAAAAAAATAATTAAAAGGGCATTTTTATAGTCCCTTGTTAATAAGGAGAAAACCATTTTCTCAAACTTTTTACTCTTCGTTTACGGAATTTCAATTTTTTTCCACCCACCCATATACTTTTTTGCAATTAGTATATTTTAATTTATTTTATTATTTCGCGGTGGCCAGTGGCGCACCCATAAATCGGTAGGATATTTTTTTCATTCACTAGTTACTAGATCTTTTTTAGTGTGTTTGGCACATTATTTTACTAGCGCGGAACAAAATACAATATGCAAATAAAAAAAATTCTCTTTGAAATGATATTTATAAAAAGTATTGTGTCTTTAAGGAAAAAGTAAATATATATTACTTTTTCTTCTTAATATTTATGCTGAGTTTTTTTGTAAACTTATCAACAGCCATTATGAAAAATAAGCAAAATTCAGGTTCTAGCTAATGGAGTTGCGTTGTTGGATACCACTAGATTAAATAAATAATTCATTAAAATCTGATTACGTTATTAGAATATATATTATTATAATTTTATTAAGTCTAAAAAAAAAGCATTTTTATAAGAGACCTTAGGTTTCAAAAACCAAGTATTTCTGCTTAATTATAAAAATATTTTTTCTTTCTTTACTTACTGTATCTAACCTATTTCGGCAAAGCAATAATACCTTAAAATTAATTTAAATGATTGAACAACTTGTCAATGGATACCTACCGGTACCGATTATGGGTACGCCACTGGCCGCCACGAAATTAAAGAAATGAACATGTTCTCAATGCAGGATGCTATAAACACTTGCCAAAATCTGTTCCTTCAAAAGACAGTAAGACTTACGATCAAATCAGAAATTTACTGGATTTTTAGCTAAGTTGGGGTTTGGAACCTTCGGTAAAAAGCCCTGCCGTTTTATCCACACTACCGAAACAGAATGTTTGTATTCGACGCGCATTTCTCTAACCATGTTAGCAGGGACGTGCGATCCACGGAAGCAAGGGTAGTATTGAGCATTGCTTTCCATAGAATCATCAACCAAAAATTCTAGCATCGTAATGAACTGCAACATCCTAAATATATCTACATGCGTAGGCAACATTTCAAGCATCGAGAACATAAAATAGCGCATTACTCTGTATTTGTCATTGGACAACAATGCGTCCAGCACTTTTTGAATAAATCTCACTCCCGTCTGCCCGACCACTCTGAGCGTCGATAAGCAAGATCTCCAATTGCTTCTCAGTGTACATACAAAATTTTGGAGGTCAAACGCTAAAGCCCAGAGGCTAAGTTCCGAGCGCTTTATCACCGAATAAGCGGTTGTCCTGATCAAATACGCGTTCACGTGACGTTTGTACTTGTATAGTTTGTTGGAAACTAGGAATTTATTTTTTGATTTGAATAGAGACAGACAGACAGTTTTAAAAATGGCATCTTCATAAACTTATTTTTCGAAAAGCTGTTAGGATTGTGTACTTGTGTAGTGTGCCTCATGTTGGACAAATGGTTCAGTTTTCGGAGTCCGTTGAAAAATCAAGCATAATAAATAAACATAATTTTCTCGGTTCTATCCTCCATATGCGTCCTCTAAAAGCCTTAGTTTTCTTATGTTCTCCATGTTACTAGATGAAAGTAAGCAAAATACAGCAGACGCAATTTCATTCAAGTTTTCTGGTATTCGTGCTCCATCCAGGTAAAAAACCTAAGATAAAAAATGAGAAGATTACACTATAAATAGGCGAGTTTCTATAATTTACTTCCATTCTTTCAAATGCACCGCACGCCACTCCATGTTAGCACCATCAGGAGATGCTTAAACCTGCTCTGATCATCTCCTAGCTAAAATGGTTAGCGAGACGCGCGTCGAGTGCAAAATTATTATGTTTCGATGTTGTGGATAAAACTGTGTTTTAGTACAGGATTTTGAAAAAAAAATCAAACTATTATTAACGAAGAGAGATATCAAAAATTTGGGAAATTAATATTTTCTTTAAAAACAAGTGACTGATAAAATGTTATTTCGATTTTTTTAGGCAACCCGATACGTAGAAATTGTATTAAAAAAATAAATTTGCATCTTTTTACAGCCTGTAGACAATAATATCTTTGGAGCCTTGCTATCTTTATTCCACAAAATTTTAACATAAAAATTCATGAATTGTTCAGCAGTTTAAATAGATGGTATACACGCCTTATTTGTGACATGTATTTTGCTAAATCTACTAATAATTAAACTCGTAATTTTAATTGATAATCTAGTCAAAATTTTAAATATCCTAGAAATAAAATGAATTTTTATTTTGAGGCTCATCTTCTCCCTAATAGGTTAATTACTATTAATATGTTCTTAAATAGTAATTATTTTTACATATTAGATATAACATGGCGGCAGAGCACAACTTATTATCGCGCTTCTATCTAAAACAGAAACATCATCATCTCCGTTGCTTGTTTCCTGTTGGGGTTTGTGTCTGTTCAATTCTATGTTTGCTTCCTGTATCGCCTCCCACAACTTTGCTTCTGACATTATTTGTCGTGATAGATCCTCTACTGCAGGTTCCGCACTTAACTCCAATAGACTGTTAATTGAATTCTCAACTTCCTCTCCATCAGATGTCAAAGCTGGAAGGTTAGAACGCTTACGACCGCAACCTAAAAGAGAATAGGGTAAAATGACGACACACGTTTTAAAATTATCGGCATTCATTTATTTATTTATTTACTAGCCCGCGGACCGATTCTATTTTTTGCATAAGGCTATTACAATGGTATAATATTAATTTAAATTAAATCGAGATTGAGATTGAGATATTAATTAACATTGTACTACAATCCACTATTCTTTCTTTTAAGTAAATCTATGTCTTCTTAATAAATTGCAAAAACATTTTTTGCTGAGGAAAAACCTATATCACTCTGGATCTCGGATCAGACTGTGTTTTGGTATCATAAGTCTGTTAGTCGTGAGTACATCCACTTTTTTAAGATTTTGCTCAACAAGTTATAAAAAACTCAAGTATAATCTTTGTTGACTCCTCCTGTATATTCAATTATACGTAAAGTTGGGGTCAAAATTAAATTGCATGTGACATATCTCAGAAATTTATATTGGACTTGTTCTTATTTGCACCTATTGATCTGATAATAAGGAGTTCATACAGACGAGGCATATCTTAAATAGGGAAGAACAAGGATAGCTCAGAACAAAGCAAAAATTTGGAAAACCCAAAACCTCAAAAGACTTAAGCAAAATGGTAGTTATATGTGATCATGATCAACAAAATTACTACGTTTACTAAATAGCACTTCTAGATCACAAACTGAATGGTATTAGTTAAACTAATCCTTTCTAGACTTAGTAAATAACATGAAATTACATATTGAAATCACGTTAC
This sequence comes from Pissodes strobi, assembly GCA_016904865.1. NCBI lineage: Eukaryota > Metazoa > Arthropoda > Insecta > Coleoptera > Curculionidae > Pissodes > Pissodes strobi. The sequence continues at coordinate 108,142 of MU182000.1, read as the reverse complement.
AGAATAAATCTATCAGGTTCAACCTGTAATCTGAAACAACAATCAAAGTAGAAGCAGTTGTTACACCATTTGCAAATAGGCAGAACTCACTATGTTTAAAGCACTTTTGTTTATTTAAATACTGAATAATAGAGGTGTGAAACAGCAAACTCTTAGACCTAATCGAGCTAAGCCCCTCTTAGTAACGGATACGATAATTGAAGTGTTGTCGCTGAAGAGAAATTTCGAATTTTTTTAACGATCCTAAGAACTGTTCATCATATAGGTGGTCTGGTATCATGGGTTTGTAGGTCGTAAGTACATATAGATTAACTTTTTCAAGATTCTGCTAAAAAAAATATAAAAAAAACTCTAGTAAAATATTTTTTGCATAATTCATCCTGAGAGCATATTCAATTATACCTAAAGATGGGGTCAAAATTAAATTGCGTCTGACCTATCTCAGAAATTTATATTGGACTCGGTCCTATCTGCACCTATGAATATGATAACAAGGAGTGCATACAGAGGAGGCCTATCCTAAATGGGGGCAGACAAAGGTACTGCAGACCAAAGCAAGCATTTGCAAAACCCAAAACCTTAAAAGACTTGAGCAGAATAGTAGTTATATGTGATCAACTAAATTAAGACGTTTACTAAACAACACATCTAGATCATGGTATAAGATGATGGTATAAGATAACCGTCCTACTGAATTACACGAAATTACATTTTGAAACCTACAGTTTCGTAGCATTCATATCACGTTACAGAATAAGTCTAGCAAGATCAGCCTGTAATCTGAATCAACAGTCAGTGGAAGAGATAGTTCTATAAAAACTCTAAATCTCTAACTGTATGTTCAAAGCAGTTTTGTTTATTTAAATATTAAATAAAAGAGGTGTGCAATAGCAAAATCATAGCCGTAATCAAGCTATACTCCTCTCAGTAACGGGTACGCTAGTTAAAGTTATGTCACTGAAAAAAAATTTCGAATAATTATAAGAATCCTAAGAACTGCCCATCATCCAGGAAAATTCGGGCAATTCTCGTTTATCTGATCGTTCTTAAATTATGAAGTTCCTCGCCTTCATCGACCTAAACAATTTAAGAAATATTAAATTACATGTTACGGCCACGTTAGTAGAAATGCCGGCTCAGATCTCAAAGTTGCCCAAATATACCACCTGCATTGTAGCAGTTAATTAGCCCTTCAGCCATGAAAGCATAGCACCGCTCACAGTCAAATAACGCAGTTTATAAATCAGAAACTTGAAAAAATCGATTTAAGTAGAGTGGATGATGGTCATTCTCCATGGCATCTGCCATATAGGAGATGTAATATAAGATAATTCATTCAGTGGTCTTCTTTGCTAGGAAGTACGACTAATGGCCTTGCTATTTACGAGTGACGATATAAGTTTTCTGATACAATGTTCTAAATATATTATTGGACCTAAGCATTATCATCAAATTTAAAAATTGGTATCACTCAGCTGAACATAATATAGGGACGTAACTCAGAGATTTGAAAGGACGAAAAAAATTTGGACGAGCATTGAGCTCAAACCAACTGACCCAAAATCAGATATTTTTTTTATCCCGGTCGCAAATATTTAAAATGCGATTATATGATGTAATAGTTGCTAGTATTTTGATGTCACATGCTTTTTCTATACGCAAAAACTCAGCAAACTTAATTACTATTCCCTAGTCATTACTGCTTGTTATATTATTCAGTACAATTTTTTTCGGCAGATCGTTTTGTTGACCAAATCTCCCTCAACAGATATTACAAGTTTATTATATGAATTTTAACTTAAAATTCCACTTCATCTCACTAAACTTCTATTTTTCACAGTAGAGTTCCTTTTTAAGTTTCTATGTGAAATTTTCTTAAGGAATACAATATGCTTATACAGGGTATGCGGATATTGGAACGAAAACGCTTGCTTTATTACAGATACAGGGATAGGACTTTTTTTCAATAATTCGTAAAAACTTTTTTGTTTCAAAATTATTAAGTGAACTTTAAGAACCTAAACTTTAATTGAAAATGCGATTCTGACATTTTATACAGTGGCTTGCTACAGTGGGAGGCAATACCTAAACTCTCTATAAGTATTACGCCACTGGTTGAATGATATTCATTGCACCCAGACAGCACTCGGCATCAGCCTGTATGCGCATGATACCAATGCTGCCAGAACTGGCGCTTGAAGGCCTGTACAGGTTGTCCGGTTTTCGTGTGTTTTTCTATGCTAGACCTCTTATTAGAAAAGATAGAAAGATACGATTTGCGGCTTAATGTTCTATTTGTTTTTGCGAAACTTTCATTTCCGTGAGCCAAATTTTTATAACTTCCTGAGTTTGTGACATACAGGGCAAAATTGAAAATCATCATTTTTCAATCTCCCTTGTATTTGGATAATTTGATAAGTTGTTGATAAGGCGAAAACGGATTACCTTAATTATATTTTAATGGAGCACCCTGCATATTATTTTCTTATCTTACTCGTTTTTTACGGGCTTTTCGAAAATTTTTAATTGTTTATGTTTATTTTTAGAAAAGTTTAAAATTTTACATTTTTCTGTGTAGTGAGCTGCCACTGTAAATGAAAACGAAATGTATAAAACTATTTGGATTATTTTTGTAGTGGGTGATCACTAAAATATACTCCTGATAATAGTAATAACATATTTATTTGTTTGTTGTTTTTTTATGTCATTGTCTCCAATAAGTCACAGAAATTGCTCAAATTGCTCCCCATTATGTTAGAGACACTTTTGACATACTGATGTTATTCCTCGTAAAAATTCATTTTCAATGATCACTGATCGTCCCTGCAAAAGCTATAATGTCTTGTGTGTCGCTTCTCGAAATTGATCTATGTTTTGGTATCGCCTCTTATAAGTTTGGTTTTCTATATACCCCCACAAAAAAATCTAATACAGAAAGATCAGGTGATCTTGGTGGCCACCTTACAGGTCCATTTGTAGGGTTTGTACCAATTTATTTGTTGGGGAAGACGACCTCTAAATGCTCCCTCACTATTTGGGAATTAGGACTTGAAGCGCCATCTTGCTGGTACTATATTATTTAGACAGGCGCGAGGGACATCTTCTAATATTTCCATGTTAAATTCCCTTCATTAAGAAAATATTTAAAAAATATATTAAATTATATATTATATATATTATATATTAAAAATATTTAATTCTAGTACCAAAAATGGCAATTGTCTCACGACACGTTAAATCAAAAGCGTCCTTGGCGCTCTCTATGATAAATTACATGCTCATTTTTTTGCCACCAGTGTCTCGTATTATGTCTATTCTGAACCCCAGCGATTGAAAAATAAACCTCGTCTGACCATAGCACCAACCTTTCAAAATATCCATAGTCTTGCACTATTGGTAGGTCCCCATTGCAGATATTTATTCTACGTTGTGCGTCGCCGGGGTGTAGATGTTGAACGAGTATATATTCGTAGAGGTTGAATTTATGTTTCCTAAGTATTAATTGTGTTCTTGATTTTTTTACCCGCACTTCATCGTAAACTTTTCGGCATAACGTGGTTGGATTTACCGTAACAGAGGCCACAACATTTATTTCGTCTATTCCAGTTTTTCCTTGTTGTAAGACTAGGCCTCGTTTTGTTGAAAGATCTGTACTCGATAAAGTTTGCTTGGATTTTTTGAAAAATTCTTTTATCTGTTTGCTATCTCTCTGGATATCTACGCATAATGTAAACAGATTACGAACAGCTGATGATAAATAATGATAAATAAATGAAAATATCTAACTACTATGTTTTAATAGTAACTATTTCTATTCAAATATTGTCAAAATTTACTTCTTAAAATACAGCTCTGAAGCTTTATTAGCATTTTTATTACATTGGGCAAAACAAATATACATGCGAGCGTTTTTCGTAATTTTCGAATTTATTATTTTTTGTTATAATAATAATAAGCGTTTTTAAGCACTATAAATAGCAACGTAAAAGTTACAAATTAGCTTAAACAGGCGCCAATATTTAAAAACTGTTAAGAAAATTCTAATTAATGTAGTATGTATATTTTTTGCTTTCCGTCATCCATGCCATGATTGGTCTAATGCGTTGATATTTGCTGGGCGGTATCGTTAGACGTAAAACTGATATGACTATTTTGACTTTTTAAAAACGTAAGGATATAAATAATAAAGACACTTTTTCCAAATACACAAATAGAGCAATTTGAGCAATTTATATATATTAAAATAATATATTGAATGAATAAATATAAACGACAGCAACTCTTTCTAGAATTGTCTCCCTTACTGGGCTCCAGACAATGGGAGGTATTCTCGTCAGGCTTGTCGAGCTCCCAAACACTACAATAAGTTAAACAAAAGCGAATGATGATTGCGATCGCAATACTATTATGCTATTTAAGCAAAAAAACTGTTTTTAAAAGTTTACTTTCATTTTTCACTCTGTGTAGTGTTAGCTCATATGCTGCAGCATATATATGCCTAACTAGACTATGCTTAAATCCGGCCCTGCTTACTTGTCAACTTCAGCGTCAGTTTATTCAAATTCATTAGTCCCGAGAACTTTATTCTTTAAGAGACCTGGACTAAATTCAGCACAAAAATGGCATACGCAGTGTGCCAGTCTGTGCATAACGTTTTAGTTTTTGGAATTAGAAGAAGTAGAACGCCAACTGCTAAACGCCCACAATAACAACGAAGATAATGAGGATCATGATGATGATGAGAATGAGAATCACGATAATAACGAGAATGGTAATCAGGACGGAGATGGCTAGCCATGTGGGTAAGACGCCTGCAGTAGCAGAGCAACAGCTGAACGATGAGGCATGTGATCTAAATAGAGATAATGTGGGCACCAAAGCATTATTCGAAACACTTCTCTCAGAGGTGAGAAAGCTAAGAGTGGAGTACAATGGCACCGACCCATTAAGTAGACCATCATTACCTAGAGTGAACCCCGCAAAGAAACTAGGAATCACCTTTACTATTATGAACCATCGAATTCTGCCAAACTCTATCACCCAGGCGAACACGTTGGACCACTTCCATATGTTAATCTACTGCGCTGGCCATTGCCCGAATCCTGGGAACCAAAGTACGAACAAAGGGAACGGCTCAATTATCCAACAGTGGACGAGTCATAAACACCCCATTGGGAAAGAATATTGAATGCTAGAATTGATAACATACGAAGAGATATAGGAAGGCTAAAAGAATACATCAAGGCCCATAGGCAAAAGCTTGCGTTCGTGCAATCATGACTCGATATCGAACCCATCCTTGTGATGATCCAGAAAACCAAACAACCAGCATTGTCTTGACGCTCTAAAACAAAAATTATCTGTATTTCGAGGCGTTTAAAGAGGTACAAATCGAGTAATTAAAGAAAACGAGATAATGTCGTATTCCAACGATCAGAAAAAACATTCTACAGAGCATTAAATACGAGGGCTAGAGAGTCGAACAACAAATTCCCCAGTAGTGACAATGTTGAACAATTTTGGAGGGAACACCGGCCCAGTGCAACGTTGAAGCAGGCTGGATTGCGGGGGAGCGCCGAATCTCCCAGGAATACGACCAAATGCCTGACGAGCCGTTTACGACAGCAGAAATTACAAACATCAGAGATACCCATTACTGGAAGGCACCTGGCCCAGATGGAATACAGAACTACTGGCTCAAGAAACTCCAATGTACCCACGAAAAAATAACAAATTTAATTAATGACATAATCGCCTGAAAATATGCCACGCTTTCTATTTCAGGGTGCCACATACCTTATATCAAAGGACCCGGAAAACACGGAGGATCCATCCAAGTACCGACCAATCACGTGTCTACCAACAATGTACAAAGTGATAACAACCTGCTTAATGCATCGGCTATATGCCCACTGTGAGCGAAACAAGATCATTGCTGACAAACATAAAGGATGTGCTAAGGATTCAATGAGGTGCAAAGAGCAACTCATAATCGACTCTGTAACCAGGCATTTTCTAAGCGCAGGAATCTGTACATGGCTTACATCGATTACAAAAAGGCTTACGACTCTGTGCCTCATGAGTGCCTACTAAAGATTCTTCGAATATATAAGACTGAAGACTTTTTAAGGAATGTCATGACATCTTCGCAAACGAAAATATATCTTAATGAAGTCGGGATTACCACCGAAAACATACCAATAAAAAGAGATATATTTCATGGAGACGCTCTCAGCCCGCTATGATTCTGTATTGCGATGAACCCTCTATCCCACCAGCTGAATTCTACTTCCTATGGATACAATATCAAAAACGACAACGAGGCGGGAGAGAAAGTCAATCATTTGGTCTATATGGATGATCTAAAACTTATGGGAGCTACCAAAAATTAGCTGGAGCAAATGTTGAAGATTGTAGAACAATTCTCCATGGATACTGGGGTTTGGACTGGAAAAGTGCCGTACAGTGATCATCGTACGTGGCAAAATAGGTCCAGGACACTTTGAACTTAGAAACGGCCAGAACATCGAGGTAATGAAGGGAGATTAATTTTACAAGTACCTAGGAATGAAACAAACAATACGCATATCACATAGCGTAATGAAGACTGAGTTAACGGAAGAATTTACTTGAAGGGTAAACTATTTGGCAAAAACTCAACTAAACAGCAAAAATCTCTGCAAAGCTATCAATACATATGCCGTCTCAGTTCTTGGATACTCGTTTGGATTGGTAGCATGGACCAGCACTGACATGGAAAAAATCCAGCGGAAAACAAGAACCTTACTTACAATAGCACACCAACACCATCCGAGGAGCCCAGTGGAGCGAATAACCTTGCCAAGACCTCTAGGTGGAAGAGGTCGAGCGGATCTACGGAAACAATTTGATCGGCAAATAAGTAATTTGCGCAATTATTTTGACTGGAAAGCGAATTCCTCAGAAGTTCATAGGGTAGTTTGTAACGCAGATAACTCTATACCACTACTTTTAAAAGAACACCAGGTTCAAGACCGCCATCACACCGACCTTGAGAAAATTCGAGTGTGGAAGCAAAAGCCCTGACATGGGAGGCATGCGAATGAGGCTACCCAGGATTACTTCGACAATACAGCGTCGAACTATTGGTTAGTTTCACGACAAATGTTCCTCAAAACCGAGGGCTTTCTGCTGGCTATTCAAGATCAAATGATTCCCACCAGAAACTATCTCAAGTACATAGTCGGAGATGCTTCGATGGCGGATAATCGATCTCGATACGGCTGTCAAACCACTGAGATCATCCAGAATATTGCAGGAGGATGCCTAACGTTCGCAGCAACAAAATATAAACTCAGGCACGATGCAGTTGCGAAGCCAATCCATCAGGAACTAGCAGACAAGCTGTTGTTGCTGCAGACGGAAAAGGTAAGTTACCATAAATACACTCCCGCATCTGTTTTAGAAAGTAACAACTATAAGATCTAGCGGGACCGTACTGTGATTACTGACCAGACGGCGACCCACAATAGACCGAACATCATTCTCGTAGATAAACGGGCCAAGGAAGCCACGCTGATCGACATCGCCATACCCAACAACAACAATTTGCAGGTCAAGCAAGCCGAGAATATCGTCAAAGATCGTGATTTATAAGAGAAAATCCGGCAACAATGGGGAATGGTGAGAGTAAGAACGGTGCCAATCATTGTGTCATCAACAGGACTCATTCCAAAGAACCTGTTAATTAACATCAAGGAACTCGGATTGAGCGAACATCTCTTCAAATTGATGCAGAAAGCAGTACTTCTCGCAACAGCCCGTACCGTCCAAAAATTTGTAGGAAATCCGTAGGTGCCACCAAGAGCCCGATAACATGGAAATGGTTCCCTCAGAGCGTAATCCTTTTAATATCCGGGATATCTGGGATAAGTGAATGTTTCCCTTAGAGGGAGTGCGAATGCCGTAAGGCTAAATCACAATAATAATAGATGCCTCCAAGACCCCGATAACATGGAAAGGGTTCCCTCAGAGCTTAATCCTTTTGATATCCGGGATATCTGGGATAAGTGAATGTTCCACTTAGAGGGAATGCGGATGATGTAAGGCTAAATCATAAAAATAATAAACAGCATTTATTAAACATAAAAAAAAATAATACCCATATTTCAAAGAAAAAATAAAAGAGATCAGAAAGAGCTCAGAAATGTCGCAGTTAAGCTTTTAACAGCTACTCTACCAAACCACCTCATATCCAAACTTATTCTAATAAGTAAATTGCGCACTAGTGGCATGCATCTGACTTTCTCCATAAAGAAAAAAAAACAGTTACCAAAGGACAACCTGTAAAAAGTACAGGGCATATTTACATGATTTAATAAGCATTTCTTTTTTAATTTTAGTATGACCTAATTTTAATTTAAGGTATGTGAAACTTCGAAATTTATTATAGTTCCATTTATTTACTTCCATGATATTGTGTTAAAAATAAAATAATTTTGTAATAATAGTTGCCAATAATAAAATATCGCCACCTCACAGTACTTACCAGTAAATGCATTGCAAAATGGTCTTTTCTTTGGGTCCATTATAACTTTATCTTTAGCACCGAGAAACGGGGTCATCTAAAAAAATAAGAATTTTATAGCGATATCGTTTCATATTAAAATCAATAATTAATATTCAGTTTTACCCTTTTTGGAAGAAAAAATCCATTAGATTCCATAATCACAACAATCGCCGTAGAATACAAAATTATTAATATTACTGCCAATGTAGTCATATCTGAAACAAAATATTTCAATTAATAAATGAATATTACAATATTTTGGGTTGGTGCAACTCAGGCAGGTATCTGTTACTTTTTAAGAACGTTGAGTGTTTCTTATTGCGTTACAGTTCTTGTAGATCATTACCAATTTTTAAATTCAACCTTCTATGCCTATATTCAAAATTGCCGCTAAAATAGATATTTTACTGAAATTAATTAAGCTTTAGAAAAACTGCAAATCCTGGCATCCAGGAATCATTGTCTTTTAGTTTAAATAGCGCAAAATTTTAAATGGCTTCAACATCTGCTGGCCATGACTAAGAGCATCCTTTCCAGGATTAATTGCTCTGTAAGTGATCAGAATATTAATTTCTTAGTTTTTTTAGGTAGAATTCCCTAACTGATTTATAATTTATTCTACTGACATATTATCATGAGGAAAATGCATTTTCTTTGTTGCATGGTTGCTAAGGTCAAAGTAAATTCATTCATTCATTCATGCATTTCAGGTGGAGCCCATTTTCAATATACAGGGTGTCTGGTATACTCTCGTGGGGGGTATAAGGGAGATCAAAATCACCATAATTTTTCATAAAAAAAAATCCCTAAAATGTCCCTTTCATTAGTGGGGTCATATAGAACCCAAGAATAATTTTAAAAATGCTGCATCGCTAAATGCGGCTTCAAATAATGGCGGCAGTAATAAAACGAGGGATATATTTGAACCAGCAGTGATTTTTGGAATAATATTAATATTATTTAATGCATTTCAGGATAAATAGCGGTCTCTCGAACAAATAATATATAGGACGAGCCCAAATATCATTTTCACAACAGTGATGACAGCGCCGATTCGGACTTTGAATGCTCTGATACCGACTCCATAGCGGAGCCCTCACTAGAAGAATGTGAAGTGGAAGGACTTGGTGAACTATTTGACAAAGAACTGACTAATAATAATAACCAAAGAAAAAAAGAAGACGGTAGTTGGATTACAAATCCAAGTTTTACTGGCCCAGAAATGTTGACAACTTCGTCTGAAAGTATGATATTCCCCCTCGCAACAAAGCTGGTACTTTCAGGTAAAATTAACAAATGAGCCTCTGTGCTTAGCTGTTTATGACAATGTTTCCGAAAAGTGTCATATTCCAAATAAATCACTATACAAATCTACGTTTGGAATTATTGGAAGAAATAAATATGAAAAAGCTTCAAGAAGCGTCTCCAGGCAAGTGAGTTGCCTTAGAATGTGTCCTTATAACGTCCTATAATAATTGTTTGCCAGCAATACACATGTACTGACTGGTCTAAACGCAAATCCGGGGATCGCTTTGTACTACTTATGTCTAAACTATATTTCAATGATGCCAATAAACCAAATAATGCATCAAATTATATCGAATAAGTTCCTTCCTGATGTCTAGCTACGAGAAGTGATAGTACTTTTCAAGCGATCGATAAATATATGATTATATTCAAGGGGAGAACTTCTCTCAAGCAATACCTTCCCTTGAAACCGGTAAAACGGGGGTAAAGTTATGGACCAGGTGCGACTCCGTCACTGGCTACGTGACATTTACAGCCAAAAAGAAATAGAACCCACAGAAGGCACATTTGGTCAGCCAGTCGTACTAAAATTATCTGAAATAATATGATGTTTTGACAGCTTCTTTACATCTACCTTACAGCTAAATAAAATGAAATGTTCATGTATTTAAACGTTCATGTCAAACAGAAAAATACACCAAAATTCCTAGGTTATTATATTTATTAACCAATAAATGGGAGGCGTAGATCATGCTAACCAAATGATTGCTCTCTATGACTTTAAGCATATTAGATAGGTACTTTTGAATACATCACAAACCCTGCCCAGAAGAGAGATATTATTCCAGTTAACTTGCGTTTTTATTATCTATTGAGTTTCTAATGTCATCTCCCAAGTATGTATATGTTGCTAGTAGTTCGTCAGCATTGTCATTGATCTTGAGGTGGTCATTTAGTATCACGTTGGCAATTAGTTTTGTTTTAAGGAACATACAACCTGCAGTTCTTGCAGTCTCAATCTTACTTCCCCAAGATCATCAGATATGAGGGCTATCTCATCTGCAAACCTAAGATGACTTTTCTGAATACGTATTCTGGAACCATGATGAATGGTTTAGGTTAGATGATGTCACCTTCCCTTACACCTGTTCTTATTTGCATATAGTTGCTATTATCATGCAATTTTACAGTCATAGTAAGATTTTTACATACGTTATCTATTAATTTTAAGTACCTTTAATCGATGAGGCATGCATGTAGGGCTCTGGCAACACCATTCAACTCGACATTATTGTGAAAATCAACAAATGCGATGGCTAAAGATTCATTATATTCTATAGACTTTTCAATTGAGAGTTTTAATAATTTGGAGATGATCTTTTGTATCAAAATCAGAACGAAAATCAGCCTATTCCTCTGGCTGATAAAAATCATCCTTCCTCTCTAGCCTTGAGGTTACTGTTCTAGTGAATAATTTATGGAGATGAGTTAGTAGATTTATTGACCTACAATTATCTAGATAAGATTTATCTCCCTTTTTAAAAAGTAATATGGGTTATCGCGTTAGTCCATTTACTCAGTAAATTAATAAAATAGTATTTTTATTTTCTCCAACAGAATTGGGCCTCCAAGTTTTATGGTATCTGTAACAATGTTACCTTCACCAAGTGCTTCGTTGTTTTTGGACTTTTTCGAGACTATTTCTTCAACGATGATCTCGGTAATTCCTCCGACCCCTGATTGGCAAGGCCTTTACGGGATGATAGTAACTACGAATCTAGTTCTTCGTCGAATTGACTTTATTCAGTTTGGTTACCTCAGGTTTCCTATTTCCAATTGTTCTCCGTAGTAGTTTCGTAGTATAGCTTTGGATATTTGTTCAGGTATTCCCTGCGGTTCTTTCCTTCATCAAAATTTTCGCATTTAAGAAATCTTTAATTTTTTTTGTTTCTTTTAATTTTGTTTATTATATTATTTATGTTTTAACGATTCTCGCTTATCTGTTAAGGGGCATATTGTGGAAGAAGATGTTTAATAGGTAAAGTTTATATTGTAAAAAAATTCTAGTAATGTTGCACCTCTATAATTTCTTCCCACAAATCCAAAGTGAATAATATAGTAAAATAAGCAAGGCCATTATTGAGGGCTAGTTATATATTATCACTGATGATTTCGATTTCTTGATCAGTATAACTTGTTTGTTTATAATTTGTTGATTTAAATAGTATACTTGTTGCTAAGCTTGAGGATTTTAATATACCTACTACTCTGGTACAACTTTCCTTCGCACACAAAATATTATCATCGAGAATTTTGTGGATCAAAAAGTCTATCCTCCTCACTAGCAGAAACCTTCGTCGTATCTTCTAACTTGAATCACTCCGATAACATCCTATCTTATCACTATTATAGTTCGATTTTTATTTCAGCAATTTTCTCGGCTGATGAAAACTGTGTTAAATTGCTATTTCCCGATTTCGTAATCACTTAATCGATTCCGTGCTCCCCGCATATTTGGTGTAGCAGACTGGGGACTTTTTTGAGAAATCGACATTTATTTGGGGTTATTGGCCAATACTGTATCATCCTAGCCTTTGCGGGCCGATGGAGAGTAGAGGATGTGTGGGAAAATATAACAAGAAAAGAAGGATAAGAAACCTAGGTTACTCTGGAAGAAGTGAGGTGGGAGAACGAGCTAGTAGCTAATGCAAGGCAAGAGTCGCCAGAACCTGTAGCAGCCTGTCTTCCAATGTGATCGTAGAAGATTGCTGCCCGCTACGAAGCGCGAATACTAAAAAAAAAAACAAAAATATATGAAAATTTAACGAATATTTAAATTTAGACAATTCCGAGACCTAATGGTGATTTTAGCTTTCAATCATGTTCGTTTGTACTTCCTAAAATGAAGTTTGTTTGCGGTCCCCTTTCTTCTCATTCTCGTAGTGTGTTAAACATAACCATCAAGACTCAATAAAGCTAACTAAATATTTTAGCGCTTCAAAGAGAAAAAAGTTATGTACAATTTTAATTGTTAAAGTTGTAATAAAATACTAATTTACATGTCAAATCATACTCGAGGAAGGACAACCCTGAATAAAATCCGGTTTTTAATATGTTTCTTCAAGTGGCAGATAAAGGCCCCCCTACTGAAATAAATTTTATATATCTCGTGACTTTTAGCTTCACGCAATTACTTATTATTAGAATGAGTACGGGGGCTTTCGCTTGTAGAACTAAGTGGCATTCACCCCCGCATTCCACACAGCGGAGCACGAGAGTGTTTCATTGTTGTGAATCGTAGGGGTGCAGCCTCGGCCAATAAAGTAGGGCCATTTATCACTGTTAATAATTCGCCTCAGAATTGCTTTGATTTCTAACATTTTACAGCTTGTTATTACGTTATATTATAGGCTTACATGCATTCCGATGGTTGGTAAATTTAATTGTTCACTATGGCCCAATAAGAATTCGTTATTTAGGTGCGTCTGAAACATTCTTACTTTGTATGAGCGTTGTGTATTTTTTTAATTTGATATTTTACTATAAAGGCTTTTGAATAATGGTAATTTACAATCGAAATGAATAATGGGTAAATGATTTATTTATTTATTTATTATTTACGTGAGATACATTTTACAGAGCACACATATTACTAAAGCTAATGATTTAAGCCGAAATCATATACAGCTAACTTAGCCGCCCGTTTAAATTTATTCACAGTAGAAAAATTAAAATAATCAAACTCAGCACAATATTTATTGACATTGGTAGAGATTCTATTGACTGGACAATGAAGTAAATAAGACGTTCTACAGTAAGGAACATGTAGAAGGGCCTGACCGCGAGTGTGGCAAGCCGGAACGTGAATATTAAAGGTTGCAAGGCATTCAGGGCTCTTTATGGTGTTATTTAAAACCTTGTATGCAAAGCACACATCGTAATACACCCTTCTACCTGTTACCGTACTTAAATTAAGATAAGACATAGTCAGATCGCTGGTGAGAGCCATACCCGACCTTGAAAGAGTGTGACTGCAAAATTTCAGAAATTTGCTCTGTATGCTGTTTAACCTGTCAATATGTATTTGGTTGCAAGGACACCAACTCGAGTATAGACCTAACAAACGATACATATTATGTCTTAAGTGAAACCACATTCCTAAAATCCTTACACGTTCTCCTAACAAATCCCAGCATACGGTTAGCCCTATCAATGACGTTATCAAAGTGAGCGTGGAAGGACAGTTCAGTATCTAGATAAACTCCCAAGTCTTTGATGACACTAACCTCTTCAAGAATAATATTGTCGATGGAGTATTGAGCCGGCTGCCTAGTTAATTGCCGGCTAAATCTCATAAATTTGCATTTATCTGCATTTAAGGTCATGTCATTCGCCTGGCACCATGCGAAGACAATATCAATATCTCCTTGGAGTTTTAACATGTCATTGAAATGTTCAATTCTGGAAAAAAGTTTCAGGTCGTCCGCAAACATTAAGAATTCGCAAGTGAGCAAAGTACCGAGGTCATTTATGAACAGAATAAATAAGAGGGGGCCTAGATGAGAACCTTGGGAACCCCGGATGTTACAGCAAAGAGACTGGACAAATGACCATCAATTTTTACTTGTTGCCATCTGTCAGACAGATAGGAAGCCATCCAGCTCAGTAGGATACCAGAATAACCATAATCGGAATGCTTCGACAGTAGCAAAGAGTGGTTGACCTTGTCGAAGGCCTTGCTGAAATCTGTATATATGGCATGTGTTTCAAGCCCTTTATTAAAATTTTGAAAGATGGAATTAGTAAATAGATATAGGTTTGTATCAACTGAGTGACCAAGGGTGAAGCCATGCTGTCTAGATAATATTTTTTCTTGGAAATGGGCCGATAATACTGCAATGACGCATTGTTCAAAAACTTTTGGGATTGCCGACAATATACTTATTGGTCTGTAGTTTTTGACATTGTTTCTCGCACCCCCCTTATGAATAGGGGCAATGTACGAAACCTTCCAGACCTCGGGAAAAGATGTAGAATTTAGAGACTGGTTAAATATGAGATACAAAGGGTGGTAGAGGGTATGGGAGCAGAACCTCAGAACTCTGTTGGGGATGCCATCAGGGCCCTTGCCCTTATTCAGATCAAGGGAATGTAATGCTCTTTCGATTTCAACGGCACTAACATTGATTACAGCAAGGTTGTCATGTGTACTTACTGCCTCACCTGCACCGATATTCCGCTGTGGATTATACACAGAGGAAAAAAACTCTGCAAACAAGTTTGCTATATCATTGCCCTGGTCAGCCGTAGCATCTTCAAGATGCATAACTTGAGGCACAGTACCAGAGCCTGATCTAGAGTGAACAAAGTTCCAAAAGTTCTTAGGATCATTATTTATGGAATTCTCAGCTCTACTTGTAAAGAGTTCAAAGCAATGCTTGGACAGCTGTTGGCATTGCCTCCGAAGGTGGCTGAAGTGGTTATAGTCCGCCTCATCTTTAATCTGTTTATATGTTTTGTGCGCACTTATTTTCTTTTGAAAAATCAAACGTTTAAGTTCCATAGAAAACCACTGTGGAAAGTTAACGGACGGCCTAAAAACCATCACAGGAACAAATCCATCAAAACAAGAAAGTAAAATTGAATAGAAATTCTGAACTGTGTCCGCTATATTATCCTCTATATCAGACTGCCAATTAAAGCTTAGGAAGCAATTATTAATTAAATCATAATCAGCATTCTTGAAGTCATAGTAAGGACATACATTTGGTTTTAGATTAATAGAGCAATTACTGAGAAATGATATGTCAAGAGGTGGATGAAAGGTGTCAGGGTTTACCAATCCAGTATGCCTCACTATGGCCTCAAGAGCAAAATTTACAAAGCAAAGGTCTAGAACATTATTCTGACTGTTAACTATACCGTTGTACTGAGTTAAACCCAGGGAAGCAAAACATCGCACAGTAAGATGTCCTTTTGATGCTTAACATTAGAGGGCGACAAACCTAGTAAGTTGTCGGTCCGACGCCACACTA
Organism: Pissodes strobi; assembly: GCA_016904865.1. Taxonomy (NCBI): domain Eukaryota; kingdom Metazoa; phylum Arthropoda; class Insecta; order Coleoptera; family Curculionidae; genus Pissodes; species Pissodes strobi. The sequence continues at coordinate 92,311 of MU182000.1, read as the reverse complement.
TGTCCGAAAGGTTGTAGTCACCCACCACAATGACACGCGCGAACAGCTCACAGGCAGTTGAAGCTGACCGAAGGTGGGCCTCGTAGATCGACACGTACATAAAAGGGGGAGTGTAAACGCAACCCATGCAGTATGTGGCATCCCCAATGGACACAGACACCCATATTTCTTCGACAGCGCTGTTGCTAAATCCTAAAAGAATGGATTTAAAGGATTTCTTTACTGCGATGAGCACTCCACCACCGTGACTTTTAGCACTGTTTGTAGAGTTTCTGTCAGTTCTATATATGACGTAACGAGAGTCCAGAAGTTCAGCATCATTAATTGTGGGATTAAGCCAAGTCTCAGTTAAGGCTATTACAGAATATGATTCGGTTTGAGCAGAGCAGAATAGGTCTTTCAGCTTGGTTTTTAGCCCTTTTGCATTTTGGTAAAATATAGTGAAAGGTACTAACGGTTGAGCTGCGCTGCTTGTCTTGGCTGACTGAGACGCAGGCACATTACGTGGAAGGCGGGGGCGAAACTCTTTAACAGCGGTGCCTTCGGGCCAAAGGCCAGGTTCCAGCAATCCTTTCAGGATAGACTCTTTAACGCCAATCTTGAAGGAGACCACATCCTCATTTTTATCAAGTATATGGCACTTCACATCACTTATGCAGAATTTGGTTTGCACGTAATCGATAACTTGCTCTGGGGTGGTACTGGGGTTGGATCTGCCCAGGTACAACCATTGTCTTCTCTCTCCAGCAGTTAGGTTCGTATTGGTAAAACCAGTGCCAAAAACCAGTTGTTTGTCGCTATGTTTTGGGTGAGGCACAGATGAATTACTTGAATTTATCCCTGGGTCACGATGATTGCCTGAGTGACCGGCAAGCTGTTTGTTATTACTGTTCAATGATGCTGATCGCTGTCGAGCAGGCTTATCAGCACTAAGGCTAGACCTCCTGTGCTCTGCCACAATGTCAGAACCTGCAAGGAGTAAAGTTGATGGAGTTCCTGTGACAAGGGTTTTCAGAGCTCATGAGACCCCTATTCGCAAGTTCCAGCTCGACAATTATTTTATTGTGATCCAGGATATCAGCAGTTGAGTTGGTTGCAGCCGTATTAGAGTCCTTGAGGTGTTTTTTGAGGTCCGAGGTAGATTTAGCAACAGCATGGATATCATTTCTAAGCGTTTTTTGTAGCTGATCACTAGTTTCAGCAATTTCAGTTTTGATCAGCGAAAGTTTAACAAAAAGATCATTATTGAGTTTCACAATTTCTTTATGCAGCAGTGAAGTAAATGATGCCGTAATTTTACTACTAAGGGCATCAATATCAATGATTAAATATCAAGCGCTTAAATCAGCAAATTAGTGTAATTTTTAACAGGCTTATTATTAAGTCGGTATACTTAAAAAGACAGTTAAACATCAAAGTTACGTGCCCGTTAGGTAAATAATACTATTTGCCTTCCATTTTATGGAATTTTAGAATAGAAAATTTCAGCCGGAAATGACGAATTACAACGACGGATTTATCGGTTTGTGCTGATGCGTAGGGCCTCAAGCAGCAGAGCTGCGCAGGTAAGGATGCTGGTCCCTATGGGCAAGGTCTTGCAAGGTGCAAAGACCTTAAAGACATGTCTAATATGGCCTACGGCAAGGCAAGTTAAATTTTCGAAACCTTAAAAATATTTTCTGAAACTTTACAACAAATAAACAAATTTAAATAAAACCGAAAAGTTATCTACCAATACCGATCCCGATGGTGTAATTTTATTATCCACCAATACCGTCAATGCCAACCGGTGGTGAGATTGTACTGCTCCTCTTTCCCTACGGCTTCTAGGTAAGCGCACCGTTCGCCGTTCGGTAAAAAATTTTCAGGTTTAAACTTACAAAAATTTGAGTTATGTGTATTCATAAGTCTGATTTGATAATATAGCAATTGTGAAAAATAACTCCATTATAAGGTAAGTGCATTAAGTGAATTCAGCTTTATATAATAATAATATTAAAAGTAATAATAATAATAATAATAATATTAATAATAAAAATAATAATATTAATAATAATAATAACCCCACACAGGGGGTAGTTGAACTTTGGTTCGGCTCCTTTGGGGTGTGACGTCCACGGGTCCGAGTTACCTGGCAGAGTCTGTAAAAATGCCGTATCCCCTGCGTTAAAGAGGGACACCCATGAAAATGTAGATCAACCGAAGCCTCGGAGAAAGGTCGCTGCCTGGGGATCGCCGGCACGTCTGGAGCCCGCGCTGCTGCACAAGAAGCTACAGCTCCACAACCACAACAACGACACAGGTGTCCCCTAAGAACCAAGATACCGCCCGTTGAGGGTACTGCGCAGGAACTTCAGCAAGCGCTCACTCAGGCGGGATTACCCAGACGGCGCATGAAAAGGACACCGTCCATGAATGAATCAATAATGCGTATCTATTTTAGGGTAACACAGTTAGGACGAGAGACCATCGGCTATCGACAAGGACTGCATACTGAATTCTGCAGAGATTATCCGTAGCTACATGTAACAGAGCAAAGAGTGGCAGATCAATATCGTGTTATCATCAGAAACAATCTCATCCCAGCTGCGAGACTTAACACCATCAAACAAGAAGTAGAACGCGAACTGCTAAACCTGCACAACAACAACGAAGATAATGAGGACCAGGACGGAGACGCTGGACATGTGGGTGGGACGCCTGAAGTAGCAGAGCAATAGCTGAACGGTGGGGTATATGATTTAAATAGAGATAATGTGAACACCGAAGTATTATTCGAAACACTTCTCTCAGAGATGAGAAAGCTAATTGTGGAGTACAATGACACCAACCCATTAAGTAGACCACCATTACCTAGGGTGAACCCCTCAAAGGAACTAGGAATCACCCTTACTATTATGAACAACCGAATTCTGCCAAGCTATATCACCCAGGCGAACACGTTGGATCACTTTCATATGTTAATCTACTGCGCTGGAAGGGTCATTGCAAGAATCCTGGGAACCAAAGTACGAAGAAAGGGAACGGCACAAACAGTGAACGAGCCAGAGACACCTCATTGGTAAAAAAGATTGAATGCTAGGATTGATGACATACGAAGAGATATTGGAAGGCTAAATGAATACATCAATGGAGTAAGGTCCCATAGGCTGGAAGCTTGCGTTCGACCAATCATGACTCAATATCGAATCCATGCTCGTGATGTTCCAAAAAACCAAACACACCAGCAATGTCTTGACACTTTAAAACAAAAATTGTCTGTATTTTCAGGGCGTTTAAAGATGTACAAATCGAGTAATAAAAGAAACGAGATGTTTTATTCCGACGATCAGAAAAAACATTCTATGAGCGTTAAATACGAGGGCTAGAGAATCGAACATCAAATTCCCCAGTAGTGACGATGTTGAAAAATTTTGGAGAGAACAGTTGGTAACACCGACCCAGTGTAACGTTGAAGTAGGCTGGATTGCGGGGGAGCGCCGGACATCCCAGGAATACGACCAAATGCCTGACGAGCCGTTTACGGCAGCAGAAGTTACAAACGTCATCAGAGATACCCATAATTTGAGGACACCTGGCCCAGATGGAATACAAAACTACTGGCTTAAGAAATTCCAATGTACCCACAAAAAATTAACAAATTTAATTAATGACGTAATCGACAATCCTGAAAATATACAACGCTTTCTATTTCAGGGTGCCACATACCTTCTATCAAAGGACCCGGAAAACACGGAGGATCCATCCAAGTACCGACCAATCACGTGTCTCTCAACGATGTACAAAGTGATAACAACCTGTTTAGCGCACCGACTATATGCCCACTGTGAGCGAAACAAGATCATTGGTGACCAACAAAAAGTATGCGCCAAGGGTTTAATGGGGTTCAAAGAGCAACTCATAATCGACTCTGCTGTAACCAGGCATTTTCCAAGCGTAGGAATCTGTACATGGCTTACATCGATTATAAAAGGCTTACGACTCTGTGCCTCAAATATATAAGACTGGTGCTAACATTGTTAACCTTTTAAGGCATGCCATGACATCTTGGCAAACGACAATGTATCTTAATGAAACCGGGATTGCCACCGAAAACATACCGATAAAAAGAGGTATATTTCAAGGAGCCGCCCTCAGCCCGCTATGGTTCTGTATTGCGATGCATCCTCTATCCCACCAGCTTAATTCCACTTCCTATGGATACAATATCAAAAACACAACGAGGCAGGAGAGAAAGTCAATCATTTGCTCAAATGGATGACCTAAAGCTTATGGGAGCTACCAAAAATAAGCTAGAGCAAATGTTGAAGATTGTAGAACAATTCTCCATGGATATTGGAATGCGGTTTGGACTGGAAAAGTGCCGTACAGTGAACATCGTATGAGGTAATGTATGTCCAGGTCACTTTGAACTTAGGGACGGCCAGAACATCGAGGCAATGAAGGGAGATGAATTTTACAAGTACCTCGGAATGAAACAAACAATGCGCATACCACATGGCGCAATGAAGGCTGGATTAACAGAAAACTCAACTCAACAGCAAAAATCTCTACAAGGCTATCAATACTTATGCCGCATCAGTTCTTGGATACTGGTTTGGATTGGTAGCATGGACCGGCACTGACATTGAAGATCTCCAGCGGAAAACCTTACTTACAAGAGCACACAAATACCATCCGAGGAGCGCAGTGGAGCGAACAACCTTGCCAAGACATCTAGGCGGAAGAGGTCTAGCGAATCTACGTAAACAATTGGATCATCAAATAAATAGTTTGGGCAATTATTTTCACCGGAAAGCGAATTCCTCAGAAGTTCATAGGGAGTTTGTAACGCAGACGACTCTACACCACTCCTTTTAAAAGAACACCAGGTTTAAGACCGCCATCATACCGACCTTGAGAAAATACAAGTGTGGAAGGAAAGGCCGTTACATGGGAGGCATGCGAATGAGGCTACCCAGGATCACGTCGACAATACAGCGTCGAACCATTGGTTAGTTTCAGGACATATGTTCCCCGAAACCGAGGGCTTTCTGCTGGCTATTCAAGGTCAAGTGATTCCCACCAGAAACTATCTCAAGTACATAATTGGAGATTCTTCGGTGGCGGATGATCGATGTCGATACGACTGTCAAATCACTGACACCATCCAGCATATTGCAGGAGGATGCCAAACGTTTGCAGCAACAGAATATAAAGTCAGGCACGATGCAGTTGCAAAGATAATCCATCAGGAATTAGCAGAGAAGCTGTTGCTACTTCAGACGGAAAAGGTAAGTTACTATAAATACACTCCCGAATCTGTTTTAGAAAGTAACAACTATAAGATCTACTGGGACCGCACTGTGTTTACTGACCAGATGGCGAGCTACAATCATTGAACTATATAGTTACGTAGTATGCAGTTCAATGGCTACAATAGACCGGCCATCGTTCTCGTAAATAAGAGGGCCAAGGAAGCCACGCTGGTCGACATCGCCATACCCCACAACGACAATTTGCAGGTCAAGCACGCCGAAAAGATCGCCAAATATCGACATTTACAAGACAAAATCCGGCAACAATGGAGAATGTAGAGAGTAAGAACGGTGCCAATCATTGTGTCATCAACAGGACTCATTCCAAAGAATCTGTTAATAAACATCAAGGAACTCGGATTGAGCGAACATCTCTTCAAATTGATGCAGAAAACAGTACTTCTCGCCCGTACGGTCCGAAAATTTGTAGGAAATCCGTAGATGCCACCAAAGACCAGATAACATAAAAAGGGTTCCCTCAGAGCTTAATCCTTTTAATATCCGGGATATTTGAGATAAGTGAATGTTCCCCTTAGAGGGAGTGCGAATGCCGTAAGGCTAAATCATAATAATAATATAATACTAATAATAATATTAACAATAATAATAATTATTATTATAATAATAATGCTTCATTCAAGTTTAAAAACTTGCATAGCAACTACACATTTACTTTATCTAATTTCTATAAATACCTGACCAGTTGCGAAGCGTTATTTTTCCAAAATGAAAATAATTGAAAACAAATATTAACTCTTATGACGGAAAAAATATTACAGGTTTTGGGAATACTTTCGATTAAAGCCCATTTTACCAACATCAACAGTTTAGATTAATATCAAGATAAGAATATTGTTGATTGTTTTCATTTTCTTTCGTTTGCTGTACATGTTCTTGTTTTATTTATTTATGACTTAGTTCTTTTTTACACAAAATATGTGACTTTATATCTTAAATTTTTGTTGTACAGAAAGCGTTACTTACAGTTACTTCTATTTTATTTGGTTTTGATTTTTTCTAATGACAAAATTACGAGGCTCTAAAATAGTTTTTTAGTGGTAGAAAGAAGCGTGGCACATCAAAATTGTGTTTTAAATAGCATAACATATTAATCAATTTTCTAATACTGTGAGAATTCCTATAACCATTTCATATAATATATCTTAAGCTGCGTATAAATATAGCGAGACGCGCACGAGACGCGCGCGAGCCAAGCCTATTCTTGGAAATTCGTGGCTCGTGGAGCAGCGAGCCTACCGCGAGTATCCTGTATCCATTCAAGAAAGACGCGCATGCCACGAGCCATCTACGAACTTTTGGATTTGCTTTTCAGCTCACTTCAGAATTATCGTGGTTACGTGAAGAAGTGCGACAGAATAATCATGATTGCGTAATTAAGAGAAGATGAGAATATAGAACGACTAGACCTGCCATGGCCAACGACGAAGAACAAACGGCAGCTCTAATAGTTATGGGCAGTGGTGTTTTATTAATTTCATTCATTGAATAAAAAGCAAAAACCGCGGCGATGCGCGATGGTGGCGAACTGCGTTATATAAAAAAACGTTCAAGATCGGAACTTCTAGCAGAAATTCCAGCATATCAGCGGAGAATACAAAAATGTTTGAATAATTTATGGGCCGCCTAAATGTAAGATGGTTTCTTCGGACCACTTCATATTCACCAACAAAAACTATCGCGTCGTCAAATTAAATTTTGAACAAGCATGCCACGAACCCGTCCCACTAGACGCGCAAAATCCCTTTGAGGTCACCCCAAAAAACGATAGAAAACGGATCGCTGCGAGCCTCCGTCGAGCCTCCCTCGAGCGGCTCGTTGGACGCGCGGCTCAGGCGCGTCTCGCCATATTTATACGCACCTCTATAGCTAAATTCAATTGTTTTCGAAATATTGACTACTCACATAGCTAGTTATATAACTAGTTGCAAAATGGGCGTCTTTTTGCAGTTGATGTGAAGACTGGATCACACGCTGCGTTTAGGGACAGTGGCGAAGACCAAGTTATTGGGAGGGGAATATTTCTTAAAAATGGATGCTAGGACCTCGGGATCAAGTCCCTCCTGCAATATTTTCGACCAAATCTGAGCAAGCTCGTTGTTCAGATCTTCAGAATAAGTTTGATCGACAACGCTGCTTTTTTCAAGAAGAGTGGGCAGCATACACGAGAAAGAAATGAAGACGAGGGATTACCTACAAGAGTAGCTACTTCGACATAATTTTTTGTCTTACTTTCAAGTGAGTGGCTCCACCTACCGGCGGAAGAGTGAACTACATAATGATCTAAGAGGAAGAAACGGGATATATAATTGGAAGTCAAACGATTTTTAGTCAGAAAGAAGAACATCAGTTAATCAACGGTGCTGTGGTGTGCAGTGAATGGAGATTCCCATTAAATATTTTAGACTTGCAAATTGTTACTAAAAACTTTCTTCAACAGCAAGGCAGAAATATAGCGAAATTTCCGGATCACATACCTGGCCGAGATTGGGTTGAATCTCTTTTAAAAGGACATAAGATATTGTGACGCAAAGACTGGCAGCCAACATTACAAGAGCCAGGGCTGCGGTTTCAAAGAGAGATATTGATAATTGCTTTACGCAATTAGAAGAATCCATTAGAGAAGTTCCAGATACGAATCACTTTAACTATGATGAGACCAACATGGCTGGCGATTCTGGCAGAAAGCGTCGATTGTATAAAATTGGAGTTAAATATCTCACCAACTTTGTCAATTTCAGCAAGTCAGCTACATCAGTGATGTTTTGAGGGTCAGCTTTCGGCATATTATTTCCCTTTAATGTCATATATAAGTCCGAAAACATATGGGACAAATGAACTCTAAAAGGAGCCCTTGTTGTGCCGAAAGGTGCTGTTCAAAGGGTTCTCGATTTAACACAAAGTAGGTGGATCGACGCCATTGGTTTGTGACCACATTTCTTCCTCATGCTTCAAATTTGGAAGTGCTTATCGGCGATAAACTCGCCTCGCCCTTTACGGACGTGGTTTTGAATCTATGTCGCCAAATAATATAAACTTGTATGTCTCCCATCCAAGACAACCCATCTAACATAATCCTTAGATGTTCGTCATTGAATATGATGTTTGAATTAATTTTTCGTGGCTATCTATCTTATCTGAATGGAAAGAAAAATAATCTAAGAGCGGCATCAATTTGTAAAGAGAAGTTTCCAAAACTTCTCAATCAAACTCTGGACAACAAAATCTGCAAATGGTCATAGGTCAATAAAAATAGATTTAGTTCGTTGTTTTAAAGCCACTGGCACATTTCCTTTAAATGCACAAAAAGTATTGGACAAATTTGCCGATGAACCGATGAATGATAATTTGCCCCTTCAAAGGGTAATTAATGCCCCTTTACTAGTCTATTTGAAAGAAAAGCGATTTGGAAATTTGCCAAAAAATGGACCCAGTAAGAAAAAAAAAGTAAATTTAGATGGTGCCCGGAAAAAGTGTATCTTGTCCAAGCTATGTCTAAAGCAAGATGAATCTGACGATGATTATGCTGATAACGCTGAGGCAGAGGCGGTTCATTACAGTAATTTCGTCTATAGACTAAAGCGTGGTGATTTTTTTTTACTTGAAAAACTTAAATCTAGTAGAAGAAAAATGGGTGTCTATAGACATGCTGCGGTTATCCAAGAAATACTCCCAAACATTTCAAATATCGAAGGTCTTAAATCACGTGAGACAGCTTGAAGTCATTGAATATGATGTTTAGAGCAGAGAAAATTATTGCTCTCTTACCCAAACCGAAGATTCAGGAAAATGGCGATATGATATATTTCATTATATTTCTCAAAAATCTGTAGATATTTATGAGCAATAACTTTTCCTGCACTTATGCGGTTTTAAAACGATTTTTTAGTTGGTTTTTATTTGAACATGTGGTCCGAAAATGTTTTAAAGGTTTAGTAGAGAAAACATGTTTGTGTTTGCTTTTGTTTTAAACTAGTGACATAGATAACTTTTTTGTATAAGTTGAGGAAAAATTTTCTAAAATTTTCTTTCTTATTTTGAATAAAATATTTAAACCAGTGGGTGTCTTTGATTAATTTATTAGTTTCCATTGTTATCAATCTCATCCATCATTGGTAATTTTTAATAATTCTTAACTTTTAAAATTGTTTTAAGCAGTAAACTTACTGAGTTTCAAGTGCCTTATCAAAGCCACTTTAACATTAGTTTGACTTTGATAATGGCATATTTAGTTTTCAATAAGTTAATGTTCAACTACATGACTCATAATAAATGAAGTCATACTCATCAAGGCCTTAACTATACTTAACCATTTTTTCTGTCAAATAAGTTGTCATTATCGAGAGATTTTAGGGAAACTACAAAAAGTATATCAATCTCATCCGGAATGACGGTATTGAAGTCCTGACAGCAGCACAGGGAGTAAAAGACCTCTGACATTTAGGTGTGTATTGCATACACGGATTTGAGTGCATAAATGTTTCTTTCGATAATACATACGTTGAAATAGTCTAGGGATATTGAAAAGTTCAGTTACGCTTGAAACTTCGAGAACTTTCTTAAAAACGGTTGGATCTTCACTAGCCGTAAATCTTCCCAAAGGTTGCTGCTACTCTCTGTGAAGCATGGCTGTTCAAAGTAAGTTAAAGTTATTAGGTAATACTATACGGGGTTCTTCAAAGAACATTTGAAGTTGAATGTTTTTCGCATAAATATTAAAATTAAGTTTCAATTTAATTTTTTTCCTTCTGTTGAAAATCCTTAATAGGGCAACGTTGTTATCTTTTTTTATTAAAGAGACATAAACAACTTTATAAAACTCTACCTTTCTAACTTTACACGTAATACATCACGATCAGTGGTCATTCAATTGTAATAAAATTAAGTGAAGCCAATAAGGGTACTCAAAAACAAAGCAAACTATACAGTGTGACTCACAGATTATGTATTTCCCATATTTCAGTTATCTTTTTTTATGATTTATGTGATCGTATGTTCACATCTCTATTTCTTAATCTGAATTTTTGAAAACCGTTGAATTGTCTATAATATGTACAGAGTAAAGTAAAAGATACAAATGAAAACAAGAAATATATTTTTTTAAACCATCAATAAAAAACAATACTAACGTATACAAGATTAAAAAGCACCATTAAAAAATTAAAGGATGCCCAATAGGTCGCGCACCCCACACGATTATTTCACTCTACACTTTTTTGCAAATTTTTTATGAAATGCTCTACCTATTGTACTGTTGTTGTATTTATGGTAACATTGAATAAATTAATACTTGGCGTTACCTTTGACGATAAAGTGAATGAGTAATATTCGATCGACAAATCCAGAAATTTCTGCGCTTAAAATTGAGATTGGAGACATCATTTAACGATGGAGCAGATGTTAAGAGCCATTGGTATAATACGTGAAGCTAGTATGCTGCAGATTGATGTGGTGCAAAATGTTATCTGTCGACTTTTTGCCCGGTATCCTGAAACAGGGTTTGTATCCAAAGGCATCTAGGACCACGCCGCGCCGCATCAAACACAAGACCGTTTTTGCAATTATCTGCAAGAAAAACTCGACATCATCTGAACTGATAACGAAACTACAGCAGACCCACGGTATACAGGTTAATTATAGGCATTACGAATCTTGATTAAGGTTTTCGATTTCTTCCTTAATTGAGTGAAGCAAACATGGCTTCCATTATCGAATTCCATTGCAGGAAAATTAAGGCTCTCCTTGCACCTAGTTGCTGTTTGGCATTTATTTCTATTTTCGTAATTTTCATGTAAAAGCCCAACAGTCAGCCTGACTATACGTAACGTTACACACGTGTAGCACTGAATAGGATTGAGTGGCATCGAGCTAAACGAGCGGAGGGCTATGCGTGAAGTGTAATATTAGACATTCTTGACGTTACCAATGTAAATATTAAACAACGCACGTCAGGCGGTATCTGTGACGGGAATGTGTTTTGCAGGTTGTCCGTAACCGTTAATGTAAAACGTGTTCTTTCTAACGCCAGAATATAGGCAACCAATTCCAAATAAGTGGTTGCCTATATTCAGGCGTCACGCGGCCAAGGGTGGCAATAGAGTTTCATGTCGATGATGTCTATATAGGATATGTTTACACGTCAGTGTCTCGAGTACTAGCAGACTCGCTCAATTATTTTTTTGAATGATTTTGTATGGTGACTGGATAATAATATACAGAAATAAATCAAATGACAAAAAGTTGTGTTTTTGGTCGCTTACTCCGAAAAAAATATTAGCATTACAAAAAGGTCAGTGGCGTACTTTTTTTCTCAATAATATTCGTCATGATTTCCCCAAGACGCCATTGGACTTGATAAATCAGCCAGAGCCTATTTGAGATTAAAAAAAACTTTAATACCCTGCATATCGAAAAGAGAAATGAGAAGTTTTTTAAACTTGCGTAAATTTTTAAGAGTACCTTAAGGCCCAACATATAACAAAAATAGAAAATTTGACGAAGACAAATTTTACTATGCCCATTACTGGGATCGTATGTTAAATTTTCAAGACCATCGAGATCGCGAAGCCTTAATCACTAGTATATTCCAATAGCTCTGCATCTAATTTGAGCAGATTCGCAGCTTTTCACAGAATAGTTATACTTAAATCAAATAGAATTCACGCGGTCGCGGTCGGCCTGGTCGAAATCAAGTAATTTCGACCAATATTTTTGCTTAATAATTATCATGAGCGTGCAACATTAATCCAAGAATCAGCTATGAAAAATGGATTATAAACACTAGATACAAATCACTTACAAAAGGCTTAAAGCTATGAAAACAAGATTTCAAAAAGAAAGGAAACATGATGGATTCTTTTCCTAGAAGAAGTTTACTAGTGACAAAAGGAAAACGTCATATAAATGACATAATTAAGTTTTTTGAACACTTATCTGTACATTACATTTCAACGATTTAATCGAAAATAACTTTTGTAAATTCTGAGTAATTTATGACGAAGATGCATTTAATACAGATAAATTCCAATATTTTGAATCCAAAATATATAACGCAAGATATTCAATACTAATGGAAAGAATATAGGATCAATCACTTTTTTCCAGTAGACCAACGGAAAGCCTTTACTATCACGTTAAACTTTCGCACAGTACTTACATATTTAATTCACGAAAGCTTATCATTTGTGCTCGAAAGCTTGATAAATCATATCGTCTTGGATGTATTGGTACTGCGAAAATACAAATTTAGTGTATTTCATTTTTATTTACCACAGCAATGCTTATTTTTAATAAAATAGTTTTTCACACAGGATGCATTGCTTGCCAGCCTCCCTCTTGCCAATAGCTCGTAGTGATACCAATACCAATTTTACATTTTTGCCTCAAAATAGGCAGAACACTTAAACACTAATATATTAACAGTTGAAAATAAAATATGAAAAACTAACCCTGTATTGTCTGTAAAGAATTCACTTTTGCACTGTTGCATATAGAAAATAATTGGGGATTTATATAGCCATTCGCTACCTCAACTCTAATATTCCTGCGCAAGGATTTATTGGATATTACATATAAGAAATATTACTAAAAGCAAAACGAATCGAGTTGTTGTCCGCACTGTGAACAGTGCCTGTAAATGACATCGTTAAATGAGAAATTGTGGTGACGACTCCCGCCGAGTAGCGCAAAAACTGTTTTAAGGGAAAATTTATGTTTGTATTTTCTGATTCGAGAAACGTTATTAAGCAGGATACAACAAAAAAAGTATTAGCAACATTAGAACCGGTACATATAACTGGCCTTGATAATTATGACCTACTGTATTTATCTCGGGCTTAATATTCAATGGTAATTTGGGAAAATATTTTCCTTTTAACGGTTATGCTTTACTGCTTTTTGAGACTTGTTATAATGATTCGAGAGGAAGTCGTACCTTGTGGTTTCTACCATTTATTTGTTATCGTTTCCAATTCTGAAATAAGAGGAGGGACGGGGGTAAGTTGACTATCTTAAGGCAATGTAATAAAATTAGTATAAAAAACATCAGATTTTATTACAGTTTAAAATATACTTATAGAGTTGTACCTATATTATAAAAGGTAAACAAAAATTCTAACCCAAACATTTACAATATTATGTACATCTTGTTCACCCATGTGATAACCAGATGAACTTAGAGACGATATCTAATCTATCATTGTTCGTGCCACCACTATAGTATCCGTTACGCATAATCCAATTATACCAGGTGAATATCGCCCCTGATAACCCACCACTGACCAAAGCTAGCGGATAGCGGAAACGGCAAGAGAAAAAGCGAACATTCTTGCCGAAACGTTTGCTTCAAATTCTACCTTAGATCCTCAAGGAAAGACTCCCCCAACTACCTGGAAGTAAATTCCTCAATGCCAGGTTTGGTATTTTGCCAATGCGAATTGAAACGAATACTCAAAAGCCTAGACATTAACAAGGCCACATGACCGGATGGCGTTCCCGCAATAGTGCTTAAGAAATGTATCGCTCAACTAACAGCTCCATTATGCAGGCTTTCCACTCTATAATACCGAACTGCTAGCATTCCTTGTAGCTGGAAATGCCCTCAGGCGCAGCCAATCCCGAAGAAAGGTAAAAACGATTCCAAATAACTATCGTCCAATTGCCTTAGTTTTCATTGTGTCCGATGTCATGGAGAAACTAATCAACGAACTTAAAATATCCGGAATCGGCAGGCATCATAAGCACTCACCAGTATGGCGTCCAGAAGCACAGATTAACGGGATATATCCTGACTTACCTACCTGTGGACCAAAGCCATCGAGAGCTACGGTGAATTCCGTGCATTGGTTCTCGATCTATCCAAAGCATTTGATAGGGTGTGGCATGACGGATTGTTAAGCAAATTGACAGCATACGGACTACCACCAGCACTGCTTCTTAAGGGATTGAAGCATCCGAGTTACTATTGATGGACATCTCTCGAATATATTAAAAATCAATGCCGGAGTTCCTCAAAGGTGTATATTATCTCCGACACTGTTTTTGCTCTATATCAACGATCTCATAAATAGAACAAATATTACAGCTTTACAGACGACAGCTCTCTCATATCCTCATTCATGTCGCGGTCCCCAATAAACGTTGCTCGTTCCTAACGCGATCGAGAAAATCAATATGAATGCCATGGTGGAATGAGGTGAGAAAAATAATCTCCAGTTTAAAGCAGGATAGATTCAAGCAGCTGTCTTCTCAAAAAAAAGCAAACTTTTCAAGACCGGACTTATCAATGACAGGCCAAGCACTGACTCTGGCCTCATCCATAAGCTTGCTTGGCTTCAACGTAGAAAACATATCTTGGCGTAATCACGTCACCAAAATCGCCAAAGCAGCAGCACAAAAGCTAAGAGCACTCTATAGAGCAAAAAGTTATATACACCTCATCAGCTCTTACTGCTCTATAAGGCCCAGATAAGACCATCTCTGGAATACTGTTCCCATGTGTGGAGCTCGGCACCCAAATACAACAGAGATGACCAAAGATCTTGATAGCCTTGAATATCGAAGAAAAGTGGCGGACCTATCTCTTTACTATCAACGAACGAGCTGGCACTTATGATTCCGCCCAGCGTTGTGCCAAACAGAAATTCCCGTCAGACACAAGCTGCTCATCAACATACGATTCAGTTACGGATGGCTAGGACGTCGCTGTCGCGGAACTCCTTTGTCTGGAGGACTGGAATGGATTTCCTAGTAACGTCTTTCCCGAAAACTAAAACCTACAGCGCTTCAAGTCGTGTGCGCCGAACATAAAAAATAGCAGTGTTTCTTCTATACTTTCAAGTCTCATTCACTATTTAAGTTAAGGTCAGTTTATAAATCTACGAAAATAGCATAGGATTATGCTTTTTGAAGTGAAGCTTCTTTAGGGGCGCTGTACCTGGAGATTAAGCTGGTGAACGCATTACAAGAGTTACAAAATGTGTAATCGATCGCTAGACGGGCCGGGGTTTAGGGTATAGTATTCGTGTGAGCGAATTTGCATAAAATAACAATATTATTGTATTTATAAAAGCCTATGCAACATTTTAAAATATTATTTAAATAAAACCTCTTTAGGTTAAATAATAGCAGTACCTGATACGAGGCGATTAAAAGTAGAGAACGAGATATAGCGTTGGTAAAGACGGAAGGAGAGAGCTAAACGGTGCAACAGCAAGACGAATTTATCTTTCGGCCAACCCACAAAACCAAGCATGGGATAGCCATATTTTATCTTGGTCTGTTCCACGTCGTCCGCGCTGAACTCGCCTAACTTTCTCTGACAAGAGTTGACCGTTGAACAGGCCGGGGTGCACTTTTGTATCGAGCGTCCAGTAAACCGCTTTTTATAACGTGACTGTAATATAAATGTTATATAA
>MU182000.1:34407-55063 GCA_016904865.1 Pissodes strobi | reverse complement strand
AGATCAATGTAATTTAGATAACTTTTATGGTTTGGTTATATATATATAGATATATATATATATATATATATATTCCTCAACAGTATTAGATTTTTGTTATAAGTCTACTAACCAAACCCAAACTAATTTATGTGAAAATTATGAACGGCGCATGCTGCGTTCGTTTAGAGCACTGAGAGTATTTAATTACAGGATCACAATGTTTATACAACTTGCGTTATAAATCAACTTTAAAAACATGGGTGGTTGGTACATGTTTTAATTTAATTAGTTTAGTTTAATTAAATTAAAAAATAATTACGTGCATACAAACAAAAAAAAAACAACATTTGCAGAAATACTCTGAAGGCAATAACATTTATTGACTCCGTTTCTGCATCGTTAACATCTAATGATGACATAAAACCGCGCTGAAACCTTAGCCTTACTATATAAATAATAAAATATGTATAATATTTTGGCATACTAGGGCTCCCACGCAGCGGTGAAAATTAATTGAGCAACTACCTATTTTCTTAGTTAAATTTAGAATGCCGTATTGTGCTGTCACTCAAAAAAGACGAAGTGTAATATTGATACAGTATCCGATATTTCGCTATAGCTAGAAGCCTGAGTAGCATTACAATATTAAAAATCAGACCCTGATTGTGACAAGAACTGGAGAACGAAACTTTGGCTCTACTGATGTATAAGTTTAATTATTATATTTTGCACAGGAAATAATTTTAATTGTTTCGATTATGAATCTCTTGATATCCTAAGAAAATAATTTTAAATTAGGCTTTGGGTAGGTCTCGGTTATGTAAATATGTGCTGACTTGTCTATTTCAGGACTATTTTAAATAAAAGCGAACATTCTGAGCAGTGATGATCTTAAATATAATAAAGGTAGGTACACACAATTAATTAACTAATATTAAAATATGCTAATCGGACCTTTATAAAGTTATCATACATCGGGATCTAGTTAACCAAATAATCTCGAACTGAAAGTACTTTATCCAATTATCCTAGGCTTATGTGCCATTTAATTACATTGTATTTGATAGGATTTGGCTTGTTAATTCCCTGTTAGCTACTGTTTACTTCCACTATCTAAGTAACAAAGCTGATGGTCAGTTTTAATGGTTTGTTATTTTGTTATGTCAGCTAATTAAAAGTGGAGTTAATGAAGCCGATAAAGATATTTTTAAATAATAGGCCCTTGTAGAGGATTACGCAGTAAAGATAGAAATTCAAATAATGAAATATTCATTCATAATTCGTATTAAAAATTGATTTTTTTTTTATTGTACGACGCAAACGCAATATCGTACTGGACCTTAAAAGTTACTATTATTCTACAGCAACAGCAATAACAGACCAATTAGTGTAATAAATAATGTTTTAAAGATATTCGAAAAATGCCTCAAGGACAGATTATTGACATTTCTGCAAAATAAAAACTTAATTTCAAAACGTCAATATGGTTTTCTTAGTGGATGTAGTACTACAGATGTCCTTTATCAGCTTCCCAAACAAATTACAGATAAACTGGAAAAAATTTAAAGGTGTATTGTGGTATTCTTGAACCTAGCGAAAGCTTTTGACACTGTGCCTTATGACCGACTTCTGGATATATTATTCAGAAATGGCGTTTGAGGCTCAGTGCTAGATGTATTTCGGAATTATCTGACAAACACGCTGCAATTTTTAAAAATTGATAATGCATTAAGTGATCCGTTAGCTGGAGATAGAAATGGGTATACCTCAGGGGACTGTATTAGGACCTCTACTGTTTACTACATACATTAATTCATTAACAGAACTGGATATTGCAGATGGGTCTGTCGTATCGCGGATGACACTGCCATCATTTTTTCGTATAAAACTTGGGATAAAGTTAGAGATTGCACAATTGCTGGTATCAGTAAAGTAAAAAACTGGTTAGTCACTTTTAAACTCTCGCATGACATATCAAAAACACATTATATTGCATTTTCTTAGTAGCTAATGCCACAGGTTTACTGCATTTAGTTGAGTTAGGTTAGTTTAAATATACTTTATATTGGGTGTGTGGACTATTTATATAATTATGTGTATACACTATATAATTTTTGAAAAGCACATTCAGATATTTGGTTATCTAGGTGCTTAAGTTAATATGAAAATTTTAAATTCTACGTTAATATGTTAATGTAATAATTTTAATTTGAATAAATTTGAATTTTAAATTTGAATTCTTGTGTAATATTTTGTTTTTGAAATAAACAGATAATTTTCAGATTTCATGCAATAATATAGCTTCTCAGTAGGTATCCCGGCACTTGGGACACCCCCCACTCCTTCCACTTTAGGCCCCGCCCCCTTTGATGCACATGTGCATAAACATGCGCAGAGGCGAACTGCGCATGACGGCTGAGGTTTGAGAGCTGACAGTTGACCCGGGGTAGTGGGAGTAATTAGATCACGTAAGCGAACACAGGCGTGGCAGTTGACAGTTGACAGGTACGTTCGGAATCTCTCGGCCATCCTAGGAAATACCTAATTTAATAAAAAGTCTTGGGGTTTTGCGGGAATCGAACCTATAACCCTATGCATCATAGTCCAACGATATTAACCACTAGTCCATTGGTGAACTTATAAATAATCGTCTAACTGTTGTATTTGAAGTTTAATCTAATCGGATACCAGCAGTAAGATATTAATATAAGTCATAGCAATATCTAACTAAATTTTAACTTAACGAAAGTCTTGGAATCTTGCAGGGTTCGAACCACGAACTTTTGGCATCCGAGAGTTTAGCCTGGCCTTATGAGACTCATCCGTATTATATTAATTCAGCTTTAAATTGATTTTCGAGCCAAACAAAATGGCCTAAAAATGGATTTCACGAAATCCATAAAAAAAAACATTTATAGGTTATGTCATCTTGAAATATTAGACATCTTCGAGGAGTATATCATAATTTTTTCATCCACCAACTATATATATTTTTTAAACTACATCACTCCCAAAATGGGATCAATCCCATTTTCAACATCACTGCCATTTTCGCAATCCTCCCATTTTGGGAGGCCCTCCCATTTGCTTGCATCTCACTGCGCATGACCCAGCAATATATCGACCACTTCGACTATGCATATTTTTCAACCTATATAAAGGTAACGTGATCCTATACTCGAACCGGCGACGACGTCACCGAACCTTTCACTTTCACATAACTGACGAAAACCAAGCTGTTACGCCCCTGTAACATAATTTTTTCATTAACTTCGACTATATATATTTAAAATTTTTTTAACCCATAGAAAAGTAATGTAACCTTTCGATTCCAATGGCGTACCTGTTTTACAGGTTACGTCATACGTCATTTTTTATTACGGCATCTGTAACCTATTAGCCGGCATTTTTTTTATTACGTCATCTGCCATACTTGCCATTATCATCCAGGTGAACTACTATATTTTATAGGTTATATTATCTGTTGCCTATAAGTCTCTATTTTTTTATTACGTTGCCTATCAGTATCCATTTTTTATTACATTAGGGAAAGCAAATTGCAATTTTTACATTTCTTAAATTTTAAACCGTCACCGACAATGCTACGTCAATGCCAGTATAGGTGAGCTAAAAACCCAGTGCCTTAATAGCTAATTAACGGCCCATTATGAGATCAAAATGTGGAATATTTTCAAACAATCCTAGACTTACAAATCGGTGAAAGTTAAATTTGAGCAATTATCTGAATAGAATAAAAATATTGTACCTATAGAGTTTATATGTAAAATATTACGTATCATGCAATAAATCGTGTAACAAATATTATGCTTTTCCATGCTGTTAGCTGCTCATGAGACGCATGTGTATTCATGGAGTATGAATGATATTTAAGTATTTATTTATTTTGGAGCAGATAGGAAAAATAAACTAAATCAAGAAATTTAACAAATAATTTTATTATATTAGGTTCAGTATATATTTTCAGGAATGTAGTCGCAAAGCATGACGAAATAAAATCGCATCTACATTTTTATATGGACGGATATGAAAAAGAAACTAAATTAAGAAATTTAACAAATAATTATATTAAGTTCAGAATATATTTTCAGGAATATACTCACAAAGCATGACGAAATAAAGCCGTGTCTAAATTTTTTATTTAGGTGGGTAGGAAAAAGAAACTAAATCTAGAAATTTAACAAATAATTATGTTAAGTTCAGTATATATTTTCAGGAATGTACTCACAAAGCATGACGAAATAACATATCAATACATATTTCATACAATAAAAAAAATTTATTATGACCTTTTTTAATGAAATTATTTAAATGTTTTTTCATTTTTACATGACAGCTACCATGTGAAAGAGAACAATTTTTCGACAGCCACAAACCACATAGAGAATTTATGCCTCTGTAACACAAATAGAACTTGGGAAATTCAACTTGCTGGTACGATTCTTTCTGCTTTTGGTGACTGTCCCGGATACGAACATCCTGAATAAAGAAATATAGAATTAATATTTTGTTTATATCAAATGAATATGAACTGATATTATTACAAATTTATATCCTATTTCATACATATTAGCAACACCCTCCGTTATCCTTTTTTAATAGTTCGTATTATGTCTTTATATGACAGTTCTTTTCGTAAATGCTTTTCCACACCACATTTTAAATAAAGTATTTATTTTATTTTATGGGGATAGGAAAAAAAATAAAAATCAAGAAATTCAACGAAAAATCATATTAAGTTCGATATATATTTCCAGGAATGCACAATAAGAAAAACTCTAATGATAGCTAAAACATGTTGTAGTTTGAAGATTATTTAAAAATTTGCACTCTTGGGTATATTTTCATAACAATGGAGACTGATATTTGCGATGGAAGAATGTAACTCATCATTAAATCTGTGTTTTGCTACCAGTCATCTAAAAAACAAAACAAAATAAATAAATTGTATATGTTTACACTCACAGCAAAACGTTTGTTCATTGGTTTCCATTTCATGATGAAATCCTGCTGCTTTTCAAGTAATACGATTAAAGGTCGATTCGCATTTTACGGAACGTCAACGTCACGTCACCGATCGGCAACGTCACGTCAAAATATTCTATAGTATATTTTGAATAGCGATGTTCTCATATGCAGGCACCGTCACGGAACGTCACCATCCCGGACCATCAAGATTTATTTTGAGGAATAGTTTGACGTGCCGTTGACGGTTCCTTGCAGGGGATAAGCACAATATCGGCTCGTCTTGTAAAATTTTGGCTGTGTGTTCTCGTCAATTTAGAAATGAACGTTATTTCGATTCGTGATGGATGACGAAAAATTAATTGAGTGTGTGAGGGAATACACAGAACTATACGATATGTCACATAAGAAATATAGTGATAATTTACACAAAGACAAATTATGGATGAAAATCGGAAGTCAATTAAATGTGCCTGGTAAGTAATCTATTTAATTATAAATAAGTGGAGGAATATAAAGCAGAAATAGTATATTATTTTATATGGAGGAAAAGTAACTTTTCCTCCAAATAAAATAGGCTATTTTTTCTTCAAATGTCGACAAATTAATGCAAAAAGTCTCTTTTTAATAGTAATAATTATTATTATTAAAGATAAGTGGGTTCGCAAGGCGGCTTAGACCGGTGCGGTGTCGATGAATAGACTCAGGTTGTTGCTATAGTAATGTAACATAAAGCTGTCAGTGGACACTGTCAACAATAATTATATTTTTAAAATTGCATCTTCGATTGCGTTTTAATTCCGTATTGATAAGCAGTTATTGAGTAAGTTCGATTAAATAATAACCAATTTGTTCCTAAATTAGTGATTTTTAGAAATGCAGTCACACATTGAGTGATAAATACAAATTTTAGTTTAATAACTCTTGAGTTGTTGACGCTTATTTTGATGTTTGTTTGTATTGTATCTATGTTGCTATGATAACACTTTTACCTCCGCCGGCGGAAAAGTGAAAAGTAAAGCTCCGGCGGAGGAAAAACGAAACTTCACTGGCGCCTGCACAGTCGAGTAATGACGGATTTACTGACGTTTGAAGAAAAAATATTAAAACTATTCGTTGCGCCATGGCAGGGCTCCTTTTGCAGATCTAAAAAATGTTTTGTATATTTCGCGCACTTGAAATGCAGAATTGTGTGCATTTCCACCTTGCCTAGGTATATTTCTCCAATTTGGTTCCCCTTCTGGAGGCTCCGTATGTCGAACTATCAATATGTTATCTTTAATATAATTATGCAAAATGCAGGTGGTAAGTATTATGTTGTCCACGTTCTCTGGAAGAGAATTTATACTTCTGAAATAGATTCTAAATTTTTGTGCTAAATTTCCAAACGCATTTTCAGAAACTCACCTAGCTCGCGATAATCTATAATTAAAACATTCTTTGGCTGGATACCCATTTATTACAGATCCAGGATAAGGTCTAAGCAGATAGGTTTTGAGAGGAAAAGCCTCATCTCCGACAATTACGTAAGGTGCGAAATTTTTAGTTCCAGGAAGATATTTATCCTTCGGAACATTCATTCTATTTTGTTGTAACGCTTTTCCAAAATTTGAGTTAGCAAAAATTCCTCCGTCACTGTTCTTTCCATAGGACCCCACATCCACTGCAATAAACTTATAATTGGCGTCTACTAACGCCAATAAAACTATCGAAAAAGTGCGTTTATAGTTAAAGTATTGTGAGCTGCTAACCCACAACTTTTTCTTAGTTCTAGGGCTAGCCTGCTCCTCTTCGTCCAAAATTAATGCAATCATTGCTAAACTTGCATGCTAAACTTGCTTTGTTCATTTTTCGAAATTACACACAATATTTAGGCACTATAGTGAGCATGTAGCACTGTTAAATTCCAATGAGATTTGAAGTGACGGAGCCTAATCTGATCGTATACTGCGAATGAGCGACAGTTTTAACGTGACGTTGCCGGTCAGTGACGTGACGTTGACGTTCCGTAAAATGCGAATCGACCTTAAACGGTTTAAATATTTGCTATAAGCAAGATGAAACCTGGAATAAATCCCAAAAATTAATGATTACCCTTTTTAATGTAGGAGAATAACTTCTTCGTCATATCAACATAACATTTGTTGGTAGACAAAATAAAGGAAAAATATTTATTTACGATAAAATGGATGAGAAAAATCCATAATCGTTCATCATCGAGATTAAATTTTAGCACAGTTTCGAATATGCAATTAAAAAGAATACCGGAAATTTTTGAAATAATATTAATGAGAAAGGATTGTTGAACTTTCAAATAAATATTCACCTTTAGCATATACCCGTTCATTGAACGTAATAATCTTACTTAAAAATATAGCAATACTTTCGAAAGGTAAATAATTTAAAACATTATCCGAAGAGTCTAATGTGACGGCATTTTTTTTTTGAACAGCCTCACACTCCCGATTTTTTCTAATGGTTCAAATGATATTAATTAGGCTGAGAAAAGAAATACATAAAAAAATGTACTAAATGTATCAAAGAACGATAACAAAACAATTCGTTATAGATATGATTTTTATAATAAAAAATTCATATGTTTATTACTCTACAACAGCAAGTTTACCAAAAATTAACAGACCTAAGCCTAATGATATAATCAAAAATTTTATTGTATTAGTTTACTTAACCATACTTCGAGAAAGTATATTTAAATTATTTGATAGTTACTCGATCTGCTTGTGGAAAGTATTATCTATCCATTGTACATGTGATATATTAAACAATCGATATTTTTCAAAGTATTGAAATGACATCTCTAGCTTGTAATGTATAAAACACTTACTCCCTAAATAACACTAACAGAAAAAATAGTCAATGTTTAGAGTGTATAAAAACATAAAAACAGCGTAACTTCTAAAAACTTAAAACTTCGCACGAGTATGAACAACGATCTGTTATGAACTAAAAATTTCCGATAGGCCCTTCGTATAGAAGAAAGATGGGTTTAATGAGTTTGGAAAAGGTTTTTAATAACTTAGTTTAGAATTTCAACATCATAGATTATTTCGAAAGTTTTAAGATTATTTAGGTACTAAATCCGTTTGAAACAAAAAAAAAACATTGCCTTCAGATATCTACATTTTTCTGGTACTTAGTTCTTTGAAACTTCTGCACAAATTGATTTGATTCAATCACATTTCCATTTATTCAAATGCGAATTCAATCAAATATTGACTATCTTTGCTTTGTGCATATACTATATCGGGTGTCTTATGTTTGTTTATACCATGCTTATAGGCTCTATCGAGAGGATTAATACTACTATCACCTCGAGCTAATCTCTCGGAACTTTCTCTTAACGAAAAGCACGAACGGATTACAATACTGAAAAGCATAACGGATAAGTATTTCTAACATACAATAAGATTCAACTCAGGTGGAAATTGTACAAATTCGAGTAATCGGTTGGGAATAAGTCTTTTCAACTACACTATTATCTATAGCACATTTTAAAATATTATAATAATAATTTACAAAATGGATATTGTCTAGCAATCTAAGTCTAAGATGTATGAGCGGGAAATAGCTAACAAGCAAATATGACCATACATTAGATAAATAAATTATGCGGTTTTTTCTTACAATCTTAAGTAGTCTACTATCACCCTTACAATGAATGTTAATTAAGGTGAACTTAACTGATTTTAATACATTTTCACATAAATATCATTTATCCTTGATACTTGGTTTCCAGTCTTCTTGAAACATAAGCATGGTTCTGTATGGAGATATCAAATCAAGCGCTCTGTATCCATCACAGCGTTCATAGTTGAAAGTTCATTATTGAAAAAATCTTGCTTAAAACAATCAGATCTGTCTGCTTCGATGTCTTCAATGTTTATATATTATGTTTTCAAGAACTCTAAGAAACTCTGAAACTCTAGCACTGAGAAAACTCAAACTAACCCACCAAACTAACCCCAATTCCGTCGAATTAGCGCGTTTAGCACATTTCGTCCCCTTTACGACATAGCGACGTATGTGTCATAAAGTCAAAAAGTGAGTTATGCCGCTAGATTATTCTTAATTTCTTAATATACTTTTCATATGACAAACCGGCTCAACTGTATCTACTCCCTATACGTTTTCCATAAAACAGTTTCAGCGGTTTGTCATATGAAAAGCATATTAAGAAATCTGACGGCGCGGCGTACCTTAATTTTGAAATGAAAACTAGGCGCGTTTTGTGTTTTTTTTTGTGGGGGTTGAATGAGACCGAGCCGTCACGCTCGGATATGTAACGTCACTCCTACTGGCATGTTCCCGTAGGGGTAGAGGGCCGAAATTTGCAGGGGATGTAGCAGGAGTAAAAAGAATATTCTGGACGAAAACGGGACCCCGTATCCCCCCTGTTTGGCCAGGGGAGGGAGAAAAGGAAAAACTTAAATAATTAATTTCAGGAGAAAGGGAAGAGGTACGGAGTCAATATTTTTATGGTAGGTGCGCCCCATTGGGGGCCACCTTAGACCATACGGGGGACCGGGGCTCTAACTTAAAGGGGGATTTTGGGGGAAAAATCCCGTGTAGGTAGAGGGCTGAAATTTTCAGGGGATGTAGCCAGCATAAGAAGAAGATCCTGGACGAAAACGGGACTTCGTACCCCTCTCCGTTTGGCCAGGGGATGCGGGAAAAGGAAAACTTAAATAATTAATTTCAGGAGAACGGGAAGAGGTACGGGGTCGAAATTTGTATGGTAGGTTCGCCTCATGGCGGGTAACCCTAGGCCACGGGGGGGACCGGGGCTCTAATGTAAGGGAGATTTTGGGGAAAAACCGTTTTCGCCCGCATCTCTGCAATGAAGGCTCGGATAGAAATTCTGACGACAAACAATGACCCCACTTGTTGAAGTTTTCACTTATATAGTGTGCATGGTCTTAAGCATGATTTTTTTACTTTATAACACAGACGTCGATATGTCGCAAAATGTCGATTTTTTCTGGGTGTTACATCAAATTAAGCCGTCACGCATCACGTTCGGCTCTTAAACGCTCATTCGGGTATATAGTCGATAACAGTCAGTAACAAAGAATTTAAAGTCTTATTTAGGGTTTCCATACGTCCGGATTTACCCGGACATGTTTGGGTTTTTAAGGTGCCCGGGGAAGTCCGGCCGGAATTTGATAAATGTCCGACAAACTTGAAGATCGTATAATCAACTTAACTTTATTGACGATTTTAATCGGTACGACGCCACATCTTTAATAATGCCAACGCATGTTCAAACGTCTCTATACACCGCGGCAAGTTACATTTGTCGTTTTCGGCGCCGGGCTCATTCGTGAATGCTTCTGTCTTTATTTTATTTTCTTTAATCTAAGGTAAAACTAGTGCGGCACGACTGCAAAATCTGTATACCATTGGCCAGTGCAGGCCGGGCGAGTATTTGTATACCATTGGGAAATTGGTGCGACATTTCTTGCTCCGACAGCAATCAGTTCATAGAAAAATCATCAAAAAAAATCAGTTCCGCATGAGGCCTTGGAGATCGTGTCGCATCGACATTTAGGCTATGGTATCGATGTTGTTGTCAAAAGAAAAAGGAACGAAATCCGACAAAGGATAACAGATAGCGAGATTTCAGTTCTTATTGCACTTGTGAATGAGAGGTGCCTGATTGGCTAGATACGTGAGGTGACGCATGTCTTCCCGATGCAACCAGTTGTTTGTTGCACGTCGTCCACTGAGAAAACCATTCCGACGCAACTGATCGCAGGAAACTTATCGCTTACGATTGGTTGCACGTTTTTTGTTCATTGGGAAAACCTATTTTAAGTCCGTAGTGATCAGTTTTAAAGATGTCGTCGTCGGATGAGGATGTTTTTACCGCATATTTATTTTTTAAAACTCGAAAAAAGAAAAAAAAACGGTTTTGGGTACATCCCGACTTTAAAAAACAGCAAAAAAGTCGGTGGTACAAAATCGCGAGTGAATTTAAGGACCCTGTAAAATTTAAGCAAACCTACAGAATGAGTCAAGATAATTTTCATGAACTTGAAAGACTTGTAGGTCCAATAATTCGCAAGAAAGATACCAACTTCCGAGATGCAGTAGGAATATCAGAGAGATTGTTGATAACCCTAAGGTAAGTATTAAAAATTAATCGAATTACGTGTAACTAGTACCGCATTTAATAGATACTACTTATAAATAAGCAGTGTAGAACATACATTTATTATTATTTATTGAATATTATCTTACACATAAAAAACTAACTAAAGTTGAAATTGTCGCAAAAAGCGTCATGACCTGAAAACGGTGGATTTGAGGTCGACGGAGTAGCATTTTGAAGAGTCGTGTAGTATTGGCTGTGACTTGATGAGGTAGAAAGAGGTGTTACAGTACGTGAAGTCGAAGTCAGTGAGTTGTCAATAGCATCCAAAACATTTCGTCGAAATTGTCGAAACTGTGCGTGAGTCATGCTTTCCACCTCAGGAACCAAACTTAACAGAAAACATTTTCGGCTACTCTATGGTTTATCAATTTTTTGCTTTTTATGTTGAAAATACTCCATGAAAGCTTCATCAGCGTTTGATGGAACATTTTGTTTTTCACTGTTCTTTTTTCTTTTTTGTTTTAAATTCTGACGTGCTGAAATTTCTTCTTTTCCTTTTTCCGTTTCTTCCGAGTTATTCTGCTTACTTTCCTCACGTTCCTGATCTGTGTCCTCTCTATTCTCCACTTCTGACTCTTGAGAGTCATCGAATATTGTTTCTGTATTATTACTCCCGGGTGATGGAAGATTACTTGGATTACTCTCATTATTTTGGACTTTTACGTAAGGGATAATAAATTGCATTACGTCATTTAAGTAATACGGTTTTTTCGTTGATGATCCGCTAGATGGTGGCTTTTGTTTGCGGACGAACACCGTCCTCAAATTCTTCCACCTCTCTTTGCAGTTATCCGCTGAAATTACAAAATCCTTAATTAAAACAATAGCACATTATTTAATGGTTTAAAATAAAAATATGAGTAGTATACATTATTTTCGCACTTTAGGAACTAAAATGACAGTTTCAATGCTTATATCAATATCCCTCGTATCAATTTAGAAACACCCTGTATAATCTATACTATTCTTATTTCTAGGTATCTAGGAACTGGTAGTAAATACAGAGATCTATCGAGCTATTTTTTAAGAGGAGACAGTACAATCAGTCATATTGTGTCAGAAACCACAGCTGCAATATGGAAAGTTCTTCAACCATTATACATGAAAGTTCCATCAACGGAAGATTGGCATCGGATAGCACAGCGTTACTACGAAATTTGGAATTTGCCAAATTGCGTTGGCTCCATTGACGGTAAACATGTTCGTATTCAGAAGATGCCTAAATCTGGTTCGACGAATTATAATTACAAAGGATATCATTCAATAGTGCTGATGGCAGCTTGTGATGCTGATGCATGTTTCACAATGGTTGAAGTTGGACATGCTGGACGTAATAGTGATGGAGGCGTATTTAGGGCATCAAGAATGGGTCGTTGGTTGCAGAGACAAGGAAATGGATTAAACTTACCGAACGACCACAAATTAATAAACGATGATACCGGGGGAAATTTTCCATTTTACTTTGCAGCGGATGAAGCGTTTCCGTTATCTAAATATATGTTACGGGCCTATCCTAAAAAGGACTAAATAACAGAAAAAGAGTGTTCAACTACAGACTTAGCAGAGGACGCAGAACTATCGAATGTGCATTCGGTATGATGAACAGTAAATTTCCGGTTCTTTCCACTCCTATAGCCAGCAAAACCATTAAAAATGTTAACAATATAATACGTGCCGTTTGTATTCTACATAATTTCATTAGCAAGAGGGAAGGGATTTTATATAGATCAACATTTAACCCTGATGATACTGGTATTGATTTTGAAGAACAAAATGTTCCTGAGGACATCCAGCATGACGCAGAAAGGCCACTAATTTTTCCAGAAAGACCTTCTGCAACTAACCTTCGAGACTATCTTTCATTTCACTTTTTAAAACCTCATTCTTCTTTACCCTTCCAGTGGAAATACTGTATTCATTAGAATAACATTTATCCTAACCTGTGTTTACCTAGATACTCAAATACGTGGCTAACTTCTAATAAAAGCAATAAAAACATAATTTTGTTTTTGATTATCTTTTTCGGGATAACCACGTACACATTAAATTCAAATTTATAAAATCTTCACATTTCTCTACAAGAAGGTAGGTACTAATATTTTACTTTCTTTTCTTACCTGTATCTTTGGTAGCTTTTGCGATTTTCTCCCACGCGGCATCTACGACATCTCGTTTAGAGTATTCTTCTAAAGTGTAATTGTATAGAGAAGGATATTTTTCTATTTCCAGCACAAACGTAATGTTGGCCTTTTCGTCAATTTTTGATAGGGAACGCGGCATTGTAAACGAGAACGGGCACATTCGCACGCATCCTTCCGATAATCGTAAACAACTAAAGTCTGGCGACCAACCCGTTTGATCGTCTGCAATCGGTCTTCAACGAAAGTAGTCGTAGTCGCAGCAGTGAACGAATTAGTATTGGTTTTAATAGGACAATCGCCTTACGACTGGTTGCTTAGTCGCGGGCAACCGATCGCCTCGTTTTGGTTTTCTCAGTGGACGACGTGCCTAAGTCAGCATCATCAGCAAATGGTCTGGAGGTCTGCATGGTTGGCTTTCACTTCGGCGACCCGTGTTAAAATCCCGTCGGTTTTGTTTTTTTTTAAGTAAACAGTTTTTCTTGATTTTCTTTTTATTTTAAATTCCCTTTTAGTTTTGGGTTAGTAACTTCAAGTAGTGATAGTGACAGAGTGTTTTGAACTCAAGGTCAAATCGTTAAACCCTATACCCCATTGGCAATGAACTGGTGCAATATTTTTTGTGCACTGGGCAAGTTTCAGTGCCACACTTTTACCAATGGTATTCGCTATTATATACTAATGAAGTTAAGCGTTTTATAATTCCTAAAGGGAAGTGTGTAGTAACGGAAGAAATGCTTTATTTTTGTTTCGTGATATCATTGTTATCATATCCATACTATTTGCCTTAATAATAGGCATTTATGTATTTTTTGAGTTAAAATGTATTTTGAATATAATAAGAAATGTATTTTTGAATAAAATAAACAAACTCTTAACTGTTTGTGCTAGTACATGAATACATTTATGACGTATTTTTCGGCAAAGTCTGAATTTCAAAAACCTTTATGGAAACCCTAGTCTTATTTGGATTAGCCTGTATGCACATCTTGTCAGTATGTGATATATTAAATCGAATTATCTTCCACCTAACTGCCATACTTACTATAGACTTAAAAACGTAATAATCAAGTATTAAATATGTATTATGCTGGTCCGTATACTTATAGTTGTTTTCGACAAAAGCGTTGGAGTGAGTGTGATTGCCTAGCGTCCGAAAGGTATCGTTCGATATCTGGTGCCTTCCTTCAAGAAACTTTCCACTGGTTAAACAAACGTTACTTTTTTAAAACTAAAAATTATTTAAGTTACTAGTATACAAGAGTTAAGTGTTATGAAGAAAAAATTATAAACAGGAATAACGATTTTTTTTTAACTTGGAAAATGCTAGTAGTGTCTTCGCAGTGTCTGGATAGAAGATATGCTGTTTACGAAGGTCCCCAATTTAAGCAAAACAATAAAAAAATAAATATAGGAATGCAATCTCTTCAATATCTTTGGAAGTGAAAAAAAAATTAAAATAGCTATGAAATTATGTTGGTCGCAGAAAACAGTGTATTCACTAGCGCACTTCTCTCTTGGCATGTTGTCTAAATTAGTAGTGATAAATAAAAACACAATTACAAACTTAATATCTTTTGTGCATCATTCTGAAGCATTGAAGTAGGCGATATGCCCTAATATCTCTCTGGTACAGATCAGAGGATATACCGACATAGGATGAGGCGAATTTTAGTTCACCGAAGCGAAATTAACTTTTATCCCAATAAAAATATAATGAAGGTATAGTCCCGCGGTTACCAGGGGTTGAAAATATTAAATATGATAGTAAAGGCGTACCTGCATCCCGTGTTGGACGCGTGCGCCCTCAATATAAAGATGCGCCTGGGCGGAGCCTCATACGGGACGCGTCCCCCAATTTGTGCGGCTAGATAATTCGCCACGAAATTCCTTGGTAATAATGTTAAA
Organism: Pissodes strobi; assembly: GCA_016904865.1. Taxonomy (NCBI): domain Eukaryota; kingdom Metazoa; phylum Arthropoda; class Insecta; order Coleoptera; family Curculionidae; genus Pissodes; species Pissodes strobi. The sequence continues at coordinate 39,877 of MU182000.1, read as the reverse complement.
ACGGGATCTGTAACCGCTGCACAGTTCACTTAGCGCCTATTATAAAAGTTTATAGATATTAAGGAAGAATGAGAAGTTAGCAACTGTTATTTTATCATTAATATTTAAAATTCTTTCTTCATCCCTTTTGATCTAATGATCACTTGGGAAATAATGATTAGTTTATCTGCTTTATGATTTATAACTGAATTAACTAAAAACATTGTATACATCTATAAAATTAATTTAAAAAGAGGTTTGAAAATTTTAAAAGGAACCTTACAGTAGTTTGTTTGTAGATTAGATGGCTGTTGCTAAATCGTCAGTATCAAATATCGTATGTTATTTGGAATAGGTTAATAATTGAAGAGGTGATTGGAAAAAGGATAACATTCCAGTGAAGCCTGTTTGTGGGAAATCGAAAAAAACTATTTTGCGGCGAAACAGTTAATTTTACAAAAATCATTTCTATTGGTCATATGTACACATTGGCAAAGTACATTTAATGTCAGAGTTCGAACGGTTTATACTTATTAGCTTACTACATATTTGTATTTAAAAGTACAAAAATTTTATCCTTTTTCCACTCAAAATAGAAAAAGTTAACTAAATAAAATAAAAAGGGCATATATATAATCACTAGATTTTATTTAAGAAACAAACACTAAACAAATAATATTCATATGCTTTTCAATCTTCTGCGTCACTGGTCTCTGTGTTTGTTGTGGGATTGTCAGTATTTCATTATAAAAGGCCTTGTAATCTTCGGGTATGTAATGCACTATTTTGGAAACATCTTCTAGCTTCTTAGAGTTGATAGGAACTTTTCCATTGTTAGAGTTTGAATTGGGAAGCTCCACATTGTCTTGTTTCTTCATATTAAAAATACCATAGGTGAAACCATCGATGAATTCATATGGAATATTATCCTTTTTCCGCTCAACAACAAAATTATTAACCGGTGGAGCCGGCGATTTTATCGTTTTTGCGCTCAGCGGATAGATAATACAGATATTAATAGAATAGCTATCTCACTTTAATTCGCCATATTTTTGGAATATTATCCTTTTTCCAATCACCCATTCAATTCTTCTGTATGTAGTTTTCTGTAATGCTATACCTACTAAATTTTTTTAGCAGTTTCAAATTGAGCGGTAGTTTGGGTTGGTCCAGAAGTGAAGCTAACACCGTGACGTATTAACCTATTTATTTCTTCAGTGTTTTGCTGAAGCCCAAATTCATATTTTCATTGGTGCAGATAAAACTTGGTATGTAAATAAACTGTTGAGAAGCGACAGAATACTTTCAATCTAGTATGCGCATTCGCCAAATATGCTGCTTTTCTGTCACGTCCGTCAGTGTCGAGATATGTCATTGATGTCAACAGGTAAGTTGTTCTGTAGTCCAAGGGGCAGTGTTTGTGTCGGCCGTGTCGCTAAAAGTGCATTTTTTAACTATTTGTATTTTCGCTTTATAGCTGTTTTTTTTTCGATTGGCATATTAATAATAATAATTATAGGCATATCGAGTTGGGGTAACAATTGTGTCTATAGGGGATGTTCGATTCATACTGGGCAAGGATTTAGTTTATTTTCGTTTTCCAGAAATCCAGACCTGAAAGTATTTATTTTTATATAAATTATTTCTTAAAACTATTTAATAAACAGTTATCCTTTTAGGTAACAGTCGAGTTTTAGTGTGTTACATTGGGTTATTCTGGAATGGAAATATTTAACTTAAAACTAATAAAATAATATTATTTTTTTTCTAACTGAAGAAAAGTTAAACTATTCGCAACATTTTGAGAACATTAATAGCTTTATTATTAGGGAGGATATGATGTTTTATAGCAGAACATGTTTATGTGTTGTATAGAAAGAGACCATCAAGTGTTCTATTTTCTATGTCACATAGTATACACAGTGAAACTTCTCGACAACGAACACCAACGTCCTACTGTTATGGATCAAAATTATCATTGCTTATTGGTTGAGACGTTATGGTTGTGCATATATATCGTTTTAACAATCGTTTCAGTATGGCCCGGTGGCATTTAAGCACAATGTATCGGGTGCGAGTGTCCCATTTTCGACACTTTTATGCTTTAGTGCTGTCAAAAAAGTAATATAGGTGTCATGTGCTCTTTTTAGGTCTAACTTAAAATGGTCGAATCAAAATTTGAAAATTTTCGCTCGCTTAAGAGATACGGGGGAAAATTTTAAAAATGTCAATTTCAAAATGACCATATATTTTCTTAGTTAAAAGGTACATAGAAAAATGTTTTATACAAAAGTTTCTGAATAATCTGCCGGTTTCAGAATTAGTGCGCGCCTGGTTGGCCGGAGCACGACAGCGCGGAAGCTTTTTTCTGGTTTTGCCCAATACAGAGGTGACCACATCATGTACGTTGTGCCTAAACGCGATCCGGTGTTGCAGTGGAAAATGTGGCGGAACGTAATGGATTGGTTTCTAGCGGCATCTTTGAAATGAATGTTTTTGTGGTTTCATGAGAGTGATTTTTCAAGGCCGTACGGGCAACGATACGTTTTGGAATTTTTGTCCTACATGACTCTCTCTGTCCCTCCCTCTATATCTCTCTTTCCCTCTCCTATGGAATTGGTAAAGAATTATTCAATTATTATGAGACTAAGTGAAACTAACCGAATGTTGATTGGACGACTTACCCCAACTAACCAAATCTAATAGAATTGATAATAACCTATCGGAACCGGTTTAAATGATTAAAATAAGTTCACTAACTGAAAATTGATTTGACGGCCAACCAAATCTATTAAAATTGATTATAACGTATCGGAACCGGCTCAAATAAGTAAAATAAGTTGAGACTAAGTGAAACTAACCGAAAGTTGATTAGACAACTAACGCAAACTACCAAAATTGATTGATCATTACGTGTTGGAACCGGTTCAAATGACTAAAATAAGTTGAGACAAAGTGAAACTAACCGAAAGTTGATTAGACCACTAACCAAAACTAACCGAATCTATTAAAATTGATTAAGTTGAGACTAAGTGAAACCAATCACATGAGAGGCGAATCGAATGCAAATGTTTTTGAAGTGAATACTTCTTTGGCTTGATAAGAGTTTTTTTTTTATATAAAATCAATCTAGGTCTGTTTATTTTTGAATTGATAAATTCTAACGTAGGTTATTTGCAAAATTACAGGTATACTTACCTAGTTTTATGAATGCCAGTTGTTTGGTTTTCCGAACCAAAAAATATTTAATAGTCTTCAATTTTTCATATTTAGTGTGCGTTGTTGGCAGGTAAAATTGCAAGAATTAATAGAAAAATGTGGATTAATTTTCGTCCGGAATCGTTGTGAGGAGGGTCCGTTGTTAATGGGTGTCTTAGCTATGTACCCACATATCCAATGTTCAGTGAGTTAAACATTCAGTAGTGTTCCGTTGTGTAGGTGTGTCAGGTAATAGAAGTTTCACTGCATATGAATAATTTTCAAAATATTATTTGACTTGTATTTCATGTTTTTATGACTGATATTGTTGCTTCAGTGCAAAGCTGTGGGTAGAAGCTGCCACCGAATTGACCTTATGGACAAAATTAGCAACATGCCAAACCATTACAGGCTCTTTGAAAAGCATTTCGAGAAGAAATGCATATCTAACACAGGTGCGTCAAGAAAACGACTTCTTCCCAATGCAGTTCCCACTATTTTCATGCACCATGCCAAGAGAAAAATTGCAGAAACAGGGCCAGAATTGTCGGAACCAAACCAAAGTCAACAACCTGAAATCTCCAGAGAATCTTCGAAGAAGATAAAAATCCTGTCGTATATCACCATTGTTCCTCCTTTCAGAAAAGAGCCATCAAATTCTAAAGATTGTGCTTGGAATCGATGTAAACCAAGCACTTCCCAACTTGTTCAGCAACTTGAACCTGTCTTTTTAGATAAAAGAATATCGTCTGCATTATCATTCACAAAATGTACACATACGTCTGTTCAGCTAAGCTATGGCACGCCTCGAAAACTAAACTTAGCTTGAAGATCAAACGTCTACAAAAAGAGAAAAAAATTGGGAAGTCAAAAGTTAAAAAATATGGTGGCTATAATCTTGAAGACTTTAATAAATTTTGTGACGTGCTTTTGGATAAGCCACTATGTTCTATAATTAAAACACATGTTGCTTTAAAAACAAGGGCACCAGTTGGAAGACGATACGCCAATGAGATTAAGCAATTTGCATTGATGCTTTACTTCGTAAGTCCTAGGGCCTACAATTTGTTGAGTAAGCTTCTAATACTACCTACAAAGGGAAGTCTACAGCGGATGACCGAAAGCCTTTATTTAAGACCAGGCCTAAACAATAAAACAATTTTTAGGAGTTTGGAAATTAAATCAAGAACAATGAAAAAAATGGATAAGCACTGTCTACTTTGCATTGATGAAATGTCATTAAAATGAAACTTATTCTACAGGACCAAATCTGATCAAATTGTAGGATTTGAAGACATTGGAAATGAAAATAAAACTAGCACTATATGTAAATATGTATTGGTAATAATGGCAAGAGGCCTTTATATGCGATGGAAGCAACCAATTGCCTATTTTTTTTTTGGTCTCAGTTGAAATCAGCAGATTTAAAAAATATTTTGGAAGAATTTGTTGACAAATTGTTAAAACTGGGCTAATTGTCAAGGGCATAGCAAGTGACATGGGTTCAAATTTCCTTGAAGTATCAAAACCATTGGGTGTTAATGCTCAAAACGCCGAATTTGATCTGGCAGGAAAAAATCTTGTTTATATATTTGACCCGTGCCACTTAATCAAAGCAACAACGGAAACTGATATTTATGGCGATTAAACCTCCACCAGAACAATTTACTAATTTTATTTATCAATTGGAAAAAATTTTTACTTCAAAGTTTGAAAATACATATTTCTCTAGGAGAGGGAATTTCCCATCAATTATTAAGCCTAATGCAAAAGGAGGAATTTGTACAGGGTCTTTCCTTATACCGGGTGTCAACGGGATTACTTTCCGACTGCCGTTTCCTTATTTCTTAATCTTTCGGGATGAAACTCGGCAAAGTTATTGTATTACCAAAATGTAATTTTTGAACATATTTATCAACTTTTAAAGACTTCCGGTTTCGCCGGAAGTGACCTCAACATTGGATCTTTAAATGGAATACCCTGTATATTTTTAATTTTTCAGAATCTACAGATCATTATGCATAGGACTGTATAATTTTTATAACATTGTTCGGTAATTTGGTATTTTTAGAGCTAATTTTAATTTTTGATCTAGCGTGCCATGACCGACTTAAAATCATTTCTCAGGTCATAAACAATTGCAGAAAAATACATAGATGATGTTTTACTTATTTATTTGTTTTATTTAAGAAATTAAAGTTGACCAATTCGATTTTTTAAATATTACTCGAAAACTTTAAATGGAACTACCACACTTTCATAACGTCATTAGATGCATTTTTTTAAAACGAGT
>MU182000.1:0-24407 GCA_016904865.1 Pissodes strobi | reverse complement strand
TACCTAAACACTCACTTAACAACTATGTTAGGCTCGATGTTAGGTAAATGAAATTTGAAACTGCATCACATGCATATCTACATACCAAAGTATATATTTTACAGATTATCTTTTATTATTTTAAGTAATAATAATTAGGAGAAAGTGCGGAATAGTTCAGTATACGTATTTATGTGTAATAATTTTTTTACAGTTGTATAAATACATTTATTATACATAAATACACTTTCTCAATATTGGGGCAGGTGTAGGGAGTTGGGAATTTAATACTACACCTAGTATGAAACCAAAACTCAAACTTAACCTTTTGGATTTAGCAGGATGTCTGTCATATAGCTAGCGTTCTTTAAAATAAAATAATTATTGATAATTTTTATAAATATTAGTGATGTATCCCCTTATATCATTAAAATGGCACACCCTAAATCGATGACATCACACGACAAGCACTAAGGCCTTGTTATTGAGTCGGTATTGATTGAAAGCAAAGCCATCTATTTCTAGTAAAATTGCTGAAATATTTTTTGTGATTTTTTGCATTTAGTGCAATTTAACCTCGATTTTCTCATATTTTCTAATCTCATACGGAAAATTGTTATGGAAGCAGAGATCATTAGGCGCATACGTCTAATGATTTTTCCAACAGAAAATCAATTACGGACTAATTCAGCACTTTCAATCAGATGGATTTCATTTTTCAGAACGTTTGGTTACTCCAAATTATTCTGTTGGAACTATTGTCTCACTTTTTTCGATCCTTGCTATTTTTCCAGCGCTAAAACAACCCAAAATGTTCACTTATCGTATTTGGTAATGTATGAAAATACTACTGCGTTCGCCGATTACTGACACCAGATTCAATCAATGGGTCTTACACACAGAACAAAGAGATCAATAAATAGGATTGGTTTTCATTTAGTAGATATTAACATAAAGAAATTCTCCGCTTTAACTGGATCCATAAAGCACGCATCCTTATTGAAATCTTCGATTACATCATCAGTAAACAAGAATCGCAAGGATCTACCTTCATATAAATATACATTAGAACACAAAGTAAAGAGGTCAGTAACAATTTATTGTGGAAAGATGAAATGGAGATACCTACTAGCTAAACAAAAAATGTACATAAACCTTTAAAGATCTCAAGAAGCTGTTTCGAAAACTTATAACTACGCAGAGACGGAAGGAACAAGGGCAAGAAATGTCAGAAAATCAATACAGGTACGAAAGAAGATGTTCCGAATTATGAAATTTTATAGAAACCTTAAAGAGCACAAGAAAAGACAAAGTATTTACACAAACGATAAAACGAAAAGATGAAAATATCATTACATATATTTTTCTCACGGAAACAATAGGGATACTTAGAAGAACGTCGAAGTTTGGTACATATAAAATGAGCTGTCTTAAATCTCAAAAGTGGTAGTAAAGTCGTATTCAGAAATGTTTAACTATTAGGAAAATATCATATATCTTGTCAAATGGCGTGGTAAGATATTTAGATCTTACTCACTGTCAATACAAATTGAGCGGTAATTGATTACTTTTACTACATGGATCTCTTCATAAGGGAACAACTAGGCGATATACTTAAAGAAGATGTTCATGCTTTATTTATATTTTAACAAATATATTATTAAGTGAAACAAGCTTATAGTATAGATAATTTTATATCTCTATTCTCTATCACATCTTCATGGGAAAACTTAAGGATTGCTAAAATATTAAAACTGTAACAATTATATTTTTTGTTATGTAAGATCATCTTCACCTAAACTTGGAGCATCAATTGTATAAATTAATTGCAAACATTTAATAATAGACGCATAATGCTTATAGTATATAGTATAACACAACAAGCGCAATTATAGTTACTCGTGAAACAAGTGTAATTATAGTATATTAAATATGAAGGTCAGTAAGTGTTCCTTACTGGTTGAGGATGTGTTTGGGTTAGTTTGCCTGCAAAACCAATTAGATCTTACTGGCGGTGACGCTTATGCTATTTTTTGCACGTTCAAATACTTCGAATAATTAAAAAATCCTGGGTAAATTCATAAAAATAATAAGAAATGGAAAATATACCTTATAGCTGATGAGTTGAGTTCCAATGATACAAAATATTTTATTGATGTGATTGATTTGAAACGTTTTCTAGTTTAACTCAGTTTAATTTGAGAAAATGGAACAAGAATCTAATAATATTGAGTTAGAAAATGCGTGGATGTGCATCCTTAGTTCCTGATAAATCCAGGGAAAGATATGATAAGACTTCCCAGCCGGCAGCCGTTTATGCGTTGATATACTGGCAGGCGCGTGGAAAAAATCACTAAAAAGGTGATGCCTGCCTATTTTATGAAGAGAAACGAAACTGTAAAATCTCCTGACCATTTATGGGCTGAATGCTCGGTATTTAAAGCTAATATTATTTAAGAAAATAAAATTTTCGACATTAAATGTTCTTCTATACAGAAAAATTGCCCGACCCAGAGCGAAAAAATCAAAAGCTTTTGACAGACATGACATGCAATTATTTTTAATAGTATATTTTATTACCAGTCCGGAAACTAGGCTTTTCCGGTGCGCGCACGACACTTTCTAGTGTGAGGCGTAGCCGAACATCGGAAGTCGTGCAAGCACGGGAAAAGCTGTTTCTGGACGTTTAATGAACTATGTTTTTCATAATACCTCTCTGAAATCAAAACACAAAATTATTACAACTTTTTGTAGGTAGAAGAATTTTCTGATGAAGTATACTTAAATATAAAAGTAGTATGTAGAAGAATAGAGTTGTATAATATAAAAACATATGTCATCTATATCAAGGTACGATTAATTATATAATTATAACAAATATTCCCGATACGAAAACTTATGCATCATGCACTTTTACGGTTACAAGTCAAGAAAACGAGTCAATTGACTATTTACAGTTTTACAAAAAGTACCAAGCACAACGATCAGAATATGCGTCATCACATTACTTGTTCGCAGCAATGAGCAAGAAAACATCACGGGCCAGGTTGTTTTCAAAAATACAATAGGAAGTGGGCCCAGTAAAATTGTAGAATACCTAAATTTTCCATTTAATTGGGCATGACTTTCGAAGTAGTTCTGCGACTATTCTGGCAAATCAAGGAGTAGATATTTTAAGCCTTAAAAGGCATAGTGAATGGCGTTAATTTTCGGTGGCCGAAGCGTATGTCGGAAACTCGATGGAGAATATTTTTTTTTCCAAACAGATTTTTATTAAAAATCCTTCAGTGTCAGCGATTGAAGATGTCAACCAACACAACTCGAAAATCTGATTGTATCGGAGGAGAAACAGGATATGTTAAACAAAGAGTATGTCAGCTCAATTACTTTTAAAACTGTTCGAATTGCAACATTATTTTTAATAAAAAGTAAGTTTGATGAATAGGTCTTTACCTTTATTTACTTACTAACCAAGAGCGGTAATTAAGCACTTACCGATCAGTAATTTGCAAACTACACTTGCAGCTGTAACAATCAAACCGGCAAAGATGCCAAAGTACCTGAGCGTGCAAAAATTATTTTGACTTTGTTATAGCCAATCCGAGAGCCAACTATGGAAAGGAAAAATGACGATTGACGTAAATGTTAAAATTTTGCTTTCTAGTTAAATATTTTATGTACTTAAGAAGGGCTATAGATAATATGTGGTATTTTATGATTATAAAACTCGCCGCAAGCGACTCGTGTTATAATCATCCTCGTTTATTATGGCCTACGTTATACGCTAGTTAAATAATTAAATTAAATCAAATAAATCAGAATATTCTTTAATGCCATAAAAATATACAACAAAGCTTTACTATAATTAAAGTAGTACAAAGAGAATAAAAATAATTTAACATATTAGGAAATCATACACAGATTAATATCGATATCTACTAGGATCACAAAAATATTCGTCGACTGAGTAGTTGGATTTGCCAAAAAGAGATCTCCAAATCGCCCTCCTAAATCTTTTTCCACAGGTGAAGGTAAAAATGAATATACTCCAGCAGTAAAATAGAACGTACACTAAAACAAGTAAAAAAAGTAAGGAAAGAGGATCACGGAAACCTGTCTTCATAATCCTCACTTAAGCTGTAATAAGCCTGGGAAACAGGTAAACGCTTCAGGGATCGCCTAAAAAATCCGAGCAAGTTGACATTCCTAATTCGAACGGACAGGTGGTTGTATATTTTTCTGCTCTCATAAATAAAACATATTTATATGAATTTCTTATGCGCAGAGGCAAATCCAAATTCCATTGCACACCACGATTAAATACATAAGCATGGATACTCCGACGATACTTAAAAACAAGAGACGCAGTTTCGCGAATAAACAAAGAAACAATCGCAAGTGTCCCTGGGATCTACAGAAATCCCTCTGGTTCAAATCAGCGATGAAACGAACATCCCTCTTCTGTAGAATAAAAGTTACATTTAGATGCTTGCGGCTAATGCCCCAAAAAAGAAATGCCATGCCTGAGGTGAGATTTGAAAACGACGATGTAGATTTCTCGGCTCATCGCTGGGCAGAGCTCATTTGTTGCCATGCCGGTGAAAGCCCCTCAGCTTCAATACGTGACCCATAAAGAGAAAATCTCCATCAATGAAACACCAAAAAAATTAGCAACATCCCCGCCCTGAATAAAGTCGGCACCCACACTTAAGGTGCTAGACCGAGGACGACACGAGGCGAGACCGTAGGAACAGGGTGCCGTCCGACTTTAGTATTCATACACACACCGACGCGACACTCGGTATGGGCTCGCCTCGTGTCGTCCTCGGTCTAGCATGAATAGACCTTTAAACTTCACACGTCACATCTAAAACCAACCACCTACGTCTTGTCGCTGTTAAAGAAAGGTTTATTTAAATCACATAATTTTTAAATGTTTGTTACTTCATATGTTATGTTAGACTTGGCTTGTTCAATGATTTGATCATACCACCGACAGACGTATCATCGGCTAAAATGTGAAATACCAATCAGAACTATGTCATTCAAATACAGAAGGGACAGAACAGGTTCCAATATAAACACCTCAGGAACCTCGCGGCCAATATCGTAAGCCGACGTCCGGCTTACGGCCGGTTAGAACCGTGAGGTAGAATCCAAACCAATCAAGAGTAGAACCCCTAAAATTATACCGTTCCAGTTTCGGTAGCTGTATTCCGTGATCCGCACAGTCAAAGGCCTTAGACAAATCACATACCACCGCTGCCGCCACCTTTCCCTGATTCACATGAAGATACACTACATTGAGAAATCTATAAATGAAAAAAATGGCATCATGCGTTCCCCTTGAGATCCGAACTGACGAGAGGTAATGATGTAGCATGAGCCTAGATGTCTCCACACCCTTCTCTTTACAATTTTGTCTATAAGTTTTGATAGCCAAGACAGCAAGGAAATAGGGCGAAAATTAGATGGCTTGTCCAGTTCACCTTCCTTACCCAAAGCGATAATCATTGTTGACTTTAGGCACGACGGAAATACTCCTCTATAGTTCATGAGTCGCTAATTGACTCAACCAGATCCTTCGGAGCGCATTTCGGCAATCTTATAATCACCTCTGAGGAAATCCCATCGTCCCTACAGGATCCTTTGTTCTTAATATCTATATCTAGCAGACAATTTTTAACTTCATACAATTCAGTAGGGAAAAGCAAAATGAACCCGGCACCGAAAAACCATCTAAGTAAGAAAGGTTTAAATAAAAACTATTAAGAGCATTTAACTCAATTTCAATCTTACTTAGGGCCAGAAGTCGACCCAGCTCTCCCTCTCTCTATTCCCCGCGTTCAACCCCCAGTATATAATATACATTTCTAACCGCAATTACGTGCTTACGGTAAATACCGCGGTACTTATTACAATACAAAATAAAATTTACTTTATCGCAGAATTTCTTCAGTTAGTTAAGAGATCCTAGGTTAGCATCTGAAGATTTTATGCCCTGTGCAATTAACCTCTCCTCTTCCTACCCCCCGGTTTGATACAACGTAACTGAAAAGCTCGACCAAATATATCCAACAAAGCAGCGTGAAACGCGACGATAGTCTCCGGAGACCGTCCCATATCCAACCAATTTACGACAAGTACCAGATCATGAAAACTCTGAAAGCTAGCCATATCAAAAAATCTACCACGTCGACGTTAGTTTTTTCTATAGCAGGCACAACATTCAGAGTACAATTCACCGTTTCATGGAAGGAAAGGCCCGAACCTAAGAGACAACGTGATGCATATATTCAAGTTTGAACACATAGAGTCAATCGTGGTAGCAAAAGTCTTAATGGCACGGGTCGGCGACTCAACATGCCTCCTAAAATCATAAGACCTAAGTAAATGCGACAGCAAGGTAGTATAAGCAGAATCCTTTTCTTCAAAATTAATATTAAGGCCTCCAGTGAGGACCAACCGCTCGCGTAACGGAACCTGATACAGAATAGTGTCAAGCCTCGTCAAGAATTCTCCAACCTGAGCTGAGGTAGTTCTAGTTGTAAAGCTATTTCTGGCACTTCTTCATAGGAGAAATATCGAAAGTGTTTATTTCAGATAGAGGTGTCAAATTACCGTGAGGTAATTACCACTTCTTCAGTGCTTCCTTGTAGCCGGTATAAAATATTAGTACAAATTATTGTCATAATGTCATATCTCTGTTAGTTGTGAGCACGATTTAAGAAAATAAACTTGTGTCCTAAATAATAAACCAATCGACAAATATTTCATAAAGTAGTTTAGTTTTATTTTATTGGCATATTATCACCTATATGTGTCATTTGAATTCCAGTTATCCATCCCTAGTTTAAAATAATTTGTAATTTCGGCGTATGCTTGAATATTTTTTTCTTTTTAAAACAGGAATGAAATGATCGTTATATTATTTACCTATCTACTTAACATCAATTTACAACAGTGTAAATTAAATAAATACTTACGAACTCTATTTTGATAAGTAATTTTTTACAATCGAAAAATTCCAAAGAGTAAAGATGAACATCAAATATTACAGATAGAGCACAACACTAAAGTTGACATATAAATATCCTCATATAAATATTTCATTGATTATTTATTCACAACAATTATTATATGCATAGAAAAATATATTCAGCTATAACTTGACCACACAGCAATTAAAATTTATATTAAATGTTTTAATGTCCATTAAAAATCTAATAATAATATGATAAGCAATAAAAACTGACGAATAGGCATTATTTTCAGTCTCAAGTAAGTGCCCATTTCTTGCTTCAGTAATTACAACTTAAAATTCCATAAAATTCCGAAATCTAAGTTTTCAAGGATATTTTCGAATCGGTTTATAAAATTCCCTTATCTTGTGTTCTCAACTATTTTTTCCCAAAATTGAAAATACAAATGAAGGGTACAGGGGAAAAACAATCTAAGTGCCATTTCCCATAGGAAACTTTTTTATTATTAATTTCACAGAAAATTTTATTCTTGATAAAAGTTGGTGCTTGGAAAAAGACTAATTTTGACATTGCTAAATGAAGGATAAGTCATACAGGGTATTTAAAAAATACAAAAATGATGGTTATAAAAACAAAAAAATTGGAATGGAAAAACCTTCTACAGAAAAAATAAAGCTCCTATTAAGATAAAAATAAAAGTCAAATAACATTGTTTCAAAACTGCATCGTTGTTGAAAAAAATAAGGACAAAATTAAGAAAAAGAGGGTTTTTTTCAATAACTAACATGGATTTTCTCAGCAACGGTGCACTTTTGGTAAAAATGGTATTTGACTTATTTTTTATCTTAACAGGAGCTTTATTTTTTCTGTAGAAGGTTTTCCGATATTCCAAAGTTTTCGTTTTTTTAACCATCATTTTTGTATTTTTTAAGTACCCTCTATAACTTATTTTTAATTTAGTATTGTCAAAATTAGTTTTTTTCCAAGCACCAACCTTTATCAAGAATAAAATTTTCTGTGAAATCAATAATAAAAAAGTTTCCTATGGGAAATGGCGCTTAGATCGTTTTTCACTTGTACCTTCAAATGTTTTAAGAAATCGTGGTTTTTAACGAACAAATATGCTTTTGGAATAACTAAAAGTAAATAAATATAATAGGAAGGCTTAAAAAAGATGTAATTCCACATCTCATTTTGATTTCTATCGGTGTATCAAAATATCCTTCTTAGTGCGCCAATTAATTTATTCCCTTTCATTTACGGTTGGCCTTAAAAGTTACGTTGTTTGATACAATCAAATTGAGCGGATAATAGTTACTTTTAATGAATAGTATCTTCATCATCACGTTCATATCCGGTTTATTGACATTATAACTTCTCTTCAATTATCTAATGGAGTTGTCCATGATTTATTTATATTTAAAAATGAAACAAGGAAATTTCATATCTCTATGACGTCATGAAAAAATGATAAGATTGATACGTTATTAACCAAAAAAAAACACGAGTGTGCTTATGGACCACACACATTAGTAGTGGAATTTCATTGCCATATACATATAAGTATAATATTCTTTGAGTGTTGCATAGTTTTCCTCTAAAAGTAAAGGTCTGCTCGCTAGCCCGTTTTTTTGCTTTTACAGTATTTCTACGACGCATAACCCTTTCTCCTTCTGTCTTTACGAGCGCTATATCTAGCCCTCTACTTCCGTTCTCCTCGCCGTATCACACATGCCCCCTCTCTCTTACTCCGACGGTATTTCTATGACCCATAACTCTCTCTCCTTCTGTATTTACCAGCGCTATATCTCGCTCTCTACTTCCATTCACCTCGCATTCTCCAACTTAAGCAGGACGCCCACAGAATCGGCACAGACCGGCCCGCACGGCCAGCACTGGCGGCATAAGTTGCTATCTAGGTTATTAAACGAGATGCCGTTCCGCGCTGGCTGGTCCGATTAAATGGGCACTGCCTCGTTTAATAACGTAGATAGCAACTTATGCCGGCCATGCTGGCCGTGCCGGGCAGGTCTGTGCCGATTCAGTGGGTTAGCCCTGCTTTACTATCCCTTCCAGTGGGCGTAAAAGAGTTCCAGTTCAATAAAAGCGATTCTATACCCACTTAAATTCGAAGCATTTGTTAAAAAACTAATTGTGGGAATACAGCACAGATACAATGCAGCGATGTCAAATTACCGTAAAGTAACGACTACTTCTTCAGTATTTTTGAACTGAAACTTCTTTTGGGCGGTGGACAACCTGAAGAGTAAGCTGGTAACCATGTTATGAAAGTTATGAAATAGGAGGCACGGAAGTGAAACATGTGATATGGCGAAGGCGTGCGAGAAAGCAAACGTTACAGAATCTGTGAAGCAGCGAGGCGATTGAAAACACACCGTGACGTGATTTTGCTTCGGTCTGTCCACAATTCAAACCAAGCGTGGGATAGCCATATCTTATCTTCGTCTCTTCCACGTCGCCAAACTCGCTTATCTTTCTCTGACAAGAATAAATCGTTGAACGGGCCGGGAGTTAGTTACCATTCTTGTCAGCGAAATTGCATGAAATAAAAATATTATTTTATTTGCGAAAACAGACACAATATTCAATACTATTTTATTGTTTAACAGAAAAAATGTGATAAGATATGGGGACAGAGAGTTATGCGTCGTATATCTAGTACACTGTGCAGATCTCTAAGCTATTCTCCGTTTCTGCGGTGTGAGGATTCGTTTGTAGTTGAAATGTATGTTTTCATTAGTAGTTATCAAAAAGTGAGGTCGTATGCCTCGCAATTGTGACTCCAAGTTTAAAACGTGAAACTTTAAAAAAAAATAGACATGCTTCATTGCATCATGGGTTGCAATTTTATGTTCAAAAAAGTAAATAAAATTATAAAATAATTCAGAAAACAGTTGAATTATAAATACGAAATAATTATTTCGTTGACTATTTATCGACAGCAATATTATGTAAGGAAAAACACGTATCCAGCTAGAACTTCACCGCAATAGGTCGATTGTATATAATATTTTAATATAATGCAACCAAAACAGACAAGTAGGCAATATTGGCACTATTAAGTGCCAATTTCTAGCTCGAATAATTACCACTTAAAATTGACTAAAATGTTCTCAAGCGCTTTTTCAAATTTTCTCGCTTTATATTTTTTGTACAAAATATAAAATTATTCTTTCTGAATTCCTAACGAACAAAGATGCGTTTAGATTAACTAAGCAATTCAACGCATGGAACGACGTATTCGGAAAGAATAATTTGCTAGTTTTGTACAAACAATATGAGTTGCGAAATTTTTAAATAGCGCTCGAACGCTTTTTGGTAGACTTAGTGACACTTAAGAGTGCGAATATTGCCTACTTGTCTGTCTTGGTTGCATTATATTAAAATATTATCTACAATCGACCTATTGCGGTCAAGCTATAGGTGGATACGTGTTTTCCCTACATAAAATTGCTGCCCCTCATGCAATGAAGCATGTCTATTTTTTAAAGTGTTTCGCGTTGTAAACTTGGATTCACAATTGCTAGGCATACGACACTCACTTTTTCATAACTACTAATGAAAATATACATTTCAACTACAAACGAATCCGCACACCAAAAAAACGTAGAATAGCTTACAGATCTGCACAGTGTATTAGATATACGCCGCATAACTCTCTGTCCCCATATCCTATCCCATTTTTTCTGTTAAACAATAAAATAGTATTGAATGTTGTGTCTGTTTTCATAAATAAAGAAATACTTTAATTTCACGCAAATTTGCTGACAAGAATGGTAGGACTAACTAAATCCCGGCCCATTCAAGGATTTATTCTTATCAGAGAAATATAGGCGAGTTTGGCGACATGGAAGAGACGAAGATAAGAGATGGCTACCCAAGCTTGGTTTGAATTGTGACAGGCCAAAGCAAAATCACGTCGTGGTATACTTTCAATCGCCTCGCTGTAACACAGATTCTGTAACGTTTGCTTACTTCGCATCACACGTTTCACTTCCGTGTCTCTTATTTCGTAACTTTCATAACATGGTTCCCAGCTTACTCTTCAGGTTGTCCAGCGCCAAAAAGAAGTTTAAGTGGATAGATAATCGCTTTTATTGAACTCGAAATTCTTTACGCACACTCGAATGGATAGTAAGCTGGTGAATGCCTTACGAAATATGTGACACGGCGAAGTGAATGGAAGTAGAGAGCGAGATATAGCACTGGTAAAGACATAACGAGAGAGAGTTATGAGTCATAGAAATACTGTAGGAGTAAGAGAGAGGGTGCATGTGTGATACGGCGAGGTGAGCGGAAGTAGAGGGCGAGATATAGCACTCGTAAAGACAGAAGTAGAAATACTGTAAAAGCAAAAAAAAACGAATAAGCCTTTGCTTTTAATGGAAAAACTATGCAACACTCAAAAAATATTATACTTATATGTATATGGGAAGGGAAATTTCACTTCCGGTGTGTGTGGTCCATAAGCACACTCGTTTTTTTTTTTGGTTAATAAGGTAATTTTTTCATGACCATGCCATGATGCTTCCTTGTTTCCTTTTTAAATATGAATAAATCATGGACAACCCCATTAGGGAGTTGAAGAGAACTTATAATGGCAATAAACCGGATATGAACGTCATAAATATATTAACTCCATCACTTTATGAAGGCACCATCCAGTAAAAGCAACTAATATCCGCTCAATTTGATTATATCAAACAACGCATTTTAGAAATAAATTACTTTTAAGGCCAACCATAAATGATAGGGAGTAAATTAATTTGCGCAGTCAGAAGGATATTTCTATACACCGATATAAATCAAAATTAAATGTGGGATTACTTCTAATTTCTTCTTATGTTTAGTTACTATTAGTTAATCTAAAAGCATATTTGTTCATAAAACCACGATTTCTTAAAACACGTGTATTTCAAATTTTGGGAAAAAAAAGTTTAGTTCATAAGATAAGGAAATTTTAGAAACCGATTCGAAAATATCCTAGAAAACTTAGATTTCGCAATTGAATTTTAGTTTGTAAGAATTACTCAAGCGAGAAATGCGCACTTACTTGAGATTGCAAATATTGCCTATTCGTCAGTTGTCTATCATATTATTATTAGATTTTTAATCGACATTAAAACACATTTGATAAATTTTTATTTCTGTGATCAAGTTATAGCTGAATATATTTTTCTTTACATATAATAATTGTTGTGAAAAAAATAATCAATGAAATATTTATATGAGGATATTTATATGTCAACTTTAGTGGTCTACTTTATTTTGTAATATTTGATATTCATATTTACTCTTTCGATTTTCCGTTTGTAAAAATTACTTATCGAACTAGAGTTCGTAAGTATTGATTAATTCACATTGTTTTAAAATGATGCTAAATACATAGGTAAATAATATGATAATTATTCCATTATTCATTTAAAAAGAAAAAAATTATTAAAGCATGCGCCGAAACTACAAATTATTCTAAACTAGGTAAATATAACCGGAATTCAAATGACACAGGTAGGTGATAATCAGCCAATAAATGAAAACTTAACTATTTTATGAAACATTTGTTGTTTGGATTATTATTTACAACACGAATACCTTTCTTTAAATTGTGTTCACAACTAATAGAAATATGACACAAATTTTTTTGTGTCAACGATTTATATTAATATTTTATACCGGCTACAATCAAGTGCGTCGCCAGCTTGTGAGCTAGGGGGAGGGCGTAGTCGAAAATTTTGACACTAAAATAAACTTTTTAATGTTTGTTATATAGGTTAATATAACAGATATCTTCTAGTGCTTAGGGAAGCAACTGCCCCCCGTTCCCGACGACCATGGCTACAATGAAGCACTGATGAATGGCAATTACATCACGGTAATTTGCGATCTCTATCTCAAATATACACTTTCGATATTTCTACTAGGAAGAAGTTACAGTAATAGCTTTACGCACTGGCCTGAATATCAAAAAATATGTCAGATTTACTTTACACACTAGTACGTAAAATAAATTATTTTTCAGAATACCTCTTTGAAAACTATCATTTTCGACGTCTCCGTAGAGCAAAAAAAGTAAGATTTTCCGGTGCGCCCGCACAGGAATAGTTTTCCGGTGCGGGCGCACGGGAAAATTTTCCCGTTTCATAATGTCAAGTCCTAAATTTGCAAAGCATAAAGTATAATAAATTGGATTAAAATTAGACAGCGACGCAGTACATAAAATTAATTTAATGCATTTTAGCGTCAATAGTCTAATTTTTAAGTAAAATTATTTTGCTTATTTTGACCTTACTTGTCACAAATACATCAAAACTAGCTGTCTATTCAATCACAATAATGCATACAAACACATTTCCATAGCAACGCTTGACAAATATTAGACACCTGTGTCTGGCTTGTCTTCCAAGTTTGACGATTGCTTACATTTTAATTCAAAATGTATTATGTCATGATTTTGAATACATAAAATAATAATAATTTTATGTTTGTGTTTTGATTTCAGAGAGATATTATGAAAAATATCGTTCATTACACGTCCAGAAACAGCTTTTCCCGCGCTTGCACGACTTCCGAGAAACTGTCATGCGCGCACCGGAAAAGCCTAGTTTCCGGACTAGTAATGAAATATACTATTACGCACTGCACATTGAAAAGGCCTATTTTACGTCCGTAAAATGAGTATTTTACGCCCGGTAGTAGAAAATAGTATATTATTTTATATGGAGGAAAAGTAATACTTTTCATGGCGCGCTCGTGTTTAACAGCCGAACGGAGTGAGGCTGGTAATAGAGAGCAAGCCATGAAAAGTAACTTTTCCTCCAAAAAAAAAACCTGTTTTTTCTTCAAATGTCGACAAATTAATGCAAAAAGTCTCTTTTTAATAGTAATAATAATTATTATTAAAGTTAAGTGGGGTCGCAAGGCGGCTTAGACCGGTGCGGTGTCGGTGAATAGGCTCAGGTTGTTGCTATAGTAATGTAACATAAGGCTGTCAGTGGACACTGTCAACAATAATTATATCTTTAAAATTTCGTCTTCGATTGCGTTTTAATTCCGTATTGATAAGCAGTTATTGAGTAAGTTCGATTAAATAATAACCAATTTGCTCCTAAATTAGTGATTTTTAGAAATGCAGTCACACATTCAGTGATAAATACAAATTTTAGTTTAATAACTCCTGAGTTGTTGACGCTTATTTTGATGTTTGTTTGTATTGTATCTATGTTGCTATGATAACACTTTTACCTCCGCCGGCGGAAAAGTGAAAAGTAAAGCTCCGGCGGAGGAAAAACGAAACTTCACTGCCGCCTACACAGTCGAGTAATGACGGATTTACTGACGTTTGAAGAAAAAACTAATTGTGTGTTCATATTATTATGTGTGCTTGTTAGGATACATGCACACAGCCTTTACCCTTCATTTAAATATGTTTCGACAACTTCAACCTTAAATTTTGTCTCACAAATTATTATCTATAATTATATCATATATATTAAAATAGAAAAACGATGATTAGTTGACATAGGAGTAGATATTGGCATATTGCTAAAAATGCTAACGTCATATTAGTAGAAATAAATAGACATGTTAAACATAATGTGAATCAAACCAATAATGTTACTTTAAATTTTAATTTCATCATGTAAAAATTCCATAAATGTCTTTTATTATTTTGCTATAACAAATAGGATTTCAAAGCGGTGAAAACAGCGATCTGCTGCTTCATAGAGATTGAATTGGCTTCTTCTGGCGCATCAGGGTTGCACTGCAGTATTTTTAAATTAGGGATTAAGAACCCTGCATGGTGTTTTCTTCAGTTTGAATAATTACATTTCTTGGATAATGCTAGCCAACTGCCTATATAATGTTGTAATATAGTTAGAAGTGCACGTTAAGCCTAGTAATATGTAACGGTTTCTCTGAGGTTTTTGATCTCAATCTACCAGATAACTTAATTTTCACTTTTCAGCAACTCTAATAGCAAGAATTCTTTTACTGAGTTGGTAGTGCTGGTACTATTAAAATAAGATGTCAAATACTATACCATAATCTATTAACGACGTGCGTATTGGCGGAGAACTTATCCTAAAGTTTTCAAGAATATTTTCGTTGTTATATCTAGATATGGCTCTAAATATTTTAGATCGATGTCAAATTAAAATTAAAAATCATAAAGAATATACAGTTTCATGTATAGTGCAAAATTAATAATATGTCATACATTTGTAAAATGGCTACCTAGTCCGTAACGATTGCCCAGAAAGATTTTGATATGCATTATATTATTATTTCTTCGATATATACGATGTATGTCTTAATTCTTTTATGCCAAGGATAAAGCAATAAGCCATTGCCTTATATGTCTCATAGAAGTATTAATGCGGAATGATTCAGCTGAACTCTTTGAGATCTAGACGCCTTAAAATGAATTGGAAACATTTACGGCATATGAAGAATGCCTTTCATTTGTCCCTCCTATACGCGACTAAAATTTGTATACCTAAAGAAGGAATGTTTAATACTTCAAAATAGTCCACAATGGATTCGTTTTAGCTGCAATGCCAGGAAATATTTTCTTGGGAGAAAAATGCCCAAAAAGTATAATCCACTATTTAAAGAGCCAAGACAATCTTGAATTTGCCCTTCTTATACAGATGGCCCATAAGCAAATATTTATTTATGAAGTCCTTTGTGCAAATAAAATATCATTTAAAACAATAATAATTTCCAGGTAATTAAAACCTCCATAAGATTCGTACTGAATGAGTACGAATCATGTGTTAAAATCGACTATATTTATAGAAATAATGAACTATCACAATTTCATTTTTATTATGTCTATGATTTAATATGTTAGTTGTTTTCGGTCAAAAAAATTAACGGACTATTATTGGCCAGTAGAAGAATTTATTAGGAAAAATTATCGTATTGTTGATTTAGTAATTTTATTTTCACTAATAGGTGCCGATACTAGATTAGAATTTTTATGGTTTGAGCAAATAGATGTTTAATTAGATAACTAATGACCTTACCTAAATATATTGAAGTGGATCCGCCGAAGAAAATTTCCACGCACTAGACTTAGTACTGAATAATGCCTCCCAAACAATATATTTTAAAAGATCCCAAAAACTAGTAGATGTAAGACTTATTATTTTCAAAAATACAGATAATGTAGTTAATCTTAAATAAAATGGTTGTATACATTTCTATATCATGCCGTTCTCTTCCAAAGTTCATGTTCTAAGTTTGTTCTAGTAGTGCATGTACTAACAGTAATATGGATGCATGTAAACAAATTTTATGCCGTAATCTAATGTATACGCCATTTCTACTGAAAATATTTCAATTAAAACTAAACTACCCATCGAAGTCGCTATTTAATGAAAATTATCTAATTATAAGTCTATTTAACAAAGCCATAAGCGCCATAATTAGTTTATTCAACCTCATTTAACCCAGAGCACTATTAGACGGAAACAGACAGAATAATATAGACATTTTATCTCGACCGACCCGAGGGATAACAAAGGATGCTCCCTGGATAATCTCTGAAGGGGTGTGTCCTGTTAACATCCAACCCCCGGATTGCGGTTGGAGGGGTAACAATGATGTTCACCCAAAACAAGAGTATCTTCTGTCAGCAATATTATTAGGCAAGATAACAGAGTAATTCTGAAAAGTTCTGTGGCTTCATTTGTGCTAATTCACTCCGACAAGATACTTGGACGCGGTTTCTATGTGCATGTTTTGTGTCACAAGGACACTTGGTTAAGTTAAACGGCAAAGTAAACTTGATACAGTTAGCATTACTTAAAATGCTAACGAGTTATACGAGGTGAACTACGGAATAATTTTCCAGTTAGGTATGTAAATGCCCTATTTATTACCTGTCAAGTAGAAGTAGAACATAGAAATAGAAAGATGTGCGTATACGTGAATAACAAATTAGATTGTTGCAAGTTATATAACATTTATAAATGAAAATTTCTATTACTTTATTTTTACCGATTCATTTCATCATAGCCCATCATTATTGAAATATTAATAGATTTACTAAGTATTAATTAGGATAGCAGACATTTTATAAAAACAAAAAATATTATATAAGGAAGTTGCTTTGCTGACTTTTTCATTTGATGGGTTCTTTGATAATGTCTGCGTATGCATTTTCTATTATTTCATTAGGATATTCTACTTTATTTAAAACTCAAAACTTTTTGATATTATAGCCATTAGCGTAAAAAATATTCTTATTAGATGAAGCAGATAATAAGAATTTAGAATGGTTTGAAAATACTGCAGTTGTCAGCAATAACGACTAAACGCTTTTAGAACTGCATTTATTACAATACAATTTTGGTACTTAACTTTGAACATCTCAGTTAACTTGTTAAGCCTCACGTCAAATTATCCATACATGGAGTCCTACGAAAAACGAAAGAGGCGTGATTTTAACATTGTGAAATAATCTTTTGGAATACCCGTCGGACTTCTTCAATTTCTTTTCAAGAGGAATGCACCTCGAACATTCTAAAACGCAAGGAGACTCAAATGGCATCATGATATTACTTTTTAAAATGGGACAAACTAACAATTTCAAAAAATTACATTCTAAAGCTAAATAATTTAATGAAATAGTTACTAGTAAAAGTGCAGTGGGGCCGAAGACATTCTGGTACGACAATTTAGAAATACCCAAGGAAATACCTCTAATGATTTTCGGATTTTTAAAAATATTTTTGTAAAAAATATATTATTTTGTATTTCAAATGTAGGTAAAAACTTTTTGCCAAAACATTCGTATTATATTTTAGTATTTGGCCATTTCGCCGTTGCTTTCAATAACGGCGTGTAAACATCATGGCATACCCAACAGGCTTCTTGTATAATCTGGAGTTAATTGCCACATGCTTCGTTTATTCTATGTTACATATCTTTCATTTCTGTGTCAGAAATCTGATTTCAAAATAAATCCGCTCAAACATTTTCCATGAGGTTGAGGTCAGGGCTTTTAGGAGGCCTTGGTAGCGTTCGAATATTGTGATCTTGTATAAATTCTTGCTCTGTGTATAGGCGTAAATCCTGAAAAATTGCTCTAACAGATTATATCATAACTTAGCATATCACTTTATATCGCAGCCAACATATTGTGTTTGGTAGCACATGGATTCCTGAAACCTGAATACTACACTCTACTTCTTACAGTGTTTGCAGAACCAGAAAAATTCGTTTCTTTTTTGGCTTTTATAACCGTATGGAATGAATGGTATCAGTAAATATTTTTCCATCTAAAACTCGGTTTCATACATAAGTGCATACTCTCAATTTTTTGCTTTCGCCAGAAGGACTGTGTTTGTGTTTTGTGAAGATAACGTCAATTTTAACTAAAACTACCTATGTGCAGCTAAATTTCGATATAGATCGATTAGTTTTATCAATACTTTTCTAAGAAACTTAATATTATGAAAAACTTAAATTAACTCAAACTAATCGGCTAGACAATAGAACAGTGACTAACCCTGACCAAATGGTTATAACAGATTGTGAAACTGGGCCTTAAAAGAGTAATATTGGGTTCTGTACATGTTTTCCCCTCATATGGAAGTGTTGGAAGCTAAAATATAGCATTTGTTAGAAGTTAATATTCATAGTTCGGAACCCCTCAATTTAGGTTTCCAAAAAATGCTTGCAAAAAAACAAGGTTCCACCCAGGCCCCTACTTTTAGAGTTCTTGAGATGAAGGTCCCAGATGAACTTAGAGCCAGGCATATTATATATACAAGAAAAATGTAAAGAAGTTCTCAAAAAGAATGGAAAGGTTATCCCAAAATAGAGAACTAGTACTTAACAGTCAGATCAAAGTTATTGTTGTTAAAGTACGCATATCATCATTTATGAAGGAAGGAAATAAATCAAATGATAAGTTATGGATTATCACGGAATAAAATCAAGTAGAAAGTTCACATTTGCTTTATAGAGCATTGTAAGTGGATCCGGAATATGTTGAATGATTTTCTGCGTGAAATCGTGAAAATAATGTGTCCTTTGTCTAGACACATGAAAAAATGAATCAAAATCCCATTTTTCAAATTACTTTTTTATAAATATTTTTCTATTCGTTTCTGATGGAGATAAGCAGAAAAGCGCTATTTCTGCTCATGGATTAGAAACAGCGTTTTTCTAGACTAATGCGATTCTGCCTGGCAGTGAAAACGGGAATAATAATAACAAGTCAGCTTTCGGCGAACAAGCTTAGGGTAAAATCGAAAAGAAATGTATAAAATTGTTTTGAGATTCATGTGCTCAAAGCTTTTAAAAATTTATGGGCGTAAAGAATTAGTAGATGAAAACAAATGAACATTCAGCTCAAAGGTTCATGGTTACGTTCGATTCAAAGAGCCACGGACAAAGGGACGCAAACATCATATCTGTTATGTATTTAGTGCTGGTGCATAAGCACTGATCCAAAATGTAGTTTGGGTTAGTGGAGTATTTTTATTGAATCCACCTCAAAAAATTTAAAACGCAAGGAGACTCAAATAATGGTTTAACGTCAACAAGCTTATGTTAAAAAGGGACAAGAGTCCTTCGGAAGTGAAGTTCCTCTGAGTATATCTAGACCCCAAGTCAAGCGAGACTTCCATGTGGAGAGGATTTCCAGCAGACTCAGGAGCTCCATTTACCTTCTTAATAGCCTCTGTGGCTATGTTTCAGGTGCGACTCAGATGGCTGCCTATTATACATTGTTTCACACTGTCATGCTATGGTGTTAGGGTTTGGGGTGGAGTGCCGGCAGCAGCTAGAATTTGCGGCTTTCAGCGTAAGGCTGTAATACTTCTAAGTAGCCTGAAATATGGGGATGTATGTAGGTTAGCCGTCAGAAATATTTTTTTTAACTTCGTGTCTTTACCCACTTGAGTAACTTGAGTATGTAACTTACATCAAGAACCACAAAGATGAATTTTTAACTCATGCAGACACCCACGGGAATGTACCAGAGTCATCCAAGTTTTATAGCTGCAAAACTCTTTAATTGAATATCCCAAAACATTATACAGAACCATTACGTTTCTTTAGGGAGTTTCTTATTGAATGGGGATTTTAACAGTGTTAAAGAATTTCTGGACTATAATGATGTTTTATATTTATAAAAGTATGCATTATTATAAAAATAAGGCGGATCATTTAATTTTTAATCAATTTTAATATGTTGTAATATACTTAATTGTATAATCTGGTGTCATTTAGTCACATGCTTCGTTTATTATTTAATGCATTTCTTGTTAATTCTGTGTCAGAAATCTTGCTTTGAAATAAATCCGCCCAAACAGTTTCCATGGGGTTGAGGTCAGGCCTTTTAGGAGGCCATATTGGAGTACGATTATTGTGATCTTGTATAAATTCTTGCTCTTTATGTAGGCGTAATGTCTTGCAATAGCACTTTAACAGATTGTATCGTGACTTAACTTTACAATATAGCGTAGCCGTTAGTCTTTTCTCAACCTCTCGGAGGAGCTCAGGGGCTCCCCGAGTTATCCAGCTCTATATATTGCTGGAAAAACGTCCGCTCTAGTTTGTTTTCTACCACTGGAAATCAAATCATTTTGATTTACGTATTCTTGAGCAAAAGCCACCCTTCTCCGCTTAACATCGATTCCTTATACCTGATTTCCGCACTCTACGTCTTGCAGTATTTGCAGAAGCAGGGAAATTCGCTTCTTCTTTGGCTAACTAACCCAAACTAATTGAGTAGAAAATAGAAGCTATAGTCACTAACCCTGACCAAATGGATAAAACATATTTTGAAACTTGGCCTTAAAGGAGTAATGCCAGTTTTTCCTCTCTTATGGAACTTGTAAAAGTTAAAATATGAACATATTGCAACACTTTTTGCTTTTGAAGTCAAAAGTAAAGATTTTCAATTAAAAAGAAACCTAGCACCGGAAAGTCGTGTTATAAATGCCCAGTCCCGGTAGTGGGGTCGTAGAGAGCCACCAGTTTTCCCCAACTAAACTGAAAAAGCTCCGCTGATGTTGTGCAGGGTGGCTAGGCTTTTTAAATCAAAGAAACTCAATCTTAAGTTAACATGAAAACACAACCTATAAATTAAGGAACAATCTATTTGCTACTAAGTCTTTTTTTAACACAGCAACAATACTACAGTAAAATGGCAAATTAAAGACAAAACAATGCCAAATGACTATTAAATTAACTAACAATTGGTACGATATGGTGATTGTACGGAGACCAATTCTGTTGTTAATACTCGGTAGTGTATGCCTTACAACTAAATGCACTAAATACTACAATCCGAAGTGATCACTTTGATTTTACCTAAGCTAATTACATATACGACGCATGCGTGCGCTGGTTGCTGCACCAATTATACATATAGCAATAATAATAGGTAATAATAATTGTTCAGGTTCACCACATCTTGCAAGAATCATTCAGGCATCCCCGAGACCGGTTTCTACCCTGTTAGGCGTCATCAGTAGGGTTTTAGCCTGAATGACTCCTGCAAAAAGGGGCAACTTAAATCAGTGAACCCGTCGTTCAGCGGCTTTTTCGGCAACACTGGCGCCATCTGCAGATTGCAGTTTGAACGCCAGATAGCAAGGCTGCCTAGGACATAGCGGCGTTCGCCAAAAAGTCAAGTAAAGTGGTAGAAATCGTGAAAAGAACTCCAAGTGTAACAAAAGTTGTTCAGGTGCACCGATTCCACCACCACATCTTGCAAGAATCATTCAGGCACCCCCGAGACCGGTTTCTACCCTGTTAGGCGTCATCAGTCGGGTTTTAGCCTGAATGACTCCTGCAAAATGGGCACTTAAATCAGTGAATCCGTCGTCCAGCGGCTTTTCTGCAACACTGGCGGTGGAATCGGCGAACCTGAACAACTGTTGTTACACTTGGAGTTCTTTTCACGATTTCTACCACTTTACTTGACTTTTTGGCGAACGCCGCTATGTCCTAGGCAGCCTCGCTATCTGGCGTTCAAACTGCAATCTGCAGATGGCGCCACTGTTGCAGAAAAGCCGCTGGATGACGCGTTCACTGATTTAAGTTGCCCATTTTGCAGGAGTCATTCAGGCAGGATAAAACCCGACTGATGACGTCTAACAGGGTAGAAACCGGTCTCGGGGGAGCCTGAATGATTCTTGCAAGATGTGGCGGTGGAATCGGTGAACTTGAGACTGTTACACTTGGAGTTCTTTTCACGATTTCTACCACTATAATAGGTAATGTTAAATGGCCACAATAATTAAATCAATGGACCCGATAAATAAATGAAAAGAATAAAGTTATTGAAACTATCTTAAAGTCCGACTGTCAATGCTTGATTTATATTAAAAAATAAAGAAAATTCAGAGCGATTATATTAATCGGTCAGATATACCAGTGCATAAATGAAAAATAAAATTAATGAGAGCTATCTTAGGGCTTGGCGGTCAATTCTTGATTTATATTAAAAGATTAAGAGCGATTATATCAGTCGGTCAAAAAAATAAATGAACAAATAAGGAAACCTGGCTCTTTCAAGGCACAATCTATAGTGCAAATAAGTAATTAAACCCAAAAAAAAAAAAGATAATAATAAAGACAAATACTTCTGTACGACACCCTTTAGATACGCTTCGTCACACTCAGTAGTGGAGGTAAGAAGTACCTCTGGTAAAGGCGCCGGGCACCTGTAGTAAATTCCAAGTACTGCTACTCGATGGCCTCAAGGTTAGAACCAGCAGAGAACTCGGCAATAAAATTGGCCCGGATATAAGATTTGTAGCCACGTAATAGAACTGGTAGCCCGGTAGTAAAACTGGTAGCCCAGTAATTGAACTGGTAAGCCTGGTATTCGAACTGGTAGCCCTGAATTAGAACCCTCGCTAGTGTGTGAGGGTTATTTAAAGAGCCGACGGTCTCGGCTTAGTAGGAAGGGCTCGGAAGCTTCTAGTGCAGTATTTAGATCCAGATAAATCGGTCGTGTCAAAACACAAATAGAAGTCAACACAATATAGCTCCAAAAAAGGGGTGCACTCAAGCAGAAAGTTTCTCTCCTCACCGAAGGGTATATCTAGAGGGACTCTCTTTTCGTTTCAGTCAATTTGCCTTTCTCCTTCCACGAGATTAAAAAAGTAAGTCAGATTAGCAAGTAGGGAGGAGCTGAAAATGCCAACTGATTCGATACAAGGAATAATTCTAAGATAATAAACGACTTAGTTTTCGTTTATTATGAGAGTAAAATGACGGCGGAAGCCACAATTAATGCGCTGAAATTAAATGGTTTTAGAAATACTAGAAAACGTACCCAAACGAAGTGATAAAATTTTAAAAATCGAAATCTACAGCAGCAATCATGGGAAATAGCCCATTCATACTACCTAATGCTATCGACAGAACCAACCGAATATTGTGAACAATGCAGCATGCCGCGTGAAAAAAATAAAACAGAGGTCCCAAAAAATTTCAAAAATTATCAGCCGGTGATTGAAATTCAGCAACCGGGGGTCCCAAAAAGTTATGAAATATTCAAACCGAAAATAAAATATGAATTTGACGAATCTAAAAAAGCGTAAAAGCAGGTTTATTAACAGAATTCCTACAAATATAAACCGCATTGCTATCTGTTCTACGGTAATGTAATATAAATTAAGCAAAGCTGTCCTAATAACCATAGTATCCTATTTTAGTGATTGGATCAAGCCTAAGCGACTGTGCTTCGCTTATCAACTAAAATACATATAGTCACAAAGTATTATAAAAGCTAATACAAATATATCGGTAACCTATATTTAGAATAAAATTAATTTACATTAATAAATACGGCAATTTTAAGCTTATTGACAGCAAATCGAATCAATGAATTTAAAAGTAATTAACCGAAGAGTATTGACCTCTTTTCAGTCATTCTTACCGCAAAATACAGCATTTTTTTGTAAATGGCGCGTATAAAATGAAATTTAAAAATATTTGACAGTGGCAAAATCGGACTGTTACAATATGGCGAAATTTAGTTTTCATTGCTCGGAACCCCTTAATTTAGGTTTCCAAAAAATCCCTGCAAAAAATAAAGCTCTGCCCAGATAGCTTTACTTGTACCGTTCTTTGAGATGAGAATCCGAGATGAACTTAGAGCCAGGCCTATTATATATACAAGAAAAATGTAAAGAGGTTTCAAAAAGAGCGGAAAGCTTATCCCAAAATAAAAAATCAATATCTAACAGGCGACAAAAACAGACAGATCGAAATTCATCGAAGTTATTGCTGTTAGAGTACACATGCCATCATTTATGATGAAAGGAAATAAATCAAATGATGATTGATTATCACAAAATAAAATCAGGCAAAAAGTTTTTTACACACTATATAACATAATATAATAATAATAATAATAATAATAATAATAATAATAATAATAATAAT
>MU181999.1:902200-994732 GCA_016904865.1 Pissodes strobi | reverse complement strand
TTATTATT
Organism: Pissodes strobi; assembly: GCA_016904865.1. NCBI lineage: Eukaryota > Metazoa > Arthropoda > Insecta > Coleoptera > Curculionidae > Pissodes > Pissodes strobi. Next base: position 994,724 of record MU181999.1, on the reverse strand, counting down.
ATTATTATTATTATTATTATTATTATTATTATTATTATTGTTATTATTATTATTATTATTATTATTATTATTCTTATTCATTGCAAAAGTACTTTGTATGTTATTACTAATAAAATATCTAATATTCTGAGTGATGCTATACAATATGTCTAGTGTAAAGGTGTATAGACCTGATTTATATTTTACTTTAATAATTTTAATAATTATGTGAGTGGATTAAGAGGTAATGCGTGTATTTTACATTAGACCCGTCCCGTACTGACGTTCTCTTCCAAAATAAAAATAGAATCATAAATAAAATTTTCACTAATTTACAATTTCAAAGTCATAATAAAAGCTGTCTTTCCGTAGCTCATTGGAAATATTTTTAAAATACTGGGAATTTTAACGATATTATCCACAGGTCTCCTTTTTGTATTTCATTAATGGAATTCATAGCTTCTTCAGTGTAAAGGGATTGAAGCGAAAGTTAGAATACATATTTGATAATTTTCAGGCATAATTTAAAGAGAGAAGCAACTTTCGCATTGGAAAATAAATCTTTTGAATATTTCTCGTTAGAGCAATTTTCTACAGACAAATTAATTTAGTTTATTGCACACTTTTGAAAGAAATCTTTAGTTTCTTGTTTATTATAAAAATTTTATGATTCCCATCCATAATAAGAATCTGAAATAAGTAGTAGGACACTGACTGTAGTAACGGTTAAGTCGAGGCAGACTAGGTTCAAACTTTTCGCTTCTATTAACAAAATTCGCCCTGATGAATTTAAATCTACCTAAAGCAAGTTCTTGACTTAATTTGGCAGAAGGTTGGTACAACTAATTTGTTGAATTACTTCCCCCCAAAATTGTATTTATTTTCTATTACCTGTGCTAACGTTTGGAATAACATAATGACCAGGATGCACCTGATATTATAATAATATGTAATATTAATAATAATACCACTAATAACAGCACAGAAACACAAAAACCAAAGAAGGAGTCGCAAAGGAACTGACAGATAAAGAAGAAGCAAACATGCAATAATAATCAGGATTGACACAAAAAAGAAATAATAGGAACAATCACCCTTATCACGAACAGTACAAGACTACGTGGAAGAACAGCACAAATGAAGACGACAAAAAACCAATTAAATAAGTTTAAGAATCTTGGGAGATGGCAATCCAACTTTGAGGAACAAACTTCTTATCTTCTCTAATATTTGATAATAATTATAATAATAATAATAATATTTATTCAATCTTAAGACCAGGCACAAAGTACAATTTGGTATAGATTACGTCAACAAATCTTTTTTAGCTTAAATACATAAGGTCCATAGTTCAAATGTAGTACAATTCAACTACTCAAAAAATCTTCTATAGAATAGAAGCATTTTAGTTTTAAATAGTTAACAACTTCCTTATTGAATTTACAAAAATTATTAATGTCCTGTGAATAACTGGGCAGCTTATTATACAACTTTATTCCAATGTAACTAGGACTGCTCTCAAATAAAGCAAGGCTATGTGCAGGTATGCGCAGACCATTTTGGCCCCTTGTATTGTAGTTATGAACAAAATTATTTCTATCCAAGTCACCTATATTGGTTTTTACAAAAAACACAATTTCCAAAATAAACACACACGATACTGTTAGCAGTCCTAGTTTTCTGAATAGTGGCTTACAATGAGCACGAGCTTTAACACCCTCTATTGTTCTTACAATCCTCTTCTGTAGTCGCAGCAGTCGCAAACAATGGGATGAAGAACCCCAGAATAAAATACCACATTTAACGCGACTGTAAAAGTGAGCATAGTAATAAGAAATAAGTATATTTTTGCTACAAATTTGTTTTAATCTGTATATAGCAAAAGCTACAGAAGACAATTTGCAACATAAATCATTTATATGCGTTTCCCAGCGTAAATTGCTTTCCAAATATACACCCAAAAATTTAGTAGTTTGCACCTGCTGCAAGGACTGCGAATTCATTCTAAGTAATAATGAACTGTTACTAATACGAGTCCGCGTGGTAAAATTTATAAATACTGTTTTATCTTGGTTAACACGCATTCGATTATGATTAAACCACCGGACAAATTTATCCACCATAATCTGCGTACGCACCTGCACTAAAGAAATGCTACTATCAAAACACAGGTAACTGGTATCGTCCGCAAACATAGTAAGCTGGCCGTCTCCAACATTATCCGGTAGGTCATTCACAAATAACAGAAACAACAAGGGCCCCAAAACGGAACCCTGTGGTACACCACATTTAATTAATAAGGTACTTGAACGGCAATTATTTATCTCTACTAACTGACACCTATCCTGCAGGTAGGACGTCAACCAATCATGTACCTTACCTCTAAATCCATAATCATACAATTTAGACAACAGAAGTGCATGATCCACCAAATCAAATACCTTGCTTAAATCCATGAACACCCCAATACATTTATCCTTATTATCTAAGTGCTCATATAAACAATTCAAAAATTGCATTACACTCGATTGAGTCGATCTGCCCCTCAGAAAACCGTGTTGGAAATTGCTCAGTATTTTATTTCGATCTATAAAACGCATCATTTTATTATAAACTACCCTTTCCACTATTTTAGCAAGAGTAGGCAATATTAACACTGGTCTGTAATTAGATACATCTTTAGTATCCCCTTTTTATGCACAGGTACTACTTTTGCAATCTTAAGGGTATTGGGAAAAATCGATTCAGAAAGAGATAAATTAACTAAATATGTGATCGGTGCTATAAAAAATGTAATGCCTTCTTTGATTATCCTAGAAGTTATGCCATCAATTCCATTAGATGAAGAGTTTTAAAGGGCTTCAATGACTCTTGATACTTCGATCTCTGAAGCTGCATCCAAGAACATTGTTGAGTCATTTGTTTTTATTTTAAACTCATTTGGTTAATTATTTGCGGGAGGCAATGTGATTTTATTTGACAGATCAATAAAATAGTCATTAAAATACGTTGCAATATCTCGATTACGCGTTATAACCCTCAACTCGGTCTCCAAACTAACTATTTCTTGCTTTGATGTTTTTTTGCTATTAATGTTCATATTAATAATTTTCCATACAATTTTACTTTTGTTATCAGAATTCATATACAAATTATCATAATACATTTTTTTTGCTAATCTAATGGTTTTGTTATAAAATTTTTTATAGCAGTTATATAAAACTTTATCTAACTGGTTATTCGACTCATTTTTTTTCTAAATAATTCTTTTAAGGTTCTTGAGGAATTTTTAATACCGAGCGTCAACCATGGTTTAGCATTATTTTTTCTGCTGAGTTTTTTTAGTGGAAATGACAAATTCATGTAATATTTAATTACATTTATAAAACTCTCAAAAGCAGTGTCTACATTATTCCGCTCATATACTGTAAGCCAATCTTCAGACTGTAAATAACCGAACAGTACCTTGAAATTATTCTTATTATAGAATCTTATACATTGATCATCATTGTTATTAACTAAACGCTTAAAGACTGTGCTGAATGATCCGAAAGTCCATTATGAACAACATTACATCCCACTCGTTCTAAGTCAAAGTCAGTGCACATATCGTCGTCAATAACACGAAGTGGCGTATCTCAGAAAATACGAAAATTGAGATAAGTCGATTTTATTACTTAAAAAAGCTTGCTCTTTAATATCACAAAGTGGCGTAACTTAATTCCCATTCGTCTTGTTGATAGTAAACTAATTCCAGTGGGCGTATCTCATTTTTAAAAAATAAATGATTCACCAACAGGCGTAACTTGAGTTACGACACTTCATGAAATTTTAGAATTAGTTGAGGGTTTTGTCAAAAGCAGGAAACATTTTTATTCCGTCACAATTGTACCCAATAGTACGTCTCGCACGACGTAAGCAACCTTATCTCGTGTACCCTCTTCAATATACCGATTTTTTTAATTTTAGGCAATTGTCTCAGGATTTAAGAATTCTGACAGTTAAAAAGTCTGAAGAAGGAGACTCTATTAAATGGCGCGACATCATGGAAATAAATGTAAATAAAAGTGAGCCACTAACAATTTTTTATAAAACTAGCCACCTTCAGGAAAACTATAAGTCATTAAAACTGAAAAGACAGCGAAATAGTAGCATAAAAGATCTTCATCTTGCGGTTTTGAATAAAGAACCCATAAAAATTACCAAAGAAAAATTTTTGGATTTAAAGTCGTTATGTGAAGGACAAATTCCAGTTATTCGAATGCAGGAGTATAAAGATTTTTATTTAAATCTACCCCACGAATAGGGTTTAGGTACATAACTAATAAATAAGTTGTATAACTGGTTTAAGAAAAAAACGTTCTTTTGTTTTTTATTATTATTTTTTTTTAATTAATAGAATGCCATACTTTGCTTTGTAAAAGTAGTTTTTTCACTTCTATTACTGTGTATGTTTCTTGTACCACTTGGGTTGTATTTTAAGTCTTGTTTCTACAATAAAATTATAAAAATTGACGTTCTAGATGTTTTAATTACTAATCCATTTCAATTTATACATGACGTAAATAGAGCATTATTTTCCAATATGTATTTTTTCAATTTCACGAAACGGCGTATCTCAGTTTTTTTTCAAAAATGAACACTTTGAAAATCTGAAATGCGATAAATTTCACACTATTGTATAATACCTAAATAGATGTACTAATGGTTCAAAAATAAAATGAATTAATTTAAAGGTCTCTCGTCAATACTGAATCGAAGAAAGTAAAAAATTTTAAAACGCTCTCCTGTAAAATCAATAAAAATGAGTTACGCCACTTCGTGTTATTGACGACGATATAATCAATGCAAGAGCCAGTTTGCGCGGTAATTCTAGTTGGTTCTTTAATTAAATTAACAATGCCATATGACGTAAAATCGTCTTCCAACCTAGCTCTCGCACCACTCATAGACAGCCAATCAACATTAATGTCACCGCAATTCACAATTCCCGACTTCGAACTTATAGAGGCATCAAATAGAAGCTGCTCCAATTGTGAGAAAAAATCATCAATATTTGATTGCGGCGACCTGTATACGCAGAATACTTTTATATTTACCTGACCTAGATGAATATTGATTGCACATATCTCAAAACTAAGCTCTTTAGCATATTTCGAAGCCCATTTTATCTCTTCAACACCACCCCATCTTTTCTTGTTGTAGTCTGCGCCCCCCCCCCCCCCCCACATTTATGTACATTTCTTGTAAAAGCACTACCACACATATAATTGTCAATACAGACCAAACATCTGTCTCCATTCTTACAATCATTAGCCTAATGATCATATTCTCCACATTTGTAACACCTTAGCATAGAAAAGTGATCAAATACCTTACAGTAGGAATAGTTTACGAATATGCGTTGCTCATTACTCGACATAATCAGTTCATGGCTTTCTGGATCACACTCTACAATACACATATATTTAGTTTTCATTTTCTTAGCTATTATAACATTAAATAGGTTCTTACTGTGTTGTAAAAAAGGATTCTGATTAGGAATAATCGCTTCACGTTCTTCCTTTGATAAATCGTCTTCCATATCAACAATCTTTATTCGAGGGTTCTTTTGTTCAGGAATATTAATTTGATATCTGGTTTTAAGTTTTTTGTCCACTGAGGTTCTCACTTTTTCAAGCTCTTCTTTGGTTTTACATTTAATTAGTACTACGCCATCTTTAACATCTTTAAACTGAGTTATGCCTATTCTAAATGCAGAGGGATTAACAGCCTTTTTTATCCCTTCCTTAGTTTTGGACGAATCCTGATTTCCTTTAGGTCTTATTATAAGAAACTTGCCTGTAGCTTCTGCATAACTCCTTTTACTTGGATTATACTGGATTTCATTCGAATTAGACTCATTTTTGGCACTTAGTGTACTTTTAAATTCCTCTAATTGCTGCCTTACCATTTCCCTAAACTGCTCAAGTTCAGTGCTCAAGCTTAGTACAGTGTTTAGTTGCCCTTCACATATCTGACAAAACCATTTTATACCCTTCACTGAACGAGCTTTACTGACTAAATCACAATTTTCAAGGGCAATGCCGACACACTGCAGATGATACAGGCCATCACATAACCCAGAACATCGTTGTGATGGTTCATCCCTTTTGATCTTTACTTTATATTTCCCACAATCATCCGACATTGTCGATTTCCGGCCGTGCCTATACCTATAGTGGGTCTGCATTGGAATGAACTAACAAAAACACCTTGATATTTACATTATCATGTCGACGATACTTAATGATCCAAAACACTTCAGTGTTTCTTTGACAAATCATAGATCAGCAGTTATTCCCGCATAAGCCAGAGTCGCCCGACACTATCACCAACAAGTCCACAGTTAATACACACACCCTGGAAATTTTACTTTACGCAATTCACTACAAAAATCAATTTCAATATAGTAACAAAGCTTCGTGACGTGGCCTCTAGATCTCTAGTATAGATATAGCGAGCATTTTGCTCGAAGGAGGTTTAGTTATGGGCAGTTTCCCATTTTGCGCCTTGGTACTAACTAACTGCTCAATGTTAAACCCATGTATATTATGCTTTTTGAGCATAAAGAACGTCTCTAGAATGCTTCTAGTTAGTAGCCTTGCTGATTCTTGCTGCTGGTTACAGATTTTCATTGGCCTCTTTGGAGATTCGCTGCGCCACTCTTCTTCATCTGATCGTACCCCAAGAGTCTACACTTTTGGTTAGTTTGGGTTAGTGCTTCGGTGTCTCAAACAAAGCTCAAAAGCTTTCACATACAACGGTGTGTAAATTCGGTGTCCCTTCGGAAAACTTTACAGGAGAGACGAAAAATCGCCTGAATGCTTATTTATTTATTAATTTTTTAATATCTTTTCACCATGTTATTATTATTTGTTCTGGCTTTTGTTGATAAAAATTTTAACCAAAAATTGTTGAAAATAACGTTATATTTTGAATAAAATCACAATTTTGTCGCTTGTGCCAAACCAGATTTATCGTGTGGCGTTTATGCCAGATAGGCGGAGGCGTTTGTGTTAAATGAATTTTATGCCTGGGAGATAAAATGGCGGTTAACTGGAGTTATGTCAAAACATTTTTTTTTCTTGGTAAGCCCAACTTTGGCGTTTATGCCAATATATCTAAATAATAAAAACAAGTAGTACGGCTTTTAATTTTCTATTAAACTCTATTGTCCTATGTCTAACATTAATCTATTTAACAAAAATAAAAACAAAACAGAACAAAAATAGTAGAAAAAAACCTTAAGCTTTTATAATAACAAAATAAAAGTTATTAAAATAATATTAAAAATAAAATATTTTTCTAGACACAAAATATTAAAAATATTCTTAATATAATAATAAAATAAAATAATATTTTAAAATAACATAATATAACTGAGAAAAACAGGACAATAATAAAAAATAGAAGATATATTCCACTTTAGTCCGTGTTATCTTCCACATCTGTCTCATTAAGAGTATCAGCCGCAGAGCCAGAATATTTGAGAGTCATATATTCTATGTGATACTGTGGCTTAATGACGAAGGTTTCGCATACTTTTTTAAAATTATTATATTTTTTAGTGCTTATTGGCAACTGATTAGCATAAGCAGGTCTCACCATAGATCCAGGCTTTAATTTTATAGATGCAACCTCGATATCTTCGTTCAAAAATGAATAATGAATTTTAACATTATAATCATACTTAGAAAGCTGAATTCGTTTTATTTCGGAAATTTTTAATTTATTTTTCTTTCAAAATTTAAATCTTTAAAATCAAGAAAATCAGAAAAGTTCTGTCTTATAATAATATAAGGTTCTGGCTTAATTCTTGTATTTCGCAAAATAGTGGCTCATTCAGATGGAGCCTGCACGACCACATTTTTTACAAATTTTTCTATTACAGCATGTACCGAGTGCACAGGCATATAGGTATGACCTGTTATCAAGAAAGTAAGCAAAATTTCCTTAATATTTTTTGAGTTATCTAAAAAATATCTTATCACTGCAAATAAATAACGATTTTTATTTTGTCCGGTACAATTGTCGCAGTACATGGAAATTTTTTCATAAGTAGCAGTCTCGTCAACATGTTTCAAGTAATGATACAAATTGGTACAAATTTCATTACTACCTCTTTTGCCATCTTTTTCTTCCCATATGTAGCAATAGACTTTTCTTGAAGTAGATTCGTAAACCGTAAAGTTGTATACGGCATACTTCCTTGAAAACCCGATTAACATGTTATCTCCGTGTGGTGTTGCAAGTACCTTTTGTAGGTCAAAACTAATAACTAAACACCCACTTTCTCCTGCAGAAGCCTTTTGATCTTCCAAAAATATCAATTTTACTTTATCCTTTTCTTTAATGCGTACTTCATAACTATTCGTCTCCGTTTCTGTCTTCATGGTCGCAGACAAATTTTTATATTTTTCACGATTCATACATTTATCTTTGCGTGGAACATGAATACCTATATTGTACATGCTTTTAAACAAGCTAAAAAATTTACTTCTTTTCAAGAAATTTAATTGTTTTCGTTGCTGGTTTAAAACGTACATTCTGTACAAATTGTTGTAACTTTTTATATCTGCTGGTAGATACAGCCTTGTTGACGAACTTCTACAATAGTGGGAAGAAACAGCTGGCAAAGAATCCACAAATGCCTTAAAATGTATAATTAAATCATCAGGAGTCTTATTAGAAGCTTCATGTTTTCCTCTTAAGTCGGGTTCTGGAAATTTCTCGTATTCTTTGTTTTTTTTTTATCACAGTTCTTAATAATCTAACTGTTATTGACAAAGTGGCAAGTAAAAATTGTTTGCAGACCCGTTTACGAATGCTTCCTTTTAATAAACGATACTCGACTGTAATATTTATTTTTTTCGCACCTTTCGATTTACGTCTTCTTTTAACCGAGCACACACACACTTCGCTAAGAAACCTTTTTTGTTTCTTACTGCATCCTAATTTCCAATAATATTCAAAAATATATTGCCGCTCTTCTTCTGTGAATGTGTACATGTTTTGTTAGATTGACATGGGTTGACTTTCATAGTTTTTTGTGGCATTAAATTTCCAGAAGTATTTATATATTTCAAACCCAAATTTTTTTTCTCTTTTCGTTCAGCCTTTTTACTGACTCTTTTCTTAATGTTAGAAAGAAACGGATGGTTTTCTTGAGCCGCTTCTTCTTGGTCTATCTCATTCTCAGTCATTTTTTTATTTTCTTTTTCCTCATTTTCTATATATAACTTTCTTTTTTTCGATAATCGGCTGTTCTTCGACTTCATAATCAGTCGAATAACTTTCATCAATGTCATCGCTGTGCTCAGAACCAGGTTTGTACTCGTCTTTGGAACTTTCCGAACCTTTGGTTTTGCCCCGCAATTCTACATCATTATTTGAGTCTTGAAGAATTTTGTTTGTTGAACTACTTGGTTGATCTTGGAGTTGATCTAAAAAAAAAATCCTTAGAGATCGTAAGAATTAACAGGTTCTATTAAATTTAATTCTGATAATTTTATAGTTTAATTTTTTTTAAATAATTGTACCTAAAACGAATGCTGAATTTCGTTCCAATAATATAATGTCCTGAGGGCTTTCGAATATTGCTGGAAATATTTCATGACCATCCAGAAAAATTACATCTTCATTCAGGGCTGCTTTCAAGTTTATTAAACTATTATCGGGTTCATATTCTGCGGTTACAATTGGAGCTGGTTTAACCTCGCGTAATATTATTTCATTATCATGCTTTATAGCATTTTGAGGTGCACTTATAGCCATTGCCACTATATTATTAACGACAAATGGCATAAGCGCCATAATAATTAAACAGCTATTTTCTACAAGTTCTTTTGTGTAGTAACTGTTTCCAGAAGTTTGATAATTAAACTAAGTGGATACAAATTCAAACTACACTATAACTTATTTAAAATTAACGTGTGTGTCGTTTATTCTGAAGTCAAAAATGTCATTAAAATTACATTGGTATATGTCGTTTGTGCCAAACTGGATTAGCAATAACTATTTTGGCATAAGCGCCACAAATTAATTTTGCCCTTAAATGGTGAAATTTGCCTTATTTTAAAGGTTACTGTATATTATCATTGTCTAAAAAGTTTTATACAATGATATTGGTATAGGTCAACATACATAAAATAAAACAATTATTTACCATATTTCTATGTGAAGATCGCCAATAATAAACGAGACGTCATGTACCCATGTAAAGCTAATGGACGACTGGCGTTTGTGACAAATAATGATTTGTCCGCGAAACTGCGTTTTGGCGCTTGTGCAAACTTTAAACAGAAATTGCGGCGAAAATAATTTTATGGCGGATATGCCGCCTCTGCAGATCGACGCGGAACGTAATTTTCTATCTACCTGTACCTATAAGTAATTTTCGGGATTTTTGGCGCTTATGCCGTTCTTCCTTGAACGCATTGATATGCCATGTTTCTACTCAGCCGTTCATCACTTCATGAGCGCTATATCTTCGAATTGAATGAATATTTAAAATGGTACTTAATCCGCGAGGGTTTTACCATTAAGGACTTTCATGCCATGATCCACTATCTCTTTGGAATGATCGTTAAGGAGAAATCTTAATCTGATCATAAGAGTCTATCTCCACCTCAACCCCATATCTGGAGGCTAGATTGACAATGCAATTGGGATATAACCCAAGTTTGCCAGATCATGGTGTGGTAATATAAAAATTGGAGGTACATAATCGGAACGGATTACGCGACCGTAGCTGCCGGTTAAACTATCCCACACTAAACTATACCAAAGTGTTCGTGTGTCGCTTTCCAGTGCTAAATAAACTATATTATAATGCAACACTTTCGGTTTGGTCTAGAGTAGTAAGTCGTAAAATCATAGTTATATTTTACTATCTTCTTGTTGATTCTACAGTTTCTTCATTCAATGCAAAAAACGTAAATTATCTTAAAACTAAGCATTAAACGCAATTAACATGAATCAGTATAATTTAGATCTTCCTTCAAATTTGTAATTAAGGGGTAGATAATTTATTCGCTTTCCTGCATTCAAAATATCAAAGCCATATAGCTATGATAAATCTATTTGAATGAGCAACAAACCGCTATTAATAGAAAATCGCTTTAGCGAATCGCTCGTTATGATGTCTAGTTTAGATTTAAGTAGTTATTTTGCATCACAAAGGTGCATTTTCATTTTGGTTTTGTTTGGAGCCTGTCAAAATACAAGTCTATGCAATGCAATGAACTGGTGTCATTATTCAGCTGCATACTAATGTAAGCTTTGTTGTATGTTTATGGAAAATTTAATCAGAGCTTACCAAACTGTTTGCTAAATTAAATAATTAATCTTATCATAATAATCATTAATACGTAAATATTTTTATTTTATTGGCAAATAAATCATGTTTTTTCCGCTCATGGATTAACCTACATACCTTGGACCTGAGAGACCCATTATACGTTTCCGGGTTAATATAATCTCTTGATAAAGAAAAAAATCAAATATTTTGTAGTAAGCTAGTTAACACTCTAACTCAACTTTACGCAACAAACACAAACAAATGGGCTATTGATTTTTTAGCGCACACAAGCCTTCAATTCTATGTTGAAAATGACATGAATATCCAATCACGTTGATCTAAACTAAAAGCGCATCGCCAATCACAGCACCGCATTTTTACTCCATTGCTATTCCGTTTAGGATCCGTGAATATGCGTATCTCATTCTCTCCCATGGCTAAATCCTCTAGATCTATATCTTTCTATTGAAAGTAACATTTGAATTACGTCTTTTACACTTCTTCTACTAGCTAGCTTTCAGCTTCATCGACACTGTATTTCTCGAGTATTGATGCAAAAATTTGATTACTTTGCTGGTACTCCTCTGATCTGTCTGGACACATAACGTAGATCATCTGAGGGCGATCTTACAGTATACATCAAATGGAAATAATTATTAAAAGTAATAGTCCCCGAGCATAATAGGGCAATGAATAGAAAAAGCTTTTTCCGGGTTCGGCGCCAAATATGGATGTCCCTGTGTATAGAATACTATAATATTACTGTATCCAGAAAATTATCATTAACAATTTATGTTGCTTTTATATAACTCTTACCATAATGTTATCCGAATGGTTATTACTACCTAAATATTTAATATTTACTGGAATTTTTAAAATAATCTGAAACTATGTAAACATATAAAAAAATATGTTTTGAGATTTTGACCCTATTATGAGTCTGTTTACTTCGGCTAATGGAAGCTAATTTATTGGATAATATATCGCCTAAAGCATAACATGGTAATGATTATACTTATTTATGACCTTAATGTATGAATATGTGTATACTGCGGTCTAAAATTGTCCCGTGACTGAGGCTGGACGCTATTTTGATTCATTCATCGTGCATTTCAGTCTGCGATTTATTAATTTAAACGTCTTAACTAGGATATAAAGAAATCGTAAATACATAAATAATTAATGCATTATTCATATTTTCACAAAGAAAATGCAAAAGGCCAGGCGCTTATACTGAACCTACCAAGAAATAATAATGCGTTACTTCCAATACATTTTACGTGACATTAGATTATTATAAAAAATTATAAAAATGTTCTTAACTGCTCCCTTAATCTTACTACCAACTAAAATGTTTACGTCGTATGGGACTTGGGACATTGCAGTAACATTAGAGCTAAATGTATTTTTATATAATAAAAGAATGTTTTTTTCAGTATGCGATAATGACAAGCTCAATGAGATAATTTATGACGACGATGATGGTTTGAGCATTGCTTTGTAATGTTCCACTGCATGCAAAACAATTCGCATACCAACCCTCCAAATCTGCTACTTATGCTCTTCAAAATCTGGTCCGCGATACTGAAAAGACACTGGCTGAAAAAAAAAAAGTGGTGCTGTGTGAATTTCTAGACATAGAGGATGATTTGACAGCACCTCACATGAATCCATTCAGCGCGCCACAACCCGCAGAGGAGATGGAACCAACCACTACAAAATGGATAAAATCCATGCTAACCAGCCGTGAAGTCACGTTGACCATTGGAGAAACAGCCGTCACAGTAAAAGTAATAAAGGGAGGCCCTGAAGGAAATGTTTTATCGCCCATGCTCTGCATGGTTTCTGATTGTTGACGATCTACTGGCAAGACTGGCTGAAGCAGGCTTTAAAGTCCAATGTTACGCAGATGACCCAGTTATAATAATAAAAGGCAAGCATGACAACATTCTCTCAGAACGTATGCAAAGTTCACTCAACTTTGTCAGCACATGGTTTACACAGGCAAGACTAAATGTCAACCCAGGCAAAACCGTTGTGATGCCATTCACAAAAAGAAGGAAGCTGAACCTTAAAGCACCCACTTTGGGAGAGACCACGGTAGAGATTTCAAAAGAAGTTAAGTATCTTATCATCGTTCTTGACCGGAAACTAACCTGAATCCCACACCTGGAAAGAACTATCATAAAAGCAACGCTTTGGGCCTGTCGACGACTTTTTGGTAAAACATGGGGCCTAAAACCCTTCATCATCTGTTGGTCCAATAACACTCTTGTAAAGCCTATTATAACATATGCCTGCTTGGTGTGGTAGGCAAAAACAAAGGAAATAAGAACAAATCGAAAGCTAACAAGAGTACAAAGGCTCGCCTGTCTGGGTATAACAGGGGCTATGAAAACGTGCCCCACAGCAGCTCTGGAAACCCTACTTGACGTCCCTCCTCTGCACATATGCATAGAAGAGGAGGCCTGGACTAGTGCGTATAGAGCCACTCAGACAGAAAAACCTGGTCAAATTCTGAAGGACATCCAGATAGAGGCGATTACCAAACCAACCGATACAATGGAAGCAAAACTCCATTTTGATCGCCCCTTTGAAATGGTAATTGAAGACCGCAATACTACAGGGGACAGACTAAAACAACTAGAGAGGGGATCACTTGTCTGGTACACAGATGGATGAAAGGTGAAACAAGGAGTGGAACACGGAGTATACGGGCCTAGGTGTCGAATCTCTGCACCTTTAGGAAACACACTCACCACCCTTTAAGCAGAACTAAATGCTATCAATATAGCCATCTCTAAATGTGCCAAAAAAGGCCTAAGAGCTTGCAAAGATCTATATCCTATCAGATAGTCAAGCAGCCTTAGAAGCGCTAGCATCTAGGAGAATCAACTCCCGGCTAATGTGTGATTCAAATGGCTGCGTGCTTGAACCATTCTGTGGCATCACTAGACGACACGTAATGATTGAACTCAGAAATTGGGAAAAAAGGCGGAAAGAGACACATTGGGCCAATGCACCTGGGTAGAGGCAGCCCAAAAAACTCACATCTCACTACACAAAAAGCTTCTCAAGCCACAAAGAAAAAATATAGAACTGGTCGCAGACCTTCTCACTGGACATGGTCTCTGGAGGTACCACCTCAAGAAAACGGGGAAAACCACTGACGACCAATGCTGAATCTGCCAAACTATGGCCGAAACGATATAGTTACTCTGCGAATGCCAAGCACTGACTCGCCAAAGCTTAAGGCATCTCGCGGCACCTGGAGATCTACAAAAGCTCAATCCTCGAAATATTCTTAGGTTCTAGAAGAAGATAGGAATTTTCATATTAAATTGAAGGGTATTCACAAAAATCAATTGTGGCCGACGTGTTGAAGGGTAAATCTTGCCAAGCGACCCCTCTACCATACCATACTATACCATGGTTTGAGCGATGCAGAGAGTGACCATCACACTGGTTCAAATATTTGTGAATCAGGCACCGAAGATACCGATAAGGAAAATTCCAAATATTATTATGGGAACAATAAACCGAAGTGGCCCAGAGAGCCGCCAATTCAGTGACGCAGTACAAAACATAATATTGTTCGAATCCATTTACCTGGTATAAGAGGCCCATCTTTAGCTCGTAAGCTCTTTATGAAGCTTGGCCTCATCAAATTACTGAAAAAATGTTGCCTATTATTTTTGATCTTAAAGAAAAACAGCAACATTTGTAGACATTTGTCATATACAGAGCTCTGGGCCTTCTTAATTTAGCCGGTGCACTTAAATCAAACCATGAGGATGCATCTTCGCTTTGGGCAGCAGATGGCTTTGGGAGACCAATTTTTAGAGCAACAATGTCTAAAGCACGACTTTTATTTCTGTTTTCTTGTATTCGATTTGACAACTTTAAAACTAGGTAAGAAAGAAAATTGGCTGAAGATAAAGTGGCTCCTATTTCCGAAATATTTAACGTTATACATGTTCAGAATTTGTAACTGTTGATGACTGATTTCGTGGACGGAAGAAAGTCCTTTAGAAATTAGAATATTTGAGCACTCTATATCTTTTCTCAAAGAATGGATCTAAGCATCGTGAAAACCGCCTGCTCTGATCACTTTTATTGTACAAGTTTACGGTAATAATTAGGCAAAAACTATTTGTCCTTAAGATAATGTGCAGCAGTTTATTTATTTCCATTCGTTTTCATGATATGGCTTACTCTTAAGTTTCCCATCCACTTAAAAGATCAGATCATTTAGACGTTTATATCTATTTTTTTCATGACCATTTCTATATGGTGACCAAAAGTTGTTATCAAAAAAACTATTTTCTATTAAATTTGAGATATTCAGAGGCTTACATGCATTTCTTTTTATAATTACACTAATAAATTACATTTCCTATTCTGACTTGAAGATCACATAGTTGTTTATTTAAGTTATTCACCCACCTAAACGTTTTTTAAATTCTGTCAAGCTAGTAAAAAAATTGTGAATATTAAACGGACAATTTTACAGCAAATATTATTGTTATGAATTTTATTTTTAAATTTTTTTTTTCTTTATGGCAGCGGCACACACACCAAAGGTAGATCCTATGGCGCTCGACGAGCGGTGTGTGTGCGAAGATGTTGATTGACACGGTTCTTGAATATTTGTAGGTTGTAATTAGTGGGAAACAGATGTCCTGGAAGTGAGTTCCACAGTGATGCAGTGCGCCAGACAAAGGAGTTCTGGTAAAGCGATGTTCTAGGTGTTTCTAGTTGTACGACGAACTGGTGCGCTCCTGCCGTCTGTCGGGACTGCCTGACAGGAGTTGCCAGGGGCGGGATTATGCGGGCCAAATCCTGGGAACATCTGCCGTGAAAGTATCTGTAAAACAGAGACATCTCGGCCACATGTCTGCGATGTTCCAGACTATCCAGATTCCGGGTCAACTCCGGATCGCCGACGAGACGCACAGCTCTCTTCTGAATGGAATCCAGCAGCTTTAGGGTATGCTTTGGTGCGGCACCCCAGATATGTGAGCAATATTCTAAGCACGGTCTTATTTGCGCTTTGTACAGCAAGAGCAACTGCTGCGGTGTATAGAGTTTTTTGTTGCGAAATAGCGCACCAAGCTTCTGGGAGGCTGATTTTGCGATGTTAGCAACATGGTCATGCCATGACATATTGCTGTTGACCGAGACACCCAGCAGCCCGATTGACGAGGATGAAGGAATGGTCGATCCTGCCATAATGATGTCAGGGCCCGCTGTATTGTTGTATGGGGTTAGTAAACGTTGCTGCTTGGGTCTTTGCTGCATTGAACTGGACCAAATTTCGGTCGCCCCAAGTTTGAACTTTCTCCAGGTCTTTATTAATTGCTGTAATCTGCTCCTGTCTGCGGTGATGAGTCTCAGTCGCTGGTAAGGGTTTTTCTGATCTAAAGTGGGAGACAAGGGTACTGTCATCTGCAAAACTGTAAACAGGATTATTCGTTTCGATCAGCAGGTCATTAATATAGATGAGGAACAGAGTTGGTGAAAGTATTGCGCCCTGAGGCACGCCCGCGTTGATGGTGAATGTGTCCGAGATGTGTCCTTCGACTGCAACATGTAGGGATCGGTTCTTAAGGAAACTGGCCAGCCAGCTGCAGAGAGAGGCGGGCAGTCCCAAGGACGGCAGTTTGTTGAGCAGTCCGTCATGCAAAACTCTGTCGAATGCCTTTGAAATATCCAACGCAATCGCTCGAGACTCTCCGTAGTTTTCAATTGCCCTACTCCATATATGAGTGACATAGGCCAATATATCTCCTGTCGATCTCTCTTTGCGAAAGCCGTATTGATTATCGCTGATTATTCTGTTGCTCTCGAGGTATTTGAGTAGTTGCTGGTTGACTACACGTTCCATGACTTTGGAGACTATTGGAAGCAAGGCAATCGGGCGATAGTTTGAGGGCGTGGTTTTCTTGCCTTTTTTCGGAACAGGTTGCACTCGAGCGACTTTCCAAGAGGATGGGTAAATCCCTTTTCTGTAAGAAAGAGAAAAAAGCCTGGAAAAAACAGGTGTTAGTTCGTTGGCGCAGTCCTTTAGCACGATGGCAGGTATTCCGTCCGGTCCTGATGCCTTTTGCGTATCTAGTTCTTTAAGGATTTTGCGAATATCACGATGAGAAAACTTGACTTCTGCCATGGTGGTGTTGATGTTCGGTATAGTGGGGAGAGTCTTGCTTTGGGGCACGTCTAAGGTAGAGTGCGATGAAAACATTTTGGCGAGCATGTTTGCTTTTTCCTTGGCTGTAGTCGCCGTGATGCCACGTTCGTCCGTCAAAGGTGGGAGAGACGTTTTTGTAAAGTTGTTACTTACTGCCTTTGCTACCGACCAGAAATTCCTGGAGCCACTGGGGCATTGCAAAAGTTTATTCCTGATCCTTTGATTGTGTTTGTGCTTAGTTTCGTCGCTCACACGCTTGCACTCGTTTCTCGCTTCGATAAAATAATTGCGATTTTCAGCGGTCTGATTTTGCTGCCAGTACTTATAGGCTTGCTGTTTCCTTCCTACAGCTCTTTCGCATCTTTTGTCGAACCAGGGCTTTCCTTTTGATGGTAACTTGATGGAATTTGGGATGTATGCTTCCATTCCTGAGGAGATTACTTGCATGATCTCTTCGCAGCAGTCTGACGGGTCGTCAGTGGCAAAGCAGACGTCGAGCCAAGGAAAATCTAGGTAAAACTGCCTTAGATCGTCCCAGTTTGCAGAATTGTAATGCCAGATTTTGCGAGGCAATGGTGGATCTTTCTGTATGAGTGGCAATTCACAAACCGTTGTAATAAGTTTGTGGTCAGAGGTACCTAATGGCGGACCAACTGTAACCTTGTACTGGTCAGGATTGGTGGTCAGAAAAAGATCCAGGAGGGCGGCGAATTCGCCCCTCTCTGAGATTCGAGTTGGTTCGTCTACAAGTTGAGTAAGCCCGCAGCTGATGGCAAATGCTTCAGCTTCTCTACCTTCGTTGTCGGTCTTGTTGTGATGTTTGAGCCAGTTGGTGTTGTGGGCATTGAAGTCTCCCAGAACGATTATTTCTGAACTGGGGTGATCGACCTGTATTGAGTCAAAGGTGGTAGCTAGTGTTGAGAAAAAGCTTTGGTAGGCTCTATCGCTCGGAGGGCGATAGAGACAACATATAAACTTGGTTAATCCCTTGGCGGTGAACTTGAGCCACATGACGTCAAGGTTGTTCGGTTCGAGTGTTTCCTCGCGGTGACATGAAAGGTCGCTTCGGACAAAAAGACATATTCCGAACTTATATCTAAATCGGGTATGTAAATCGTAACCAGGATAGAGGTAGTTCACTGTTGTTGTTGTTGTAGAACATACTTGTGTTTCTGTAAGGGCTAATATGTGTGGTCTATTTGCTTGTAGATGTTGGTGTGCCGAATTTATGTTTGTATTTAGGCCTCTTATGTTGCAGAAATCTATTCTAAATTGGTTCGGTATCTTTGCTATCTGTGAAATGCGGAATGAAGGGCTCTGGAAGGATCTTTATATTCTATAGTAATCGGAGAGTAATACTTTCTGGATTAGATATTTATAGCCACCTTTATCTTTAACGAGAGTGTACCATCCTACTTGCGCGATGTTCCCTTTTTCTCTGTAGACATTTTTCCTTATGACTGAGTTTTACGATTTTTCTAGATTCATGTGAAAGACAAATTTAACAAGTTTGCTATAGCGGGCTCCATTTAGAATAAAAATAAGTTTATTAGGTTTTTAACCTCATATTCGACTTGCTGCTTATAGCCGCATATAAAATGTAAATATTCGTTATGTAAAGTTATGCAACAATAATTACTTAATTTGTGTTAGTTCAAATTATCATGATCATTATCATTTTATCACCTATTTGGTATTAAACGTACTAGTCTAATAATGAAAAGAAATGTTTTGTCATCATGAAAGTCAAAGATTACCAATGAACAGTTTAGTATGCAAATAAAGGAGCAGAGTGATTAAAAAGTTTTAATTTCCATCACAGCATTCAAAGGGACTTGAAAAAATAAGTGAATTCAATCGAACTTTTAAATGAAGTTCAGGCTTTCAGTCTCGACAAAATCTAACAGTAAATTTGGTCGGATTTTTAACTTCAGTTAATTAAACAGGTTTTTGTTCCTACGCCAAGAAAAAAAAAAATTGAAAATTGGAAACGATAAATTTATTTACTGTATTTCTTTTGCACAGCTTTAAAGCCAATAAATAGATTTTTATATTGTATTAGCTTTAAACAGTGAAGTATTTTTAAAATATTCATTACTAATACAGTATCCTCGTTTAAAGATAGTTAAGCTTATATAGAGCATCATAGCAAATGGTAGGATATTAACAAACAAGAAATCAAAAAAATTGGCAGAGGAAAGTTTTATATAAAGGGCAGTACTATATATTTTCAAGTATAATCAATATGAAATAAAAAAAAACTCTTTCGAGAGAGAAAATAAATAAGCCAACGCTCCATATTTAAAAAATTTTCTTTTTAGCATAAATACGTCAACATCCTAGCTTGTTTTACAAGAACAGAAAGACAATTAGATATTTTTATAGATATTATTAATAACATACGCTCTACCAAGAGAAATAAGATGTCAATAAATTTTGTAGAAATAACTATTAAAAATCAGAAGGTTTTTCATAAGCCTACTCATACGGATACATCCAGCATAAACTATATAGCTGCCTTTCAACACACAGATCAACAATTACTGCCTCTAAAAATGCTAGCTTTAAAAAAAAAGAAAATAAACAAACAATAAGCCATCAATCACAGGACGGAGTATGCTTATGTGGAGTCTAGTGGTGCACGAACTACTGGAAATACTGACAGACTTCGACCTATATTGTGTTGGGTGTGCCGATGATATTGTCATCACAGCAAGAGGAAAGTTCGAGGGTAGATCATTCTTTAAATATATTGAGACAGGAGTGGATGCATATTTAAATCCCAAAGAAAATATTCCGGAAAGTCCATCAACGTTGTTAGTGCCCGGTCAAGGAAATAAACATTTTACTGTTAGTGATTAGGATAAAAACATAGGAAATGTAAATTTTGTTTAATTTTTGCTTAAATTGTGTGCACTTTTAGGAGTCACATAGATCAAGCGATATAATCAGCGACGCAAGCGAATCAGTTATCAATCCGAACAACAAAAAAATGCCTAACAAAAGAAAATCAATAGTCCTATCTCAACAACAAAAGTCTGAAAGAGAGAAAATTAGACATTCAATGAGAGACCTATGTTTGGATAAATGCAACACCCTAGGTTATACAAATGATTCCGTTATTACCGAATTGGTTTACGTGCTCAAATAAGCATCTTGAGGTAATTTTGTAAGATAATATAAAGAGTCAAATCCCACACCTACAATTGAATATATTGTGCCCAAAATATCGTTATTTACCAAGCTATTTGACTATTAAACAATGTTCCACGATTTTATTACAAAACACCCAAATGTGTGTAAAATGTAATTTTACAGATTGGTCCCAATAGAAATGAATATTTCTTGGTGCCAGCCTAAATCCGACGTTCCGGAAGAATGCAAATCATTGAAAATCAGAATACAGACTGATGGTAGCATTGTGGAACAACTTGGTGTCCATAGGCTAAAAGCGGAAAGAGCAGCTCTGCCGTCCTAAATCAAAAGGCGGCAAGTCTGAAAAGTATGGTTTCGAGAAAAACGTCGAAACATGTTTTCACTTATTTAACAGATTTGGTAATAATTTATGCGAATTTTTGGTTTTTCGTTGGTAGAATAAATAAGAATATGTGTATTCAAAGAGCAATCCCGATATTTACTGAGTTTTTTTAAGAAAAATGTTTATTACTCCCTTCTTACCACTGAGTTTATCAGTGATACTTGCGTATTTGTAAGTAAAAAGACGGCAACTAACAAAAATCAGCTCACTCACTTTTTTCATTACAAAGCTTAATAAAATATATATATTTAAGTTTTTAATAGTTTTGCTAGTATAATATTAATAAGAGTGGTTTTCGTAGACTGTTTCTCTTGGGTATCTATGCAGCTATTCTATTAAAACTAATATGATTTACATTATACAAAATAGTTATTTATGCAACAAGTGTGTAAAGTGAACCTTTTTTATGAATGGGAACAATTCCATGAATAAAAAAGGGTACTTTACACATGAGTAGCATACAAAATTTTTTCTACTACCAAAAAATATATGAGAAAACAAAAATATTATTAAATTACTTTACGCACTAGTGCGTAAAATAAATTATTTTACGCACTAGTGCGTAAAAAATATTGTTTTACGAACTGCCCTTAATGTCAAAAAAGATGTCAGATCTACGTTACTAGTGCGTAAAATAAGCTTATTTTACGCACTGCACATTAAAAAGGCCTATTTTACGAATCTTAGAGAGTGCGTAAAGTTAGTATTTTACGCATGGTAATAGAAAAATATATTTACAGGACTAAACGAGTTGTATTACAAAAAAAGGATTTTTTTATCTGATGTAATGGGTAAATGTATACACTTTAGACCCCTAAATATAAAACAATAAAATTTGAAAATTATTAGTATTGGTGACTTAAGTTTCTAATAAATATTCTAAAATTAAGCTACATTACAGGTGCATGTAATAAACTGAGTAAAAAAACAAGATACTAGCTAGATATAAAACAATAAAATTGCAAATTATTAACCTTGGTGACTTAAGCTTCTAATAATTAATCTAAAATTAAGCTACATTACAGGTACATGTAATAAAATCAGTAAAAAACAATATACTAGCTAAATATAAATCATTAAAATTTGATGTGGCATGATATGAGGATCCGGCTTTTTAACTTACATTTTTATGACGTTCTGGCTGTTCAAATAAATAAAAGTGGGAGCAAACTTAGCGTTGCCGCTTCTTTTCTTAGTAATGTTCAATTGCCGCCTTTTAGCTGTGATACTTATGCATACATTTTAAACAATTTCTAAGAAAAAAGAAGTAACTAACGAAATGCCGCCTTTTTATTTAGATTTTGTCGAATACCGCCTTTTAATTTAGAAAAGGGATTACGTAGCACACTTACTGCTAACTTAATTTTAAATTTTTGAACAAAACATATTTTTCTGGCTTCAAAATATATTTTTTTTTAAATAGAGGACATCCGGGAGAACCCAAAAATACCGAAAACAGGAAGTGTTCAAAAATTCACTGGCCGCCTTTTTTCTTATGAGGGCAGAGCTGCAAGAGTTATTGTTGTTTGGCACTAGGCTATCTCTGGACGAAAAGCAGAAGCGATGGTGGATCCTCTAACGAAGCAATAAGAAAGGTAGGGGATATTTCCGAATTTACATTTTGGGCTGTCAACTGCACTAGTCAGAACAAAAACTGCGTTTAGATACTTAGTTGGTAACAGAAGTGAATAATGGCACAGGACCTAATCAAAAAACCATTCGGTATCTTACAACTGGCCATGAATGCTGTTGGTATACACGGCAATATAGAAGAAAGATAAGAAGGAATAGAAATGTTTACGGCTTTGAAAAACTTTTAGAGGTTATAGGATCCTCAAGAAAGAAAATGGAGGTGTTGCGACTAAAACAATTTTACTCAAAGCAAATCAAGAAAATGACAACCAAATAAACTGATGATTCCATGAAAGGGTTTACCCTAAATAACTTAGTAGAGGTTCGCTTTGAGAAAGTGTCGAATGTTCTTAAATATAAGACGGACTGAACAGGAGGTTACAAAGAGCTAATTTTTTTTACAAAAAAAAAAATATAACAAACCCTCTTTAAACCGCAAGCTCTTGGAGTACGGGATATCTCCGCTACAAAAAAAGAAAATAACCTTAATAATTCAGTAATATTACACTTTATATCGGACAATATTCCGAAAGTTTTGAAAATTTGTAGGAATGTTAGGGATGACTTAAGAAATACTAAACCGAAAAGTTCCCATACCTAAATAGTGTGCTTCATCCCCTAAGACTTCGTTTTTCCCACTTTTTCAAGTTTTCTAGAATATCTCGAGAACTGTGCACTTTTTGATAAAAAAAAAACATATATAGAAAAATATTCCTTATAAAATTTACTAAAATAAAATATTCTTACACATTTTTTCCTAAAATTAATAATAATGTGAGAAATAAGGCGTAAAGGGTTACTTCCGGCTAACACAGTAAATCTAATATCTAATATGTACTCGGTCTCACTTAAAATTAAAATAAATTTACCACTTCCACTCTGTTAATCCTATAAAACTTCTCGATTTTTAAAGAAGAAGTAATATTGTATTTCACACCACCCCAAAGTAAAGTACTTGACGCTTTTTTACGTGGTGTTACCAGTAGTCCTAATCCACTTGAAGTAAAACTTCTTTACTTTCGGGCATACCTAGGGTTAGCTTTGGTTAGGTTTTTTGGAATGCGCTCCCGTAGCGAGCGGAGGGCTATGCTTGAAGTGAAATAATCAACGTTTCATCATGCTCGAAGCTTCTCAATCAAAATCCATTCTACTTCAGCTAGAGGCTTGCCAATTTTCGAGCGTTACGAAAATTTATATCGCGTCAGGGGAGTTCGACGAGCGCGTCAGTGTCGACAGGAGGGGGAATACGCAAATGCGTGATTGGGAAACGGCCGGCAGAAGGGTAAATAGACACGTAGCGCTGCGTATATAACATCTAGTATGTGTTAGTGGGAACGACCGGAAGGCATATTCACGGACCCTTCTTAAACGGTGTAGTAGTAATCTTGGACGATGTAAAGGTCTAAGGTAATAATGCGGTGCTGCAATTGATGTTCTGAATGTCAGAGAGTGTTGCATTTTTTGCCACATATCAGAATTACCCACGCCTTTACGGTCCAGTGAATTGCTTTCAACAAGTCTGACGGTGCAGTGGTCAGACCCTGTGATTGTGATACGGGAGGCCCGCGTTCGATTCTTATCAGAAGCAAAACATATTTGCAAAGAAAGAAGTTTCACTCCTAGCAGACACTGACAACAGCTTGCATTTACATTTGGCGCCCGCCCTAGGAGGAATGCATCATCGTAGTTGGACTGGAGGGAGAAAATCAAACTTGTTACACTGTCGATTGTGAAATAGTGGTTATCGATTTATATTTGTACTTTTTTTTTGGATAAGACTACTTTGGGCGCTTTGGATAATAAGCCGTACATACATTTAACGAATTATAGTTATTACGGAAAAAAATAAATAAAATTGGGGTAGGAACAATGTTGTAAGAGATGAAGCACAACTTTGGGGTAAGAACTTTTTAGTTTACTAATATTTATGCTATCCTTGATATTTCTACCAATTTTTAAAACTTTCCAAATTTTGTCCGATATATTACAATTTTAACTGTAATATAACTGAATTATAAACAACTTGTTCCTTTAATGCAATGGTTCCCAACCTTTTTTTTATCAACCCTTTTTAGATTTAATCAGAAGCACGCGACCCCCAAGGGGAGAGAAGGTATATGGCGTCCCCCTAAAAAAGCTCGTCGCAGGCGCCGGAGTCAGAAATTTTCAGGGGCGCCACGCACAATTTTTACTCAAAAGTCGTTAAAACTGGTAAAAAAATGGGACTCGGCACCCTCTTAAATCGCAAACGAACAGTACTTGCATACTTCGTTCTAGCTAGCCGCCTCTTATATTACGCTATTACGCAACTAACGAAAACTAATAGTTTAAGAGCCAGTGGCCGGCAGACTATAAGTATTTTACCAAAGTCATAATTTGGTTCAGTTACTCCTTTTTACCTACTATACATGAGATCAGGACTGACTAAACTCGACGGCGGTTGCTATGGAGTCATTAAGGTGTGACAGGTGTAAAAATCAGACCAACTTCGAAATTATATCTGCAAAGCTGCCATTTGGATATTTTAATATGTACTATTATTATTAATGAAAAATAACAATGGCAGACGATTATGACGGTTATGAGGTCATGGCAGACACTTCTGAAAATGTCAACAAAAATAAATTTTAAAAGTTTTTTAACAAATCTGAAATTTTAATATGTTATTTATGATAGAATTATTAGTCTATATTTATTGCAGCAGACGTTTTCTCCGGTTATGACAACCCGGCAGACAGCTAAACCTTACCTATAGCTCGAGCATACGTCTGTATAGTACTCACACTTAACTTTATTAATCTGCATATAATTGAATATACTACTATACTATGCATATAGAAGCTGATATAATTATAGGTAAATTGGATAATGGGAGGAATGGGCACATTATGAACAATAATAAATACCAACGTATAAAGATAATAATTGAAATTTTAATTTGTATTTTCCATTCGTTTAAGGCAAAATATAAATTTCATAAATCAAAATAATAATAATTATTGTTGACGCAATTTAAAAGTAATATATTTTCATATTTATATCGTTTTTGTTTTATCCTTCAATATCATCTTCGCAATCATTTTCATCTTCGGAATCATTTTTATCATCATGGGATTGGTTTTCATCATCTACTGAATCAGTTTCTGTAAAATAGAATTGAAATTTTTAAATTGAGCCAAGCATATTTAAAGTTGAATTTACATCATTAATTACCTGGACGATCCTCCAGCAAATTGCTGACAAAACATGGAAGTTGATCATTTTTATCTTCGGAATCATTTTCATCCTCTTGGAACTGAATTTCATCATGTACTCATCAGCTACTAGCTACAACGCTACAGATGTAAATGAAAACTTTCATACGAAAGTACGCAATTTCAACGCAAGTTCTGTACCACCGTGTAACAGTGAACTGTACCAGCAATTTTTACGGGCACATTACATTTCTAGCATTTGGAAAAATGCTTTCCAGAAAATTCCCACTACGTCGAGTTTGCTGGAATATGGTTGGATAGAGCAAGAAATCTTATTTGTTTTTAAATGGTTCGAAGGAGATCAACTTCCATGTTTTGTCAGCGATTTGCTCGAGGATCATTCAGGTAATTTATTACATAAATTCCACTTTAAATATGCTTGGCTCAATTTAGAAACATGAATTCTATTTTACAGAAACCGATTCAGTAAATGATGAAATTCAATCCCAAGAAGATGAAAATGATGGCGAATGTGATATTGAAGGATAATACAAAAACGATATAAATATGAAAATATATTACTTTTAAATTGCGTCAACAATAATTGAGGAGCTTGCGTGCAAAACTGGCTAAATCCATTTTAGAGAAATTTTCAGGGGATGTGAAAAACTTCTCACTCGTTTGTCTTTGCATTAAATTTTACTGAGAAAATTTAACTAACTTTTTGCTAATATTTGCAAGTCATTTCCTACTACTCTCACCTGGCCGACTGCCTGTTCTTGTTGCCATACGATGGCGCCAAAACTTGGGCGCGAATTCAAATGCAGTTTTGCTCACAATATGAGCAGTATGGATATGGCCATTTTTGGTGCAAAACCCTACATTTAAATGCATTGTTAACACAGAAATAGCCGGTTTTGAATGCAAATCTCGATGCTAAACGACAGAGATTGTTCGATATATATTGAAAACATAAAAATATTAAAATAGTTAAAAAATGGATTTAGCCGGTTTTGCATGCAAGCTCATCAATTATTATTATTTTGATTTATCAAATTAATATTTTGCCTTAAACGAATGAAAAACACAAATTAAATTTTAATTATTATCTTTATACTTTGCTATTTATTACTGTTCATAAATGTGCCCATTCTTCCCATTATCCAACTTACGTCAATAAATATGTTTGTTTCTATAATTAGATCAGCTTCTATATGCATGATGGTATATTCAATTGTATGAAGATTAATAAAGGTAAGTGTGAGTACTATGCATACGTATGCTCGAGCATAAGGTAAGGTTTCGCTGTCTGCCGAGATGTTATAACCGGAGAAAACGTTTGCCGGAATAAATATAGGCTTTTAATTCTATCATAAATAACATATTAAAACTTCAGATTTGTTAAAAAACTTTTAAAACTTAATTTTTTTGACATTTTCAGAAGTGTCTGCCATGACCTCACAACCGTCATAATCGTCTGCCATTGTTATTTTTC
This sequence comes from Pissodes strobi, assembly GCA_016904865.1. Taxonomy (NCBI): domain Eukaryota; kingdom Metazoa; phylum Arthropoda; class Insecta; order Coleoptera; family Curculionidae; genus Pissodes; species Pissodes strobi. The sequence goes on along the minus strand of MU181999.1, from coordinate 967,355 downwards.
ATTAATAATAATAGTATAATATATTAAAATATCCAAATGGCAGCTTTGCAGATATACCTTGGAAGATGGTCTGATTTTTACACCTGTCACACCTTAATGACTCCATACCTACCGCCTTGAGCTAAGTTAGTCCCGATTTCATGTATAGTAGGTAAGAGAGAGTGACTGAACCAAATTATGACTTTGGTAAAATACTTATAGTCTGCCGGCCACTGGCTCTTAAACTATAACTAACAAAAAATTATGAGCAGCGCACGCCTGCTACTACTCTAAGTAGGGTGGCCACGTTGCCACAATTAATATAACTGTACAAATCTAGTACAATTTACGACTTTCTTTTTCATCAATACTGCATTATTTGCAAGCATAGAAAACCGAGCATAAAACATAAAAATATTATGACGGCAATTTTTAAAATCAACTGTCTTTTTCCGCGAGTATCACGCAATTCCGGGAAGGTTGGCAACCCTAGGCGCCATACCCAAATGTCTACCCAAATTTGTTGAAAAGAACACAAAAAATATTTTCAGAAAACCGTGGTGCCAGTAGTATTCAATATTGGCATTGCGATCCCCCCAAAAATCCTTTATGTATACTACTATTCAATGTTGGTATTGCGACCCCTCCAAAAATTCTTTGGGACCCCCTTAGAGGTCGCTATCTACCGGTTGGGAACCAGCGTTTTAATGCCTCCTAATTAAAGGCAACATTTTTGGAACTTCTTAGCCAAATCTAAAACCTCTAGTGACTTAATAGATACTGAACAGGTTTAATCAATAATTTTGTTTGTATAGTTCTAGTTAACTTTTAATTCTCATTTTTTGTATGTGTTAATTTTTTGTTGTTTTTGTTTATTTTATTTTATGGAATTAGCACCTTAGGTTTTTTTTTATATATTTTATGTTTTATAGGCTAGACTAATATTGACAGTTTTATTTTCAAAATAAATAATATGAGTTAATATTAAAACACACAGTAAAAGTAGTTGAACTGTGTTTTTGGAAATAAAAAACTAAAAATAGATCAATAAAAATACACTAACAGACACTGTGTTTTTCTGAGTTTCTTATTAAACTGACTACAAAAGCACCGTATAAAACCTTATTTTGGGGGCCAATCTCACTTTTTATTAATTTAGGTAATATATTTGAGTAATATAACTGAGTCATACTGAAGTTTTCCTCCAAGTTTCGTGACTTGGCCCCAGATAAACCAACACCAGATGCGAAACCTCCCACCTAACTCATGAAACAAGAATTCGATTAAGCTCCGCCTCCTCGGGATGGCCAGCCATCCCAAGAAATAGTCAGGGCAAGCTCTAGTGTGATTCTAAACGCGAGCCACGCGAGTCTTTTGGTTTAGTCCGAGAGCGTTACGAAAAATAATTAATCTTTATTTTAATTTTGGTAAAAATGCCTGGTTATAAGGGCCTTTATTTGAATTGTTCTACTAGAAGCGGTGGCGAAAAATCATTATTTAAATTACCCCGCGATCTTGAAAGTTATGTATAAATGTTTAATGCACTGGCAGACACAATGTTATAGTTAAATCTTTTTTAAATCCAATTAATATTATACAGTGTCCGCCAGAATATTGCCCACATATGGGAAAATTTTTTATTATTATGATATCGGAACTTTTGTTTTAACCAACCAATTCTGCATGCCTGACAATCTACAAATGCATTTTAACATTGAAAATGTTTCTGTTTACCTAGTATAGGGCATTAAATCGTGAAAAAGTGCATGTTACATTTGCCACATTCATGACGTCATATGCTGAGAGATCATGTTAGTTTGTTTATTTAAACCTAAATTTGATTATAACATATCGGAATCGGTTCAAATGACTAAAACAAATTGGAACTAACCAAAAGCACCAAAACGGGCTAAAACGTATCGGAACCGGTTACAAAAATTAAAGTTAGTCAAAAGTAATCAAAACGAGAATCAAAATGAACCGAATTTTCGGAAACCGGTTCAAATAACTAAAATAAATTGGAACTAACTGAAACTAACCGAAATATGATTGGCCCACTAACCAAAACTAACCATAAGCGCCAAAACGGGCTGAAACCTATCGGAACAGGTTACAAAAATTAAAGTAAGTTAAAACTAACCAAAACGAACCAAATTTTGGCGACTAACGAAAAAAAACCACAAACATTAAATTTGATTATAACGTATCGAAACCTGTTCAAGTGACTAAAATAATTTGGAACTAACTGAAAGTAGACGAAAGGTAATTGAATGACTAACCAAAACTAACCAAAGGTAACTAAAAGCACCAAAACGGGCTAAAACTTATCAGAACAGATTACAAATGTTAAGTTAAAACTAACTTAAATTAACCGAATTTTGGCGACTAACCAAAACTAACCAAACACATTAAAATTGCTTATAACGTACCGGAACCGCTACAAATGACTGAAATAAATTAAAACTAACTGAACTTTACCGAAAGTTGATTGAACGACTAACTAACCAAATGTAACCAAAAGCACCAAAACGGGCTAAAACGCATCGAAATAGATTAAAAATATTGAAGTAAGTTCAAACTAATTCAAATTAACCGAATTTTGGTGACTAACCAAAAATATTAAAAATGCTTATAACGTCTCGGTATATATGACTAAAATAAATTGGAACTAACTGAATTTTACCTAAAGTTGATTGAACGACTAACCAAAACTAACCAAAAGAAAATAGAAGCACCAATCGGGCTAAAACGTATCGAAATAGACTAAAACTATTAAAACTAACCCAAATTAACCGAATTTTGGTGACTAACCAAATATAACCAAAAACACTAAAATTGTTTATAACGTATCGGAACTGGTTAAAATGATTAAAATAAATTAAAACTAACTGAAATTAACTGACAGTTGATTGAACGACTAACCAAGACTAACCAAAAGCACCAGAGAGGGCTAAAACATATCGGAACATATTAAAAATATTAAGGTAAGTTGAAACTAGCTTTAATTAAGTACCTAACCGAATTTTGGCGACTAACTAAAATTAATCAAAACATTAAAATTGGTTATGATGTATAGGATCCGGTTTAAATGACTGAAATAAATTAAAACTAACTAAAACTAAACTGATTGAATGACCAACCAAAACTAATGAAAGTAACCATAAACACCAAAAAGGGCTAAAACGCATCGGAACTGATTAAAGTTATTAAAATAAGTAACTAACCCAAATTAACCGAATTACTAACCAAAACTAATCAAAAGTAACCAAAAACACCAAAAAGGGCTAAACCTATAGGAACTGGTTAAAGAGATTAGACTAACTAAAATTAAGCAAAAACGTTTAAATTGGTTATAGCGTATCGGAACCTGTTCAATTGACTAAAATAAAATGGAACTGGCTGAAAGTAACCGAATGTTGATTGAATTACCAACCAAAAGTAACTAAAAGCACCAACACGGGCTAAAACGTTTCGAAATAGATTAAAACTATGGAAGTAAGTTAAAACTAATACAAATTAACCGAATTTTTGATGACTAACCAAAAACACTAAAATTGGGTATAACGTATCGGAGGTGGTTCAAATGACTAAAAAAATTAAAAAGTAACTGAAAATTAGCCATTCTGGTGCTTTTGGTTAGTTTGGTTACTTTTGGTTAGTCGTTTAACCAACTTTTGGTTAATTTCAGTTAGTTTTAATTTATTTTAGTCATTTGATCCTATACGTTATTACCAATTTTAGCTTTTTTGGTTAGTTTTGGTTAGTCATTCAATGAACTTTCGGTTACTTTTAGTTAGTTCCAATTTATTTTCGTCATTTGAACCGGCTGCGATACGTCATAACCAGTTTAAATGTTTTTGGCCAGTTTAAGTTAGTCGCCAGACTTCGGTTAAATTCAACTCACCTACTTTAATATTTTTAATCTGAGCCGATACGTTTTAGCCCTCTTTGGTGCTTTTTAGTTTGGTTGGTCGTTCAATCAACTTTTGGTTTGTTTTAGTTAGTGTTAAATTATTTTAGTCATTTGAACCAGTTCCGATACGTTATAACCAATTTTAATGTTTTTGGTTAGTTTAAGTTAGTCGCCAATATTCGGTTGATTTGTGTTAGTTTTAACTCACTTTAATATTTTGAATCTGTTTCCATACAATTTAGCCCGTTTTGGTGCTTTTATTTGCTTTTGGTTAGTTATTCCATCAACTTTCGGTTACTTTTAGCTAGTTCCATTTTATATTAGTCATTTGAATCGGTTCCGATATGTTTTAATCAAATATAATGTTTTTGGTTAGACCTTAAAATTTGGCTCGTTTTGGTTAGTTTTAACTTATTTTAATGTTTGTAACCTGTTCCGATACGTTTTAGCTCGTTTTAGTGCTTTTGGATACTTTTGGCTAGTTTTGGTTAGTCGTTCAATCAACATTCGGTTAGTTTCAGTTAGTTCCAATTTATTTTAGTCATTTGAACCGATTCCGATACCTTATGATCAAATTTAAGTTCAAATAAACAAACTAACACGATCTCTCACGCGTATGACGTCATGTGGCAAATGTAGCATGTATTTTTTCACTATTTGAGGCCCCATATTAGGATAACAGATACATTTTCATTGTTAAATCGGCATACATTAAAGCGTATTATGGAAATTTCTGTAAAAAAGTCAGAGCAGCCTGAATAACACAAGTTTTCCATGACCGCCTGTTGGGAAAAAAGAAAGTGAATGGCTATTGCAAATTTTTATTATTCCTGAACCAGTCCACCAACTAAACACGTTTTCATTTAATTGGTGCAGACCAACTATTTTAATTTTGAAGGACAATTCTATAATCATACCCACATTATTTGGTGCAGGCCGCGTATAACCGCCACGTCAAGGTTAAAGTTGGCTGGCGAGGAATTTGCCGATCTTTTGCATCTGGTGTGGGTTTATCTGGAACTTGGCGTCAAGAAGTAGAGGAGCGCCATCAAAAATTATTAAAAACGGATTTTTCTCGTTTTCTGCTAAACTGCAATTAATGTGTCTTTACTTGGGGCAGCTCTTTTGCTATTTCATATCTTAGAACTTATTAAAAATTATAATAGATATCTCTATTTTGAATAGAAAATAACTCAGTGACTATTGCCATGTCAATATGAATACCTATCCATATGAAAGTGCATTAAAGCAAACGTCGAAGACGATCTCTCTAATGTTGTCGTGGAACAAAGCTGAGATGAAAAAATCTGTACTAAGTGGAACTATCGACATTTCTAACTTAGGCTGACACTCTCATTTCTGATGTTGATGCTACCACAAGATGAATTAGTTTGGGTTAGTTTATATTATCAAGGTTCATTATGATCCAATATATTTTTATTTACCTTTTCTCAGCACCTATATAAAGATTTTTAATATCATTTATTTTAGCTTTATTATATATATTTTTATAGTTTCGTTTTATGAGCTTTATATGCATGTGACACTAAATCAAAATATGCTAAAAATTTGTTCGTCAGATTAAAATGTCATAGCAAATGTATGGCATTATTCCAGTAGATGTATCGTCTCTAATAAATCTATCGAAATAATTCTCTCTTTAAATGTATTCAAATATTTATTTGGTAAACATTTTGAATTAATATCACGCAAACGTATGTTAAAAATTCATTTAAATTTACCTAACCCAAATAGAGTTTGTATAATCATTGGATCACATTGGCAATTTTGAATTTAAATATCCATTTTAGAATAGGTTAATAACAGTAATTTATATAGTTATATACATAACACAATTTAATTAGTAAATGTTTATCTGCAGCAATACTAACAATATTTACATTAAGCAGAAATATAGGGTGATATTTAAAAGAATTTTAATCAGACATGGCCAAATTGATATGAAATTGTAGAATATTATCAAGAAAAAAAAATAGAAAAGGCTAGTTTAGTACGAGTTTACTTAACATCCATGTTGCGTAACATGGGGAACCCAGTTTTTACTTTCAATTTACAAAACTAAAGCACTGACACAATCGAAAACGTTTCAACCTATGTAGGTTTCATCAAGCATCAATATGAAAAGTGGTTTGCCATGCCTCCTAGAAAAAGATTAAACGCAGCAGTCTAATGTGTTAAAAAAAAAATAAAGTAGTAAGTATAATATTAAGCAGAAAGGCAGAGCAATATGAGTACAACATTGGAGTGCATGACTTATAACAAGAAAATTAACCCTGCTACTTGTCTTTAATATAATTTATCTATTAGCCTTTTTTCTTTTCGTCGCTAATTTGATAAAATCCATTTTCCACCAAACTAATTAAAAAGCAATTTAAAACATTACAACCTTTTTACAACCATTCTTCTCCCAAATCTCAATATTCAAAATAATCAGATTTACATTTTTATTTTGCAAAGCTGCTTGTTTATGTAGGACGTCAATGATAATTAAGAAAGACCCCCTAAGGTGATTTATATTTAAAGCCGTACGGTCCCCGTAAATAAAAAATCTCAGAGAAAATCTAAGGAAAATAATAATTATCTTAACAGAGTAACTTAATTTTCTCGCGGATAATCGAGTTAAAGATATTTGCCAATTTTGAAATATTCCACCGTCTTTCGTGAACATTTATGAAAACAGGTTAGAGATTAAATTTGTATGACGCCTTCAGATTTTTCCCTTAGCGCTTTATTTAAAGACCTTAAAACTGCAGGCGTTTAATTTTACATTTCGTGAAAGTTCACCAAGTTTTCCTTATAAAATATTTACCATGTTTTCAAGCTTATTCGATGTTTGAGACTTTTAAGCGCAACGAATTTCTGGAGGGAGTTTATATTATTTTGAAGGAAAATTAATTAAAGCCGAAAGTTCTAATTATGATTCTTAATTTTATAGCATCGAGAGCATTGGAAACTATTATAAGAAAACATTAACGGATGTCTATGAAGTAGTTAGTAGTTCTAGCATACAAGTCAGTAGCTAAAATGCCGGTAAATCTATACTAGTTTCGATATAGCACGAAAATATCGTGCAGCTGTGTCTAAGGTTAGAACACCACAACGCAACGTAACGAGTCTGAGGAGAGCAATATGGTTTTAAAATATGCTCAAGGTAAAGCTTCAATTATTAATTACTAAAGAAACACAGCATCCAATGACTGAGCTACAATACCACTTGAAAGCAATTCGCTAGACCATAAAGATATGGTGTTTGTCAACAATGTAATGCGCGCACAACTCTGAAGGCCTGTGACCGGGGTCTCGGAAGCATCTACTATCTTCAACGATAGTCGTTTTTTACTTTTATAGTGACATTGAAAAAATCTTGGAATTTTATAGGTGATTTTATCGACTTTGATTTATACTTCCAATATTTTATTGATATTAAAGACTCTTCGGCTATTCCTTGCATATCTCCATGACCAACCCTCCAATGTGTCTTTTGAAGGGCGCACCAACACTTGATTAGATCTAGCTTCAGAGGGACTTTAGTGACGTGGACTACTTACGTAAGTTGTATTATCGCTTCCACGACCCCTACGGTATTGATTCAGCGAAGGTTGAAACGGATCTCTCTGCTTTCAGGTTTTTCGTTTCATGGGAGAGACTTCAATACCTTAAATTAACAAATTTTCTCCAAATGGGTTCACCTTTTCTGACTTTTTCTCTCCTCTCATCATATTTGAATATTTGATACTCACAAAGATTCTTTGTCTGCAAAATAATATTAAGTTTTCTCGTATGTGTTTCAGCTTCCCAGCTATATATTGGGAAGTTAAGAGCTTTCACAGGAAAAATTCTCAACACTTCTTCGAACAAGAAACCTAGAGCAAATAAAGACAGGATAATCCTGGAAAACAACAAGTCTCTTGACCCTTTGCATGGAAAAATTATTGTTTTCAGTCTCAGCTACCGTTCTTTCATCTGCTGACCCCATAGGCATACTGCCGAAATGTAATACGGCGAAACGCGTCTGTGGGTGGGTTGGCAGGTGAAAAAGAACAGAAGTACAGAAGGTACAAACTTTCTGATGTATTTAACTGCCTACATGTCTTTAAGGTGCTATTTAATTTCAAAATATCACCAGGAAATCGGAAATTAAGGTGGGCAAAATTATTATCAGACATATCATTATGTATAGATGCGAGACGTGAATGATGAAGAATAATCGGAAATATGAAAAAAATACAGAAAATGCGCCATCCAATCAGCGATACACAAATATAAGGTAAAATAAAATGCAGAACTGAAAGTTATACAGCGATCCTGGCATAATTAACGCTATAAAATCAGAATGACTTGGTATGGTATGGTTAGGTAAGTTTATCTCTTCAACACGTTGACGGCAATTGATCTTTTGTGTATACATACCCTTCTATGTTACACGCAAATTCCTATCTCTCGGAATATTTCGAGGTTTAAGCTGCTCCAGGTGCCGCAAGAGCATTTTCGAGTGCCCCAACCTTAGGCGAGTCAGTGCCTGACATTCGCAGAGTAAGTGCTGTGACGTTTTCGCCATAGTTTGGCAGAATCTGCATTGTCCATCATTAGTTCTCCCCATTTTCTCCAGGTGTCACCTCCAGAGGTCATGTCCAGTGAGAAGGTCTACGACCAGTTTTATCTCTTTCTTTTTGTAGCTTGAGACGCTTTTTTCTGTAGTTAAGCGAGTGAGAGATGAGTCTTTTGGCATGTCTTGGTCCAGGTGCATTGACCCATTATATCTCTTTCCGTCTTTTTTCCCAATTTCTTAGTTCATTTATGACGTGCCCTCTGATGATGCTACAAAGCGGGTGAGACTCATCAAAGGCCGTCTGTAGAGCACTCCGTGCGAGCTGGTTAGCGGCTTTGTTATCTTCTACACTTTCGTGCCCTGGTACCCATATTAGGGTGATCTGTTTCGGTTTGCCAGTTGATCTGCAGCCATCCGACAATCCCACACTAGCCGAGAGTTGTTTCTGCTAGATGCTAGCGCTTTTAAGGCTGCTTGAATATCTGATAGGATATCAGAATGACATAGATGGACTCTGGTAGGAGAAAACAATAGTGAGAAGGCCTAGATTGAGATGGCGGACTAACCACCCTACCGATTTAAAGTTGAGTACGAAAATACCCCGTAAATTCTATCCTGTAGAGAGGGACGCAAATCCATCACAGGCTGAATGCGTCACGGAGTAAGCAGGAAAGTAAAAAAAGCTCTATTAATTTCTGCTAATTTAAGTTTAAATAACAAAGCCTTAGAGAAGTCAGTGTACATCGATTGAGCCATCCTCAAAGACATCCAGCAAGAAATCCAGATTAGTATATAAGCTAAATTTAGGTGATATATTTCCCTGAAATCCATATCCATCGACGATCAGGATCTTGCAAATTACAAATAATCTGGAATAATATCTATTGTACAAATTTGTCATGTGCTATATGTTTATAGATTAAATCTTTCAATTATGGATAGCAGATACCAGATGGACACACGGCGATTATTTTTTTACAGCCACAAAATATTCAGTTGCCATTAAAAGTATACATAGTGGTGATTCGTCGTGTTAAGTCCATGAATTTCTGTTCATTGAAACTTGATTCATTGGATAGGCTCGTGGAAGATATTAAAACACCAAGTGGAAGGTGGTATACATAACGTGGTAGAAGCTGTTCCGCTGGTAAACTTGTGCACTATTTTTATATTTAGATTAAATATTTCAGTTATATAGAACAGATGCCAGATGATTTTAACAGAAACAAAAAATTTAATTCCTTAAAAATTGTCAGAGCGATACTTAACTATTTGATCTAGAGGTTCATTACAAGCTAAATTGTCTCAGTGAATGAAACAAAATCATCAGAAGCAGCTCCGCTGGAAAATCTGCATTTTTTATTTATAATAAATCTTTCAATAATTATTATCTCAGATAGGACACTTATGGCTATTATACTTTTTAGAATCACTATAGAATACAACTTTTGTTATTCAACAGTTACGGCGAAAAACATATCTTAATTGTCATTTTTCAACTATCATATTTTAATTGGGTTATTAGACATTTACTATCTGCACTTTAATTAGATTCATTAGGATATAGATTCTTCATTAACACTAAAACCCTTAAACATGCAATATCACAGCAATATTCAGTCAATATCAAGACATTTATTAATTTGGACAGTTCATGCGACTATTTAGTCTTGTTTAAAGTTCTTGCTATTTACTTACTATATCTTGAAAATAAAACTACTTATTTTTCGTGATTACGACTGGTTGTAGAAAATAGTGTAGGCTATTAAGACACACGAACTCTCTTAGTTTTCATACTCGTGGCTTAATTGGCATTAAATGCTCGTCGCATAATACATTATTTGACACCGTTGTCTTTTGCTCTGCAATAATGGAAGATATATTTATTAGGCAAATTTATACTGGCCTTCATTTATTAGCTCTCAATCTTTCTAATGCTCTGACGCTAATAAAGATAGCAAAGCTATTGATTTGGATAATGAGAAATCTCCAAACCGACGTTATCATTTTTATCTCGACTAAGAATTACAAGTAAGTACAAAGTAAAGGACCAAAATTTCCAAAGCTTTCCTATCTTTTCCTTTGTTTGCATATCTCTATATAATTCCCTCTACCCTTAAACATAATTTCGGAAGTAAACTATCATGCCTTGAACAACGTTCGCAAATTTGAACCCGCAACTCGTTTAAGTTTTAAAGTTACTCCAAATATCTGACACTTACTGTTTTGAACAGTCTGACTACTGCTCTCAAAGCAACAATGCTAGGCTTAAATAGAAACTGTAAGTTTACAAAGGTTAAACGGGCTCTGACGGAATTAGAATTTAATCTACGTTTTAACAGCACTCACCAGGCATTTCAAAAAGCTTTGTTTGCAAGATTTACAGTTTTTAATTTGGACGAAACATGTTATGTTATTCACGCTCATCTAATTTCATGTTAAATTATAAAACTGCTGCTCATCTGTAGCACTGAAATATAAAGGCTTTGCAAGATTCAGGCGTATTCCTAAGCCTGAAATTGAAAACTAAGATAATGACTAGAATAAGAGGAAATTTAGACTAAAAGGCAGAAAACTTTCTTACTTCCTATTGCTGTCAAGATGAAATATAGGTATGCCTGATACTTTTTGTTATTAGTGTACTGGCATATTTGCCATACTAAAAGTAAATAACTATATCGTATCGTACGTAATCTGTCAGTTTATTTTGTCACGTAATACACCGTGCGTCAGTTCAGAATAATAAATAAGTCTTCCTCAAAACTTGAAAAATAACTGCTTTAGATCCGGTTGTACAACGGAAGTTCAACTGAAGTTCATAATAATCTTTGGTTCAACGAAATAAATTCGTTGTACAATGTCAGTTCAAATGTTGAACTGTGGTTCAACCAAGTTTGGGCGTTCAAAGCGAGTTCAAACGGCTTTTTGACGTTTACTTTTTTATAAACCTATGTTATAAACCCTATAAACCTTAATAATGGATCCTGTTTGGGAAGGCATTACAGATGATGAAGATTTTGTGGAATTAATTAATAATGTTGTACACCCTCGAGCCGCACAGGTGTACAGGGATAGACCAGATCATTTCAACATCTGGAATGATAAAGAATTTAAGGCCAGGTTTAGGTTGGAGAAAAAAGTTGTAAGATTTATAATAAATTAAATTTCCTAACAAATTTCATCTGTTACAGACAAATAAGGTTTGATTTATTGATTTGATTTGATTTGATTTGATTTGATAATTTATTAATGATAATGTACAGGGTGGCTCGAATTCGTGTCTATGTATGGGGAACTCGAAAACCGTAAGAGATACAGTGTCGGTCAAATTAAGGCAAAATTGCGCATTTCGGTGCCTAACAATATGCCGTTTAGAAAGTTTTTAAATTCCGAGTATTTACGGAGATATCCGGAAAAAACCGAATAGCTTTATTTTTTTCCTGGGCTTATTTAAAAACGGATTTCAAATCTAATTGCACTTTTGCATTGCCACTTCTTCCGCTCTATCCAATAATGATATCCAGTTTGAAATCCGACGTTTCGTCTTCAAGGGATCATCAACTTTCTTTTTTTAAATACAAACTTTTTTTTTATCGTTTTTCAGATGGTATTGGCGTTATTAATATGAGTATGTGTTTTTATTTTATTATTATTTTTTATTTTTATAATTTTTTTATTATTTTTATTTTATATATTTTGCTTTGGTGTGATTTGAAATAATTTAAGGTAGGTACTTTTGAAATTTTCATATTCTATAAAAATATTTTATTTGTTTTTTGTATTAAGTGGAAAATTGTAGCCCGTATTAAAAATTAAAATTAGTAAAATTATTTTTTACGAGAAGATGGCCATGAACTATTACTCAAACAAGTTGTTTAGTGCATTTGATTTATAAGCATAAATTCCAATAGGTGTTTTTCCATCAAAGTACCTATAGTATCACGTAGTATGATTATAAATTGTTGATATTCTCTATTAAATAAATTCTTTAATTGGTTAAAAGTTGAAAATATTTTATATTTGCAGTAAGCTTGTTTGAGTAATAGTTCATGGCCATATTCTCGTAAGAAATAATTTTACTATTTTTTATTTTTAATACGCTCCAGTTTTCCACTTAATACAAAAAATAAAATAAAACATTTTTATAGAATATAAAAATTTCAAAAGTACCTACCTTAAATTAATGAAAATTTCCCCAAAGCAAAATATATAATTAAAAAAATAATAATAAAACTAAAAAAAAAGAAAAAAAACACATAGCCACATTAATAACGCCAATAACATCTGAAAAACGATAAAAATAAATTAAACTTCGTATTTAAGAAAAGAAAGTTGATGATGATCGCTTGAAGACGAAACGTCGGATTTCAAACTGGATACCATCATTAGATAGAGCGGAAAAAGTGGCAATGCAAAAGTGCAATTATATTTGAAATCCGTTTTTAAATAAGCCCAGGAAAAAAATAAAACGAATTTTCAAAAGTTCGGTTTTTTCCGGATATCTCCGGAAATACTCGGAATTTTAAAACTTTCTAAACGGCATATTGTTAGGTACCTAAATGCGCAATTTTGCCTTAATTTGACCGACACTGTATCTCTTGTATCACTTTGCGCTCTTAATGCACAAATAGCTATTACAAGTCAGACAAAATAGTAAAATAGTAAAATACACTCCAAAATAGTAAGCTTAATAGGAACTCAATAAGAAGGAACTAAATATAAAAACTGAATAATCCATCTTATCTACACTTAAACCTAAATAAGCACAATTTTTATAAAAATTAATTCTTTTGCTGCAATTCCTTTTCTAAAATTTCATTCTTGTCTGAGATTCTTCTCTGGTAATGGTCATCTTTAGGTCATGCTTTCTTAATTTTTATTTCATGTTGTTCTATAAAATCTTTTTCTTGGACGCCTGTAAGTTGTGACTTACTTTTAGTCCATTTATTTAGCACTAAGCCGTTGGATCTGGCACTACTTCGGAGTATCTAAAATAGCGTAAAATATAATAATATATTATCCTTAGGTGAGTAATATTTCAGAAAACGGTTTATAAATAAATAGTTTGAAAAGTACCAAAAGTGACAGTTTAATCTCAGTCTTCCGCAGGACAAAGCTTACCTTTGTAATTAGAATGTTGTAATGAAGCAGACAACGGCTTTTTTAACATGGCCGGTGTGTATTTGGTCCAGTCACTCATAGAAGATTCTGTAATAATAACAAAAATATGATATAAATGTATCAAGTCTGCGATTTACCTACTAACCTGCTTTTTTGAAATGCAATCACCATAGGTCGCGGACGGGGCACTAAAAATTTGTGAATCATCTGAAAAATAAGGTTTCAAATCAATGATTAAAAATTCAGAAGAGATCACATTATATTTTCTGTTCTACATTCGTAGAAATTAATCAAAAATTAGACTATATCCTAGTAGACTACTTCCTTTTATGAGTATGTTACCATTATCAGTTGCGGCAATATTTCAACACAAAATTCTGTCAATATCAGTCTTTAAAAAAAAACAGACTTTAACTATTATGTTTCATCGCACAAAGTGCAATTTTGGCCATGTCAATATGATTTAACAACGTACACATCTTTAACATTGTATAAGTATCTATATACTTGTCACAACTAACTAATAATAAGTACAACTTACCAAAAAAGACATCACTTTTCTCTGCATCCTCTACATGCAAATTCTCATAATCATGTACATTATTATTGCCTTTCTGGATTATATTGGTTTCTAAAAGTAAAAGTATAAATGATTGGAAAAGATTTTGTAAATATTTTTCCAAACCTGCAGCAGCATCACTATCGAACTTGGATGTAAGCCCTGTTAATTGTATGCCTAGAATCTCGTGGAGATCACTTTCAGTGTTACTTATTACTAAATCTTTGAATGGTCCATCTCCAGTTCCAATGTCGGCGAACTTTTGCTCGCCCCTTTTCTTATTCTTTTCTTCTTATTTTCGTATTTATTTTTTAATACCTTAGCACTTCTGTGTGGATCTCCAAGAATGCTGTTAAATTCTCTATAAATTTTAAGCCATGCCTCTGCTTTTATTTTGTTTGTGTGTTCTTTTTAGCACTCTATTTCATTTTTGTACTTTTTTTGCGAAATTTATTAATATATTTTCTCCATAAGAGCAAAGTGAAATAATGCAAAAATTGGGAAACAAACTGGAAAATAGGAATAAAAAAAAAACAATAAAAAGTTAGGTTTTAGGTTGTTGTGATCTTACTTCTTCTTTTTCTTCCTGTGGGCTTTGCAGACACTCGTAAAACTCAGTTCAAGTGAACTTGGACTGAAACAAAACCCTAGACTCTGAACTGTGTTCAACAGAGCACTGCAGTTCAAGAGAACTTGCGTTGAACGATTTCTGGTACAACTGGGCCTTAATCTTAACGAAAAAATCAAGAACATGTAGAATATCAAAAGTGATGAAAACCTTAACTCAAGCGTTGATGATAGTGTTTAAAAGTCTTCCCTAATGACCGGATTTGGAAAAACAATTTTCTATCGAAGGAAGAAAATGAAGGAGTTACTGCGCTGAAGCGAAAGTAGGTAAAAAAGTGGTGCTGACAGGAGGTGAAAAAAATTCTCTTTAAAGAATCATTCATGGAGAGTTTCATATAAGATTTGTTGACACTAATTCATCTAAAAGCATTCATGGGTTTGTCATTGAAATAAAATCCCAAATATTGACTTAATTCAAGAGGCTGTTAAAAGTGGCCCATAGATACCAACGATGGCAGGACCAAATCGTGGGACGTAGTAAAATCCATCAATTTTCGTTGAGAAAAATTTCAAAGGGGACAAATCACATGGTGGAGAAAAGATTATCTGAGAAAAATAGACATGAGCGTCCTCAAGGAAAGTAGGTAAAATAAAACAGGAACTGACAGAAGATGTAAAAAAATCCTTCCGAAAAATCATTCATGGGTTTGTCATTGAAAAAAACCCAAATTTTGATTTAATTCTAGAGGTATTAAAAGTGACCCATAGACACGAACGATGACAGGATCAGATTGTGGGAGGTTATAAAATCGAACAATTTTCGTTGGGAAAAATTTCAAAGGGGAGAAATCACACGGTGGAGGAAAGGTTATCTGAGAAATTTAGACATGAGCGTCCTCAAGGAAAGTAGGTAAAATAAAACTGGACCTGACGGAAGATGTAGAAAATTCCCTGTTAAGAAGAATTCATGTGTTTGTCATTGAAAAAAAAAAACTCAAATTTTGACTTAATTCTACAGGCTGTTAAAAGTGACCCATAAATACCTACGACGGCAGGACCAAATCGTGGGACGCTGTAAAATTCATCAATTTTCGTTGAGAAAAATTTCAAATGGGATAAATCACACGGTGGAAAAAAGATTATCTGAGAAAAATAGACATGAGCGGCTTCAAGGAAAGTTGGTAAAATAAAACTGAAACTGACAGAAGATGTAAAAAATTCCTTCTGGAGAATCGTTCATGGGTTTGTCATTGAAAAAAACCCAAATTTTTACTTAATTCTAGAGGTTGTTAAAAGTTACCCGTAGGTAGCAACGATGACAGGATCAGATTGTGGGAAGTTATAAAATCGATCAATTTTCGTTGGGAAATTTTTCAAAGGGGTGAAATCACACGGTGGAGAAAAGATTATGTGAGAAAAATAGACATGAGCATCCTCAAGGAAAGTAGATAAAATAAAACTGGAGCTGACAGAAGATGTAAAAAATTCTCTGTGAAAAATCATTCATTGGTTTGTCATTGAAAAAAAACCCAAATTTTTACTTAATTCTAGACGCTGTTAAAAGTGGCCCATAAATACCAACGACGGCAGGACCAAATCGTGGGACGTTGTAAAATCCATCAATTTTCGTTGAGGAAAAGTTCAAACGGGAGAAATCACATGGTGCAGAAAAATTATCTGAGAAAAATAGACATGAAGGTTTCCAGGAATCTAGGTTATATAAAAATGGAGCTGACAGAAGAAAAAATTTCCTGTGAGGAATCATTCATGGGTTTGTCAATCAAAAAAAAAAATTATTTAATTCTATAGTCTATTAAAAGTGACCCATAGATACCAACGATGGCAGGATCAGATTGTGGGACGTTTTAAATTCTATCAATTTTAGATGGGAAAAATTTCAATGGGAAAAAATCATATGGTGGAGAAATTATTATCTGAGAAAAATAGACGTGTTTTCTCAATGGAATAGCTTAAACGTGATAAATTTGTAATTTTAAGGTTTTCGGTAGGACGTCATAATCTTACATTTAACGGACTAAAACTGTATGAAACAAAAGATTAAAAAAAGTCACATTACTTAATTTGCAAGCTCTCCCGCGAAATTTTGACTAATCATGTCATTGTTACATTTTTTAATCAAATATTTAAACAATGCCGCGCTATAATGAATAAGCACGACTGTGCTTGTGATTGGAAATAAATCCCAAATTTTGACTTAATTCTAGAGGCTGTTAAAAGTGGTCCATAGATGCCAACGATGGCAGGATCAAATTATGGGACGTTTTAAAATCCATCAACTTTCGCTGAGAAAAAATTCAAAGGGGAGAAATCATACGGTAGAGAAAAGATTATCTGAGGAAAATAGACATAATCATCCTCAAGGAAAGTAAGCAAAATACAACTGGAGCTGACAGAAGAAATAAAAGATTCCCTGTGAAGGGTCATGCATGGGTTTGCCATTGAAAAAAAAAACAAATTTTTATTTAATTCTAGAAATTGTTAAAAGTGACCCATAGATACCAACGATGGCAGGATCAGATTGTGGGACATTTTAAGATCCGCCACTTTTCATTGGAAAAAATTTCAAAGGGGAGAAATCATGCAGTGAAGAAAAGATTATCTGAGAAAAATGAACATGAGCGTTCTCGAGGAAAGTAGGTAAAATAAAACTGGAACTGACAGAAGATGTAAAAAATTCTTTGTGAATAATCATTCATGGGTTTGTCATTGAAAAAAAACCCAAAGTTTGACTTAATTCTAGAGGCTGTTAAAAGTGACCCATAGATAGCAAGGATGGCAGGACCAAACCGTGGGACGTTGTAAACTCCACGATGGGGAAAATATTATCTGAGAAAAATAGACATGAGCGTTCTCGAGGAAAGTAGGTAAAATAAAACTGGAACTGACAGAAGATGTAAAAAAATTCCTTCAGAAGATTCAATCATGGGATTGTCATTGAAAAAAAAAACCCAAATTTTGACTTAATTCTAGAGGCTGTTAAAAGTGACTCATAAATACCAACGACGGCAGGACCAAATCGTGGGACGTTGTATAATCCATCAATTTTCGTTGAGGAAAAGTTCAAAGGGGAGAAATCACATTATGCAGAAAAAATTATCTGAGAAAAATAGACATGAAGGTTTCTAGGAATCTAGGTTATATAAAAATGGAGCTGACAGAAGAAAAAGTTTCCTGTGAGGAATCATTCATGGGTTTGTCATTCAAAAAAAATAAAATTTTGATTTAATTCTAGAGTTTATTAAAAGTGACCCATAGATACCAACGATGGCAGGATCAGATTGTGAGACGTTTTAAATTCTATCAATTTTAGGTGAGAAATGGGAAAAAATCATATGGTGTAGAAATTATTATCTGAGAAAAAAAGAGGTGTTTTCCCGATGGAATAGCTTAAACGTGATAAATTTGTAATTTTACCTTAAAATCAAACATAATCTTACATTTAACGGACTAAAACTGTATGAAACAAAAGATTAAAAAAAGTCACATGTCTTAATTTGCAAGCGCTCCCGCGAAATTTTGACAAATCATGTCACTGTTACATTTTTAAATCAAATATTTAAACAATGACGCGCTATAATGAATAAGCACGACTGAAAATTTTTTAATACGATTAACATTTTTTTTTTCGAGGAAACCATTTCGTTTGGAACGATTTTGATTTTATCGATACGTGTATTTTCCTGCAGGAGCAGTATCACGAATAAAAAGTAAAGCATCAAACTGTAGTTCCTGTCGTTGAATCATTCATAGATAAGCACTCGCAAGAAGATGCCGCTAAATTTAAAATTGGTTCTTGATGAACAGTACAAATAATGAAATACGTCAAAACGCGATCTCTTAGTCCCGATTGTATGTTATGTGAAGATTATGGGAGCAGCACATAAAACACTACTTACCACACTGACATAGCTTTCTTTAGGCTATGACACTGAGGCTAGATGGTTATCTCGGTATAAGACCTTAATAAGATCATTCGAACCAAGAGTTTAAATAAAAGTTTTTTTTTACTGAAATTTCTTTTAAATTAAAAGATCGTTTGGGCGTTGTTACTTGATTGTTCAGACTAGCAGATATATCTGGAAAAATTAACTAATTAATCTTTATAAGAAAAACGTATATACGAATAACCAAACAAGCAAATTAGATTTTTGGATTGATTGTGTTGGCATGAGAGATATAGAAGGATTTATTTAACACTAAGTGAGTGAGACGTATTTTCCTGAAGAGCAGAACACAAAATTGAAAAATACTTCATGGGACTAAAACCTTTTCATATCAAATTTCTAAAAGTCAGAAAATATGTCAAACGAAGCCTATGAATGAATTCTTTTTATAAATGTCAGTTGATGATTTATGGTGCAGGATTCGTGATGAATATCCACAACTTGCTACAGAGGCTCTGACTGTTCTTCTTCGGTTCCCAATAACGTATTTGTAGCATACGCTGCTACAAAGACAAAATAGAGCAATAGACTGAATACTGAGCTTGACGTGCATTTTCAACTCTCTTCTATCAAGCCTAACGTTAAACAGTTGGTTAAAAATAAAGAACAACTTGCATACTTCCCATTAAATGGAAGCAATTTTATCAATTTACAGTGTAATTAATACAATATTATGTAAAGATTGCAAAGTACCTATTTTTGTATGATATTCATTAGAGGTTAAGAAACGAATATAAAACCAGGTTTTGCTTTTTTGGGGCTTCGTATAATATTTAGTGTTTCAAAAGGGCTCCGTCCCAAAAAAAGGTTGAGAATCGCTGTCTAGGTAATCATCCGGTATTGATGGGCGCCGTTCTGTCGTCTTATTATAATGCCTCGATTTTGTATAATGCTAGTTTTATTCTTGTAATTAATACGCCACTGCTCGATCATTCCCAACCTTTTCAAGGCAAAACATGCCATAATTCTATTGTATTTTTTCATAAATGTTACTCCAAGCTAATACTACCCGTAAGAATAACCACGTTTTATTTATTTTATTTTTTTGAATAAAATGTACTGTGCGTTACCGAGACGCATACTATCGCGTGAAATTAATTTGCATAATTGTAGATGATTTATTAGTACGTCTTCCAAACGGCTAGACTATAATCTGATTTCGAAATAATTTGACCTGGATTCAACTTATCGTTGTAATTACATATAATATACTAATCCAAACGAGAACTAGCGATTGACTTCGCGTGCATCAATTTTGCACCTGAATTTAACGCTTCAATTCATCGAATACCGGTCGCAAAGCCTTCTGAAGCCAAAACTTGAGATCCGATAATAATAAACAGATGTGCTTTAATGAAGTTGACGTCACTTTCTCAAACTCCTCCAAAGTTTGGGCTTTGCGGTGGTGTAAAATGCCAAGTAATTCACCCGTCGCAACCTAAGGGAGGAAGTTGTTTTTTAGCACTTATGCAATTACGAATATTATCTAGATATATATGATTATCATGTTTCTATTTATTACATCATGTGATAGCTATATAGACTTCGGCGAATGGTAAAAACTACATTAGACTTAAGGTAGGAATATCCACTTTTTAAACATAAACTTAGTCATACTTGAATTTTTAGTGCATAATAATAAATATTGAGAGTGAGGTTTTTTTTTCATAGCGTTTACCCTATTTTTCAATTCCTAAATATCCACGACTTTAAGGCTTAAAAAGCTAATTTTTTCATTGCTCTTTTAAGGAATAAAAAGTATGGTCAAATGTCCGCTACACATACAATTCAATCAGTTTCGGTAATTAAATTCCGTGGCTCAATAATCAAACAATGATAAAAAATAGATTATAGGTAATTTTTAAGAGATTGATAAGAAAAACGAAGTATCAATTATGTACTTAGTTGACTATATTTTATATTTTGGATTATAATTGTTTGAAGTGGCAAATATTTGTGTGAATTTAGTAAAAAAAAGGTAAAATACTGAAAAAGTATTTAAGATTTATTTTATTCACATAATTACAATGAGCAGTAAAAAATATTATGAAAATAATATTTTGTTGGCAAATGAAGCTAATATTACCAACAAATGAAGTTTTATTCAAATTGATATAAGCTATTAAATAATGTATTCGCTTCTTGAATGGTATGACAATATATATTTTATTATGATAGACTCGATTTTCAATTATCTAGAAAAACATCAATTGATTTGACATCCACTCTGCACTGTAATCAGAACAATACAAAAATACAAGACCAAACATTTTGTTATTATTTTGTTTTCTAAATCTAATGATCAATCTTTTCTTCTAAACTAAACATAATAAGCAAGTATTGTTGAAGTGAAATGTAATATGAAACTTATAAATGAAAAACATAAGCAACTATTAATGATGGATTCCGATTAGTAGTATTTAATAGAAATAACTTTTATTATTGGAGCAGTGAAAATAAAACAGTAATCGTGGAAGTTTAAAGTGCTATTTGGAGGAACAAAATTATTGGTCCCGTATTTCTTAGTCAAAATTTAAATTCGCAGCGTTACTTAGAATTGTTAAATAATATCTAACTCCTATTTGAAAACGAAATACCTTTAGAAGAACGAGCAAATTGAATTTGGCAACAAGATGGGATACCCTATCACAGAGGTCAGAAAATGAGAAACTGTTTCAATGAGCTTTCTTCCCCTGTTTCTTCAATAGCGCTCTTCGTGACACTTACGGATATACGCCTCTTCCTGTTCTGATTTCCACCTTATTCTGTTTGCGGCTTCCCGCATCCAATGTAGTCCTGCTGTTAGTTTGATATCATCGCGCCACCGCATTGGTGAGCGTCCTCTAGGTCTCTCGAAGACATAAGGTCGTCAGGTTAAAATTCTTTTATGCCATTTATTGGTATTATCTCTTGCCACATGTCCAACATAGGACCAATTTAACTTCACCGCCCTTTGGACAACATCTGTTATTTTGGTTGTTTGTCTAATACATTAATTTATCCTGCGGTCATTTAGGATTATTCCCAGCATTGCTCGCTCCATTGCGCGCTGCGTTACTGTGAGCTTATTCAGATTATTTGATGTCTTTGTCCAATTTTCCGCTTCGTTGCACATAATCGACAGAATTCACATATTAAATACTTTTCTCTTGTTCTTTAACGTTATTTTGTTGTTTTTGAGTATATAATTCAGTTTGCCAAACGCCGCCAAGGATTGCTGTATTCTTCTCTGTATCTCGACTGTTTGGTTTTCTCTTACATGCACAATTTTTTGACTCAGATATATGTATTCCTGCACTCTCTTCAATTTCTGGCATCCCACCTGGATTATGCCTTCCTCTATAAACATTACTTTCGTTTTACTGATGTTCATCCTCAGTCCAATGTTTAGAGATTCTTCATTTAGTTCATTTATCATTCAAGTTCTGTAGGATCTCTTGCCATTATGACTATATCATCTGCATAGCGTAAGTGGTTCAAGTATTGGCCATTCACATTAATGCCACGTTCTGATCAATCCAGTTTCTTAAACACGTCCTCCAGAGCCAATGTGAACAATTTGGGTGATAGAGTGTCGTCCTGTCTAACTCCTCTTTTCAGTGGGACCTGGTTGGTTTTCGTATTTAAGTAAAACGTTGCTGCTGCTTCGTTTGTAGTATCTTGTATTAGTTGTGAATATCTACTATCGATCCTGCAATTTCGCAGTGCTTTTTGAACGGCCCAATGTTCAACCGAGTCGAAAGCCTTTTCATAGACTATAAGGGCCAGAATCAAAGGGAAATGCTTGCTATTCATTGTATTTCTCAGTCAATAGTTTCATGGTAAGCAAGAGGTCCGCAGTTGAGTAGCCCCTTCTAAAACCTGCCTGTTCCGTTGGTTGATACTCATCCAATTTTTGCGTTAGACGTATAGTAATTATTTTTGTTAGTAATTTAAACAGATACGATAGTATGGTTATGGGACGGTAGTTCATCAGTTGAGTCTTATCTCCCTTTTTATGAAGAAGTATAACTTTAGAATTCCCCCAGGTATCCGGGATTTTACCTTGTTGGAGGCATTCATTCATTAAGGTCGTTATCAATTTTAGTAGTTTACCGCCTTCTTCGATCATCATGTCGGTTGTAATATCATCCTGTCCGGTTGCTTTGTTGCGTTTCATATTCTTTATGGATTTCATTACTTCTCCCTCAGTTACTTCCAGTAATTCTTCAGATCCGACGTTCCTTACTTTCACGCTTTTCGTTTGATCATCGTTTTGATCCTGTACTTTAGATTCGTATAGGTCTGAGTAGTATTCCTCAACGATTTTCAGGATTCGTGGTAACATTACATTTACTGTCAGTTAGGGAGTGAATTTGTTTTTTCTCCAGATTTGTTCTTAAGCATTCACGCCGTTGTTTTTATCTATGGTTTTGTTTATTAGTTGAGCCTCCTTTTCTCTTTTATTATCCCTATTATCAATGCGCATTGCGCAAAGTTAATTGGGGAAAACGGCAAATAAGCTTGGCCACCAACTAGCTTAGACCTTGAACTTCTCGACGATTTTCTATGGGGCAAGCTTAAAGAGTTAATTTACAAACACCACGCATGATCTTCAAAACCGAATTGGCGAAGGTATACAATATATGAACAATGAAACTGAATTTGTTAGGAGTTCCGTTCTTCATTTAGAAACTATATCCACTCCTTACGTTGTCCAAATTGGAGGACACATTCAACAGTTTTTAAGGCAATTATTTCTTGCAAAAAAATATTCTAATATAGATTATTGCAAACAAACATGGAGTTTACGCAAATTAAGAAATCAATAATAATTAATGATTTACTAATGAATATCGACAATAAGTCCGAAACGATGAGCCGCAGATCTACCTTCTTGTATTTCAGTTTTTGATGCTTTTTTAGAGCTGACATAAGGATACACTTAAAAAAGCATCAAAATTAAGGGTGCACAAAATTTGAAAACACAGCATCATTTTCCAACAGAAAAAAATTGGTACTAAAAATTAAGTAACACATATATTTGTCTTTTTCTTCGACGCAGGCAAAATTTCAAAATATTCTTGAGTGTCTTAGCTATGATAGGATATTTAAAGATAGACCTATCCTATATTCCGAAGAAAAACGCCCATAATATCATTGAATGTGTCTTTAAAACCACTCTCTAAATATGTAATAATATATAGGGTGTCCGATTTAAATTAAGAAAGTTGAGGCGTGTCCATAACAATAACTTATTCAATTCAATTCGAAAAATGCTTTATTGTTTAAAAAATTAATTTTCATCGATAAAGCTTATTTGTTAAGGTTAAAACAGTATTTAAACAGCAACAAGAATACTTTTCAAGAGTCTCAAGCATATTTTTCAAGTCACGCAGCCATACAAAAATTAGGATACCTATCTAAAAAAAAAATAAAATAAAATACTTCAATAACATCAAAATTAATTTAAAAGGACATAAAACATAAAAGTAAATGAATAAAAATCATTACATCAAATCTTCAAAAAACAGAAACTAAATATATTATCTTTAAAGCAAAAAGTAAAATGAAGCATTTAAAGTAAGTATACCGGAAAATTAAAAATAAATGAGATAAAATTTAAATACATTATTATACAGTATGCCACCGGATGAGGATTACATGAGGAAATCAGACTAAAAATTGAAATATACGAAAAAAAAATTCTTGATAAGAGTTTCTACCGAGGTTTTTACTTTCTTTAAAAATAGGTTATATTATGAAGAGCAAGCAAAAAATATGTTTTATTTGCCAATAGTAAACTACTCTAGTTTTTATTCTTCTTAATAATGTTAATTGAAAAGCTGATTGTATAAGATAATTTTTTATTGAAATTCATGAATCTTATTAACAAACAGTATCGGTCAAATTAAGGCAAAATTGCGCATTTAGGTGCCTAGCAATACGCCGTTTAGAAAATTTTAAAATTCCGAGTATTTCCGGAGATATCCGGAAAAAACCGAAATTGTGAAAATTCGTTTTATTTTTTTCCTGGGCTTATTTAAAAACGGATTTCAAATTGAATTTTGCATTGCCACTTTTTCTGCTCTATCTAATGATGGTATCCAGTTTGAAATCCGACGCTTCATCTTCAAGGGATCATCATCAACTTTCATTTTTTAAATACTAACTTTAATTTTTTTTATCGTTTTTCAGATGTTATTGGCGTTATTAATATGACTATGTGATTTTATTTCATTTTTTTTGTTTATATTTTTTTATTTTTTTTAATAATTATTTTTATTTTTTTAATTATATATTTTGCTTTGGCGTAATTTTAAATAATTTAAGGTAGGTACTTTTGAAATTTTTATATTCTATAAATATATTTTATTTTGTTTTTTGTATTAAGTGGAAAATTGGAGCGTAATAAAAATAAAGAATAGTAAAATTATTTCTTACGAGAATATAGCCATGAACTATTACTCATACAAGTTGCTTACTGCAAAGATAAAATATTCCCAACTTTTAACCAATTAAAAAATTTATTTAATAGAGAACATTAACAATTTATAATCATACTACGTGATACTAGAGGAAATTTGATGGAAAAACACCTGTTGGAATTTTGCTTATAAATAAAATGCACTAAGCAACTTGTTTGAGTAATAGTTCATGGCCATATTCTCGTAAAAAATAATTTTACTATTTTTAATTTTTAATACAGGCTCCAATTTTCCACTTAATGCAAAAAACAAATAAAATTTTTTTTTAATATGAAAATTTCAAAAGTAGTTACATTAAATTATTTAAAATCACGCCAAAGCAAAGTATATAAAATAAAAATAATAAAAAAATAATAAAAATTAAAAAATAAAAAATAAAAACACATACTCATATTAATATCGTCAATACCATCTGAAAAACGATAAAAAAATTAAAGTTCGTATTTAAAAAACGAAAGTTGATGATGATCCCTTGAAGATGAAACGTCGGATTTCAAACTAGATATCATCATTGGATAGAGCGAAAAAAGTGGCGTTGCAAAAGTGCAATTATATTTGAAATCCGTTTTTTAATAAGCCCAGGAAAAAAATAAAACGATTTTTCAAAATTTCGGTTTTTTCCGGATATCTCCGTAAATACTTGGAATTTTAAAACTTTCTAAACGGCATATTGTTAGGCACTTAAATGCGCAATTTTGCCCTAATTTGACCGACACTGTATCTCTTACGGTTTTCGTGTTCCCCATAGGCCGCCATACACGATGCAGTTTACCGGAAGGCAGGACTTTCGATTCGCAAACCCGAAGCAAGCCTGTATTCTCGGCTAAGGCATATACGTTACGTTTTATTCGGAGGGTTTTGTTCAGTTTAGTGTGGTGCGAAGCGAAAAGTTGTAGACAAGATCTCGAAAAATGATCTTATATTAATAGGAGTTGCTTTATTGTCTAAAAAATATCAAAAAATAAAGCGCAAACGTTCGAAATGGGAAAAAACAGTGGTTAATAAATCGACAAGTGAATTTGAATATGCACCTAATTAACGAATTACGACTGGAACCTGATAACTCTCGGCCTATACCAATATCGGCACAATACACGTTCCGACTTGCAAGCAAAAAACCCAGCCGGAAGGTAAATAATCAAGCTCTGACTGTTTTTTGGGAAGCCGAGAGTTCAGGCCCGGCCTTCCGGGCAATATGACCACTAACGATACAGTTTGCCTTCCGGTTTGCAAATCGAGAGGCCCGCCTTCCGGTAAACTGCATGGTGTATGGCCAGCTATACATAGACACGAATTAGAGCCACCCTGTACAGACGTTTAATTGAAGAGTTTAATGTACAATTTCTCAATGGGTCTAGACAAACTAGCGAAATAGTTTAAAACGACTGGTTCCGTAGTAAAACTTAAAAAGCCGAAGAAAACATATGATGGAAATGATGCTGTCTTTACTAGTATTTGATTCTATTTATGCAGATCCACAAGTCCCTTTACGAAACCGATCGCTATATTTGAAAATGATAATTTCTAAAAGTCATAGTCAAAGAATACTCATGACAAATAAAATATTTCTATTTTTTCCCAACGTTTAAAGGAAGGCGACAAAGTAAAACACTTGGAAATTTTCCCTAGATTTTTCAGATCAAGCCACCCATTCCTTCGGTGTTGAAGCAAGAGAAATCTGCATTTCAGAATTCAAGGTAGGTGGCCGTATTTTCAAAAAGTAACCGTTTGGTGTGCTGTAAGCCCAGTGATGGCTGTACTTTTTCGATAACACTTGTAAGCTAAATATCTCTACCACTAGATTACAGGAGAACTATGTTGTAATATATACATAATGAATGTCCGCCACACTCAACCAGTAGAGTTACCGAGTAGCGTAATAATCGTTTTTGGCGAAAGATGGATCGGACGAATTGGACCAATGAAGTCGCCACTAAGAAGTACCGACTTAATAAATTTACATTTTTATCTTTGGAGAAGAAAACAAACTCTTTACCGTACTCCCCTAGAAAATAATATCATGATATTGCAGGAACGTGTACGAATGACTATTCAGTCATTATCTCTAGAAGAAGTACAGAATACATGCAACGAACTTCGAGATCGTCTTGAAAAGTGTGTACCTAACTAATGAAGGTACAGTTATTGAATAAAACTATTAAGATTCATTATGTTTGCCACTAAGTTGCACAATTCTCAGTTTGAGTCATTTTGTTTCACTATCGTTAACTTTTTGCAAATGATTTATTTATTTATTGCAAACATTTACAGAGTTGTAAACTCCAAAATAGTACAAAACCTAATCAATACAATAAAATAATCAGTTAACACTACCATTCTTAACTCTACTCTTGAAGACTCCAAAACTACACCCAAAATATCAGCATTCTCAAAGCCGTTGTTACAATTTGTCACTGGGCTATCCGAAAAAAGCTATAGTTATCCAAAAAGAATGCCATTGAATTCTGTCTACGTTGTTGGAGGCTGTGAAGACTGCCAGTTGAATGAGAGTCCGATATGGTAGTCCACTATAAGGAAATCTTAGCTTAAACAGCAAAAACTTTACAAACTTGTTTTATTTATTTATTTATTTATTTATTGACGGATAAACCATTTTACAAATTAACAATATAAGCACTAGTATACATTAATTTAAAAAAAAATAACACATATCAAAAAGGACCAATAGCATGAGACAGCACAGCTGCTCAGCATCCTATAACTAAAAAGAAATATATAAAACCAAATCTAAAGGGCAAAGCCCAAAATTTAAAAATCAAAAGCCAATCAATCTATAAAATTATCTCTTTAAAGCGAACAGCGAGCATTGAAATACATCTATATGTTCACTAAACTGGTTCGTAAGCCGGAGCACACGACTCAGTGGGCTATAATATCCATAATTAGCAGAATAGAACGAACGGCACACGAAACAATTCAGTGACTCTAGTGTATCGACCTATCGAGTTAAAAGCAACCCTCGATAACAAATTGGAACAATCTATGCTTCCAGATATTAATTTGTATAAAAAACTTATATCTATTACTTTTCTTCTATTCTCTAATGAAGGTAAATTTGTTAAGGTTCTAATTTCAAAATAAGTATAATCTGCTCCCCGAAGTCCTCTATTATAAGCATAAACGCGTAAAAATTTGTTTTGAAAAGCTTCAATTTGGTCAACATAAGTACGGTAGTGCGGGCTCCAAACCAAACAACCATACTCTAAAATTGATCTTACCAATGAACAATACAATCATCTGAAAGTATGTGGAGTAAAGCCAACAACTACCCTGCACATAAAGCCCAACTGTTTCAAAGACCTAACAATGACAAAATCCACATGAGGCTGAAATGACATCCTAAAATCTAAAATGATCCCCAAATCCGTGATTTGCTGTACTCTTTTAACCTCGTTTCCATTAATAAGGTAATTATTTATGAATGGTTTGGACATTCTGGAAAAAGTTATGGTACAGCGATTCCCAACATTAAGGCTCATATCGTTAGACAGACACCAATCACAGAAACTGTCCAAGTCACACTGCAACCGATCAAAATCAATGTTTGACTTCATAACCTTGAAAAGCCTCAAGTCATCCGCAACCATCTAAAAATCGCTATGTTTAATAGCATTGCTTATATCGTTCACAAAAAGAACGAACAATATTGGGCCACAATGTGACCCTTGCGGGACCCCAGAAGCCACCTCGATGACTCTGGACAAGTGTCCCGCAATTTTTACACACTGTGTGCGGGGTGACAAAAAGCTCTCCAACCAACGAAGAAGACTATCGGGAAACTCCAGAGCATCAGGTTGGACCTGTCAAAAGCCTTTGAGAAGTCTGCGTATACAGAGTTAAGCTGGTACCTGCCCTCAAATGCAGTAACAATCCGGTGATGGTATTCAATCAGATTGGTATCCACACATCTTCCCTTAATGAATCCATGCTGTTTTTTAGCAATCATTCTTTGACATGACCATGAAAGATGTTTAGTAAAAAGAAAATCAAAAATTTTTGGGATTTCAGACTGAGTACAAACAGCTCTATAATTCCATATATCCTCCCTTGAGCCTCACTTGTAGATGGATTTGATAAATTTGTGTCTCCAAAACTCAGGAAACTACCCTGAACTAAGAGATAAACTAAATAATGTTTTTAAAGGAGTTGCTAAGGTGACAACACAGTTTCAAACTTGTTCCAAATGGATATGATATGGCCATGATATGGATATGATCATTGTAATTGGGACACCACATGATACAATTATACTCTAAAATACTACAGACAAGACAATTATACAATTAATTCAGGACTCTAGTATCACAGATTTTTCGACAGGTGCGTCGCAGGAAAACCAACGTTTATGAGGCTCTCAAGACCACTAGACTTAACTGCTAAAAACTATACCTGGGCTATTTAAACTAATCACCGACTCCAAAACGAGGTCCCTGATGGAGTATTGATGCTCTAAAGTTGTTCTACGTGTGCAATACCGCATCACTTTACATTTAGACACATTAGGTACTAAACAGTTATAGTCACATCAATTTACAAAGTTCAACAGGTTTCTCTGCACATAATATCTTAAGTTCAGCTGCACTTATAAAAACTGAAGCAACACTGTTGATAAACGGTAAACAGAAGATGAGGCCAAGGTGGGAGCCCTGTGGCACGCCCGATGTCACTTTTATTTCCCTGAACGTCTTACCACTAACCCTGACGGACTACCTACGATTCGCAATATATGACAATCCACCGAACATACCTCTCAGACAGTCCAAAAGTATAGAAGGTTTTCCGGTGAGGAGCCCGTGTCGAACGCCTTAGTAAAATCAGTGTAAATACAATCCACCTGAGAACCGTTCTCAACGCTCTCCACCAGATAGTCCGTCCCGATACACGCATTGTTAATTTTTGATTGCTCTGTATAATATAAGTTTTTTTTTGAGGCAGATCTCATTTTTAGACAAAGTTAAAACTTTATCAAGTATAACCTGGTTTTGGTATCTTTCAATTTTTAGTCGATTTGTCCTCATGCAAGCCTCATTCGGGGACATACTGTACCTACAACCAAAAAATCTATAATTAAATTACAAATAAAAATAAGGTAAAATAAAGAAAACATCTGTAGACCTACATTAAAGTGAACAAATTGCCCAATATAAATATACTAAATGAAAAACTTTTGTATTCCATGCAAAAATTTAATCCAAAAGGACGTCTAATCAGCGTAACAGAGCGCTTTCGGCCTTAGCCATCATCAGTGTTACTTGTCAGTTGGAACAAAAGAACATATCCATAAGAGGCACAACCTATATCAAAACGACAACCGTCACATCAAAATTTAAAAAAACACTCTACATTATAAGAAAGGTTCACATAATTGAAACATTTAACAAATTAAAGACAGACGTGGGAACCACGCTTTGATGGAATGACAGTCATTATTCAATTATGTGAACCTCTCTTATAATGTAGAGTGTTTTTAAATTTTGATGTGACCGTTGTCGTTTTGATGTAGTTTGTGCCTCTTGTGGATATGTTTTTTTGTTCCAACTGACAAGTAACACTGATGATGGCTAAGGCCGAAAGCGCTCTGTTATGCTGATGAGACGTCCTTTTGGATTAAATTTTTGCATGAAATACAAAAGTTTTTCATTTAGTACATTTCGTACATGCACACAGCCTTCACTCTTCATTCAATGTAAATATGGTTCGAAGTTAATATTGAAGGACAAATTATACAAATAAAAAGTAACATATAAAAACATCACTAAATACTATTAAACGGTTACGAAGAATCACTGAAATAGTCCCCCAACTCATAATGTGTTTTTTCAACAGGCACCCTTTTCACGTCTCTCTTAAATTTAACGACACTTTCAGCAATTTTACATTGTGTAGCAACCTGGTAGACTATGGAGTGCCGAAGTTGAAATTGGCATACTTACTAAAATTTGCGAATGCCGACAATGCTCAGATGACTTGGAAGAAGTTTTAACATTATGCCCCGTGAAGGGAACAACAAATGGAGCAAATTTTCTGGATGCTAACTTAAATCGACTATTAATAGTATGGGTTAGTTAGTTAAAATAACTAATACAAAACAATATTGCTTTACTGCAAATATTTTACCATATGCTTAATATCTCAATTACCTATTCAAAAACTCGTTTCTGTGTCTTGAAAAGGCCACCATGCAATATAGAGGTCTTTATAATTGTACCATTCTGCGTTTTCTAGCGAGAATATGCGTTCTTATACATTTTCTCATTCCCAAGAATGTAAAGATTCATTAAGAGCGGTATAATTAATTTGACCTAAGAAGGGAAAAATATAACTGTGTTACAAACTATAATTATCCCTTGTTATTATACCTACTAAATTAGTATATAATGCAGAAAGCTCACTTCTTTGCTTAACACTTTTCGGGCTTGCAAAGTAAAGCTACTAAACTGAAATTCTTACGATGACTACATTTGCAGTAATTTATGTTTTACGGTACACTATATTTCAATTAGAATATATGCAAGGGCAAAAAACATGTGCCATGCAATATCGGTAGTGTTCTTCCAGCGCAAACCTATTTCGACACTAACTAAGTTTAGACTTACACTAATTATGATATGAACCTCCTTATGACAATAGATATTGAAGGGAGACTTGGGCAAAATGAGATTAGGTACTTTTCAAATTTTGTAACATTATTATAGGAACTTGTACTAAAAATGCGAAGTAACCGGTTTTGGCCACCTGGTCGGGCAAAGCGGACTAGATTCTAGCAATTATTTAAGAATTCATAAATCTTTTTATTTAAGAATTAAAAAACAAAGCTATAAACACATACAATTTATTCTTAAAACATGAAAAAACTAGATACTTATTTGAAGAACGGCATTTTATCTGCAAAAACCACAGATTTATTTTTCGTCGTCGTCCTTATCTACTCCAAATTTGACAGGGCTTACACTTCCGACGTTGAATTTTAATAAAGTTCCGTACAATAGATGCAAGTTACGTCATTATATCCCTGGTCTTCCTCAGAGCTATTATCTTCATTACTTTTTGAATTCGATTTAAATTTTTTGCTTACCAACATTCTCAATTTCTTTTACTTAGTCCGTGGTTACTTACTTTTACATTATAATCTAATTAGGGCTTGTACTTAGAGATGTTCGTCTTTGTAATGAGTTGAAGTAAGTGTGGCAGTTTTACCACATCTAATGTCATTGGAATTAAATTTCCATTTGGCATCGGCATGATGAAGCCGTACAACTTCTTTTGGTGTTACCACAAATTTCTTGATGTCATATGAACATGAAAGCGTCGCTTATGACAACATTTCTTAGGGAAGATAGGTTCATGATTATTCTGTAATATATCTGCACAATAATTTTTTTCTTCAGCAGTAACATGATGATGTGATACTAGCGAATTTGATGGTAGTGATGGTGGTGTTCTTCGTGGTTGAGATTGCGATATTTGTGGTAAACATATATATTCCTCAGCTTGACCTGCCGGGTTGTCTATAAGTTTATTTGTGGCTTCAATTAGTGTGAACGTGCAGTCTGGGAAAGCATCCGGATTGTACTTCTGAAGAGCAATATGGAGTGGTGCCACAAAACTTACATCCAGTAGTTGTAGGTAAAAAGCGCAAATAAGACCGTGCTTAGAATACTGCTCACACATGTGGGGTGCCGCACCAAAGCACACCCTAAAGGTAGCCGTTCGAACTTTGCGACCGCGACAGAAGACAGCGACACGCGACCGAGACATGCGACAGCAAATAGTTTTGCACCAGTTCGTAGTGCACGACTGATTAGTTTGTCGCAAGCCGCTGTCTGAAATTGTACATAGAAGTGACGATAAAAAGAGACAATTGTGTAGTAATGTGCGAAAAATTATCAAACATTTATTAGAAGAAGAAGAGGACGACGATGAGTTGATTTTATAGGACTTTCATAGGAAACGACAGAGACATTCAATACATATCATGTTTCAGAAAAGAAATGAAGAAGGTTATTTTAAAATGTTAATTTTGCAATATTTAAAAGGAGATGAAGAGATATTCATCTCAAACACGAACACAACAACAATTTTATTTCGTTCTAAGTTTAATAGAAAAAGATTTGTAGCCAAAAACAACATGGGACGTTATTATTACCTTCTCCATTTTCTCAACAAAAGCACATACAATATAGCTGGCTACCACGACACTACTGCTCCAAGACGAGTCGTGTCTCGCGTCGCGTCGTACGCGGCAAATGCCACGACGCCGATGTGTCTCCCCACAAGGTCACAACCTTCGAACTAGTTGTATTTATTTTCATTGAATATGTGCTTTTGCGACATGTCGTTGTCAACTGCCTCGGTCGCGTGTCGCTGTCTCCAGTCGCGGTCGCAAAGTTCGAACGGCTACCTTATCCCTTACCCGGATCCCATTCAGAAGAGAGCTGTGCGTCTCGTCGGCGACCCGGTATCTGGATAGTCTGGAACACCGCAGACGTGTAGCCGAGATATCCCTATTTTACAGATATTTTCACGGCAGATTTTCACAGCATAGCCTGTCGGAGAGTCGCGCCAGACGGCAAGAGCCCAATCGTTCGTTATACTACTGGAAACACTTAGAACGTCGCTTTACAAGGACTCCTTTGTCTGGTGCACTGCGTCACTGTGGAACTCACTCCTAGAACATCTGTCTAACCCAAACTAACCTAATTACAACCTACAACTATTTAAGAACCGTGTCAACCAACATCTTTACTCACACAACGCTCATCGTATGCCATAGGACATCATTTTAGTGTGTGTGCCACTGCCATAAAAAAATCCTATTGAGCGGCACTGAGATGTACTTCCTGGAGGGGTAAATGGAATAGCTCCGGTTTGGCCTTAAACCTAGGCAAACGAACAAAAAGTAACATAAGTGCACCCTTAGCACTCATGCATATTCAAACCATGACGAGAACGCCACTTTCTTCTTCTTGCGGTGCCTAACCTCTATGGATGTTGGCGATCATGTTGGACCATATGATTTTATTCACGGCGGATCTAAATAGGGTTACGGATGTCATTCCCGTCTACTGTCGTAAATTCTTCAACCAAGATATTCTTTGTCGACCGGGATCTCTTCTACCTTTTATTTTGCCTTGTAGAATAAGCTGAAGAAGGCGGTACTTTTCGCCGCGCATCACGTGTCCGAATTATGCTAGCTTTCGAGTCTTGACTGTTGTCAGTATTTCTAGGTCCTTCTGCACACGCTCCATAACAGTGTTGTTAATGATATGGTGGGTCCACTATATCCGGAGCCTGCGCCGTTAACACCATATCTCAAAGGTCTCGAGTCGTTTGCATGATGCATCCGTTAGGGTCCACGCTTCGGCGCCGTATAAGAGAACAGAAAACACATAGCAGCGAAGGACTCTCAGCCGAATATTAAGAATGAGGTTCATACTACAGAGTATTTTCTTCATTCGGTTGAAAGTAGCTCTGGCGGTTTCGATCCTGCATCTTACTTCCTGCGCCCCAGTTCGCATTAAGGTTGCATCCAAGATATTTTATTGTATCTACTTGCTGAAGAAGGGGGGGGGGGGGGGTGTTGTTGGCAAGAAATTGTGTATTAGCTATGTTATTTTTGCTGACTACTATGACTTGTGTTTTCTTGCAGTTCAGTCTCATTCCGTACAGGCCACATGCCTCCGTGACACGGTCTATTAAAATATGCAGTCCTTCAGCGTTATCGGCTAGTAGGACTGTATTGTCCGCATACCTGAGGTCGTGCCTCCTTAAAAAGATTTTCTGAGCATACGTTAAAGAGCAATGGGTACATTTATACAGTCCTGGCGGACTATTCTTTTAACGGGGAACTCGGAAGAAAGTTGATCTTCCACGCGGATGACTGCTCGTTGGTCTCGTACAGGTGTGTTATTAAGCGCAGATCTTTACCGTCTATCCCTGCTTCTTGAAGGGTTTCCAAAAGTTTCCCATGTCGAACTTTATCGAATGCTTTTTCAAAATCAATGAAGCATGTAAAGACGTCACAGTTAACATCGCTGGCTGTCTGTGTCAGAGCCTGTATTCCAAAAAGAGCTTCTCTAGTTCCTAGACCGCTCCGAAACCCGAATTGGGTATCACTGATGTTTTCCTCTAGCTTTCGGTAAATGCGTATATGAACTATGTTGAGTAGAACTTTCAGGGCATGGCTCATCAGGCTTAATATTCTATAGTCTGAGGAATTTGTTGCTTTTTTCTTTTTCAGTAGTGGTATAAATGTTGATACTAGCCAGCCTTTCGGTAGGTGTCCTGTTTCATTAATATTGTTCAGCAGTATGCTCAACAGCTTTAGTTGGTCGTGGAGACGACCGTGTATGTGGTCTAGTCCCGTTGCCTTGTTGTTTTTAAGCTTTTCAATTGATCTTCTTACCTCTCCTATTGTAATTTGTGGGCCTGAATCTCCCTGCATTCCGTTCCATAGTTGTTGGTCATCTTCAAACAATTCCTCCATATACTCCTTCCATCGCGCTGTTCTTCTTTCTTTATCACTGAAAATGTTGTCGTTTGCATCTAGGATTATGTTGTAGGTTTTTGACTTCTTATCCTTGCTGTGTCTTTAATTTTCCAATGTAGATTAAATATGTCGTGTTTCTTTTGCAGGCTGTCTATGATCTCTATCTCTTTACAATCCTTCTGTATCGCAAGCTCTTTTGCTTCTTTAATTTTTCTAGTTATGCTCTTATGTATTTCCTTTATATTTTGGTTGTTGTTCTTGTGCGTTCTTCTTTCTTCTATCATATCTAATATTTCATTTGTCATTCAGCTGTGCCTCCCAAACCCCCTGTTCGCTTTCAATTTGGCTTCTGTGATACCAGAAATAATAGTTTTGAGTTTTTCCCACGTTTCTTCTATTTCCAGGTAGGTGTTATTTGGCTGCATTTTTTCTTTGATTTTACTCATTAGCTCTTGCGTAACATCGGTTTTAACGCTCTGATCTTGTAGTTTCTGTATGTCCGTTTCTCGTTTTGTTTGTTTCGGTATCTTTTTCATACGTATATTAATTCTGGTTACTGGAAGGTTATGGTCTGAAAAACGTCTGCCGCTGGGTAGGTTTTTGTTGATTTAATTGCGTTTCTGTACAATTTGTTTATAATGATGCAGTCTATTTGGATTCTCATTATTCTTTCTTGCTTGTCCGCCGGGGATCTCCATATAAAGAGGCTCCTGAGTGGTAGTTTGAAGAAAGTATTTGTTATACGACTCCTCTTCGATACAAATTGAAATTCCACAGGGAACGGCCTTAGGGCCCTCGTTGTTTAAGGTATATAAATTCAATGACAAACTTAGAAGTAAATGGGGAGATCATTTCATATGCCGATGACATGGTAATTATATTTGATGGAAACTCATGGGAGGAGACAAGGCAACGAACGCAAAATGGAATCAAGATTATTAAGAAATGGCTTGATGCATATAGATTAACCCTAAATGTGCAGAATAATAACTATATTGCATTTTCAAAGACTGCACTATTTTCCAACATAAAAATTGAAAACCTACCAGTCCCTATTAATGAAGTTGTAAGTACAAAATATCTGGGAGTTATAATTGATAGCAATCTAAAATGGGATTTGCACGTTGCACATTTAACAAAAAAAAATAAGTTTCTTGTATATAAGTTTTACACACTTAAAAATATATTAAAGAGAAATATGTTAATATCACTATACCGAAGTTTGGTGGAGTCAGCATTGAGATATGGGATACTGGTATGGGAGCAGTATGTATTATAACACTTAAATCCTCTCCAAATAATTTAAAATAAAATATTAAAAATTATTAAAAAAAAAAATATTTGTGTCCCAGCCGATTGTTTTACACCGGAGCCTTGGTGAATGTAAGGACTTTCTTCTGCATTGCGGTCTGTTGTTTCGTTCATAATCATGGAAAGATTAGATATGAAATACAACATATCCATAATACGAGAATACATATAGATAGACAACTAATTATTCCGGGATGCTTTAGTGAGTTTGGGAAAAGATCAATAAAATATTTGGGTCCTAAACTATATAATTTATTACCTAAAAAAAATCCGACGCAATAAAACTAAAAAATTTGTAAAAATTGTTAAGCAATTCATAGTAGATAATTATGAGCTATTTATCTCAGTTTGGAGTTAATATATTGCGTATTGGATGTAGAGAATTCTTCTTATTGTTGTTTTTTTTTCGCTACTTTCTCTTTTTTATCTTTTTGCTCTTTTTTTCTCTTCTTTCTCTTTTCAAATTATGTGAATAAGTTTAAATTAATATTAGTAAATTTAGAAATATATACTAGAAGAATAATGTACACCCTTCTGCCCATACGGATGCTAGGCATCTAGGAGTATATAGTATAATTACAGGAACATTTATAAAATTATCGAACAATGTAAATTCTGAATATACTG
The DNA here is from genome assembly GCA_016904865.1 of Pissodes strobi. Taxonomy (NCBI): domain Eukaryota; kingdom Metazoa; phylum Arthropoda; class Insecta; order Coleoptera; family Curculionidae; genus Pissodes; species Pissodes strobi. The sequence goes on along the minus strand of MU181999.1, from coordinate 929,766 downwards.
AATAAAGTTATTTATTTATTTAGTTAATTATAGTATATTCCATCTCCATACAGAATTGTATCAATCGGTCTCCTCTATCGTTTCTCACACCCATTCCATAGTTGCCCATGACGCCATCTACTTTTGAATTGCCGACTTTAGCATTAAAATCGCCAAGAATGATGTATGTTTCTTTGTACATTTTTGTGCCATTTGGATGTCTTCGTAGAACGTCTCTATTTCTTCATCTTCTCCACTTTCTGCCGAGAATAAATAGCCAATCTGTCTCATTATTCCCGGTCTCGTCGACGTTGTAAATACGGCCAGCAGGTATTTTTTACTTTTAAAATACCTATTAAAACCTGTGGCTTTAGCAAGTCATGTAGACTCGGAAGTTCGAACTTTTCATATTCGGATGTAGTTTAAAGAAATTATATAAGAAATATTTCTCGGCCATTTTCTTATTCTTATTGAATTGGTTACCTAAGCTAGTGCGATACGCCAACTGAAAAGCCAAGCTTCCTAAGTCATTTAATGTGAAACCATGGGGAGAGATAACTGGCTTGTTACGTCCTAGGCGTTTTTTGCTGAATTTTCTCTATCGTGAATACGCTCCTTAACTTTTTTCACTCTTACTTTAATAGTTGTGCTAGGTATTCTAAATTGTTTGGCAGCTTTGAGGTACCCCATTCTCCCTTATCAGTCATTCCTCCATAGCCTGACGCATATTTTTCCCATTATAAGTCTGCCTACTAATTTTCCTTTGATACTTTTTCATTATGATCTAAAAGGGAAAGAAAACAAAAACTAAAATCACTGAAACAGTAGGTGTAACTGGTTGAAAAAACGGGACAGTATCTCGTCATTGCCAAACGTACCTACCCATAATGACGAAATTAAAATTTACTAAAAATTACTTGAACTAATACAGATAATCTTATTTCATTTATAAAATTCACTTACCTGTGCTGTTTTCGTTGCTTAAACTAAATAAATATAAATAACACACCAACGAAACAGTATGGTCTAACCACACTTTCTTAAATATTCAACTGTCACAGCGCACATAACAAAAATAAATTCTAGCATCATCACACTAGATAAGTGCTTTCAGGTGTTAGGTAACCTACCGTTTAGTAGCTGCTTAAATAATAATAATTGCTGATATCCTGTTTTACCTGACCATCCCGTTTTAACTCACTCAAATTTCCCTACAATGCCATTTTACTTTTAAAATTTAGGATTAATTTTCATGATTAAACATTTCTATGTTGAAAGGTAATTCGTCAGAAGAAACTTTTAATTTATATATCTTTATTTATCTTCTAATTTAACCGCTAATTAATCAACGCTCAAAAACACTTTAAGTGAAGCGACACGAAACACCAAGAAACGTAATAGTCTTTTGTCCTCAAAAGTAATATATCTGCTTATCTGTATTCTGCTTCATCGTAGTCGACGTTTTGTAGCCGAAAACGCGATTGAATTTCCTTCTGTACTGATTTATTTCCAACGATTCGTTGAAAAGCGTTTTTCTCTTCCAACCGCTTAAACTGCTTACGAAGGCGCTAGTATATGTAAAGCTTTGTGGTAACATTCATTAATACACAGCTTAGAATTGTTTTTACGATATTTTGCTAGCTTCTTGTTTTGAATGATATTCTTCTGACGAAAATCATGTATCGATGATTTAATAATTACAAAATACATATTTTCTTTTAATTATTATTTTCGTCACACGTCTGCGGTAAAATTATTTGATGCTTAGATGTAAGTTTAAATAATGTTCCCTTCAAAAAACTAGCTAACATTTACCTAGAATTTTATCAGCAACAGTATATCAAATTGAAAAGGCAGCGCCAGATATTTAATAAAAGGACATGGTAATCTAATCATTGACATACATATTTTAAATATCATGTATGAAAATATCGTCGTATTAAATTGAATTTAAAAGTCGAATACAGTTTGCATGCGTCTTGTCACTCCCTCTTTAGTTCCTGTCATGTTTATGTTATGCTATCATCCTTTTTCTGTTGATGACAAGAAGTATTATACATTGAATTTAGTGCATTATCCATTGACGTTGACATACACAGTAAGCACATATTTTTGATTAAATGGTAAAATAGCACAATTTTTTAAGACAGACTAGAAGAGGTATAGAGGCGCATTTTTGTTACCAGCACTTTGAGGGTTTGCTACATTTTGAGGCAAAATTAATGTATTTAAAATCAAACTAGATTCCGAAAAAGGAACTAGAAAAAATTGTGGGCACAACAAGTTTTATTCTCGTTTCTTTTTTCGAAGTAAAAATGAGAATTAAATGCGAACATTTCAAAATTTAGAAACGCTTACTATTCTCGTAATATTTTTTCAGATGTTTAGTACAAAAAACAAAAGGCAAATATAATAATATTTTAATTTAAACAATAAAAAAAAATCTTCAAAGTTTTACATTTCTATAACTAAAAACAACGTTCAGTGTTTTTTTTTTGTAATAATTTTAAGCTTGAAACACATTAAAAGAACAAGTTAATTTTTTTTTTCAAAAACACACAAAGGAAGCTCTTCAGATGCCGTGCATCACTGAAAATATTTTAGCTTTGGCACTACACTAAAAATCACCTTAAACTTACTGAACATAAATAAATAAAAACGCCTTTATATTACGGAAAATAAAACATACAATCAATTGTGAGAAATGGGTGGCGGTATTCATCGTAGCTACTTATACAAACAACCGGAAGAGGCATAGATGCAAAAATGGTTTAACAATAAAAATAAATATTATTCTTTACCAATATTACATCTATATGATATGCAGTAAACTAAAAACCAAATTATCGATCTCTCTTACTTTTTATATGCAATTTTAATAAGCGAGTTAACGATTCGAGAGAGGAGGCTCGCTGGATTGAGGTCGGGAATGAATTGAAGAGGCTGGCTGCATTGTAACAAAATGAACGTTGGAAGAAGGCTGTGTAGTGCTTAGGAATACTAATCAAGTGTTTGTGATGACTCATAAGTGAGTGGACATCCGCGCCGGTGATTAGTCTGTTAAATAAATATTGTAAACGATTAGTTTTTAGTAACACGTTTTATTTCATCAATACACCTTCGCCGGTACAGTTATCATAATTACATAACGCCATGAGTCGACTCTGCTATCGTACAATAACTATATCTACGCCTTATTTCTAATCTCTATATATACTCCGTATTATATAACACCATGACTACATACGCCTTCCAGGGTTGTCACGTCCTCGCCTATTTGAACGTCGCCTCTCCAAAATTTGCTTGTTACATTCGGCCATCCTGCAACAATTAATGCCCTCATTAATTTAACTCGCCAGTAAATCAACCAGGTCTTATCGATCTGTGCATTCGCCATAACACCAAATCGCCTACCCTAAAGATTTCGCCTGTGGTTGCAACCATACGCCTTTTATCGAATATCACCTTTATATTACGCCTTAGTCAGGTTCTCACTCGCCTTTTGCTATCTCAATAAGAAGTTTGGACCTTAAATCGCCATAGCTCTCGCCTTTCGCCAACAGAGCATTCGCCATTTGCACCTCGCCAGTTAAACTCACTTGCATGCACCTTTACCATTCGCCCTTTGCACCTCGCCAGTCAGACTCACTTGCATGCACCTTTTAACCTAACCTTTCGCCCTCGGTGTTTTACACCTCGCCTCGCCAAGAAGTCAGCAAACGCCTTGCTCGTAAACGCCAGCCCGCGCCAGCAGTTGGAAATAGTACGCCTTGGGTACCCAAAATTCGCCAAACGCCTCTCTCAATTTGAGAATCGCCTCAGAAGACTGCAAAGTCTTCGTCGCCCTCGCCTGCGCATGATTCTGGACTTCCTTGCCCCTCCAATTCCACAATATCGGTTGATGGACGCCGATATCTGTCAAAAGAGGACAGAAAGCCAGTATACAAGTCGCCAGGGGAAGAGCAACCAAATGCCCTCGCATTCGCCTGTAGATAGAGAGGTAGACCGTCAATCAGACACGAAAGCGCCTTTGTGCCTGAAAGCCCACACCTTTCGATCAACGCCATTTTATCATGATAATAATGGGTCATGGTTTCGCCGTCCAATTTAAGCCTCGCTTTCATCTCAGCTGAGCAAAGTCATGCACTCTAGGAAACGCCTTCCTAAGAGCCGCCTTCCAATCTTCCCATGAGAGGTCATATTCATCGAGCCGATTAAACCAGCCCCTTGCTGCGCCTTGCAATTTCGCCTGCATAAAATACGCTCTCTCATAGTTCGACCATTCATGAATATCGCCCAACTGATCAATTTTGCTCAACCACGTGACTACGTTACAGTCCCGGCTGTCAGGATCAAAAGGGTCAATAATATCGCCGCCTGCCCTTGCCCTTGACCCCATACAGCCAGAAGTGCAAGCGGAGTCCGCCCTATCGCTACAAGCATGCTCTACTACCGCCTGAGGAACGCGCTCACCTGATTTTTCGCCCTTCTTGTTGCCCTTGGTACCGCCAGTACCAACGGCCACCCTTTGTTTCGTCGCCTTTACCATTTCGGTCGCCTTTTGCTTCGCCGCCCTTGCCATTTCGGCCGGCACAATCTGCTGGATACTAGTTGCCAAACCGCCTTTTAACAGCTTATGCACCATGGAGACTGTTTCGCCTTCCATCGCCGATTCGCCTTCGCCGTGGTCATCGTCGCTCAATTCAAACTCGTAATGGAGCTCTAACTCGTCACTTCTGCCTTCCTCCATAGGCAATCACTTGAAAAACGCCTTTTAAACACCAATTCCAATAAACACAGTTAAAATACGCCACAATTTCTACATTAATCACTAATTAATTAGCACACACTTGTTTACTATTATTGTGAATATCTGAAAAATCGCCAAATGTCAATCCACTGTCAAGGATAGCAACAAACGCCCGCCAATTGTTAAGAGTTTTTGTGATTATAGGTTTGTTCTAGCAGCGATTTCAAACGGTTCCAAACCGTACGGAGTTTGCGCATAGCCATATAAGCGACGCTTATATCGTTATGCGCAGACTCCGGACGGTTTGAAACCGTTTGAAATCGCTGCTAGAACAGACCTATTGCCTCACACAAAAAAAAAGAAGAAGTTGCCACTGCGATTTAACTCGCCGAAATCGCGTATTTCACCGTTCTCCACAACAAATAACACAATACGTAGGTTATCCAGACTTCTGATCTGTAAATGATTAGTTTTTAGTAACACGTTTTATTTCGCCAATACACCTTCGCCGGTACAGTTATCATAATTACATAACGCCATGAGTCGACTCTGCTATCGTACAATAACTATATCTACGCCTTATTTCTAATCTCTATATACACTCCGTATTATATAACACCATGACTACATTCGCCTTCCAGTGTTGTCACGTCCTCGCCTATTTGAACGTCGCCTCTCCAAAATTTGCTTGTTACAATATATCGGTCTTTAGGTTTGGATCACTTTATAGATGCATTTATCCAATTGGATTTCAAATCTTTCCTGAATATTAAACCAATTAGAAGCAGAAAACTGTTGCGAAATATGATCAAATTTATGAAGGTTAAACGAAAATCTTAGACAAGGATTTTGTATCATTTGTAAACTATTTTTGTCCTTTTGGGTTGGGTAAAACTGGGCCACTTAAACTATATTGCAATAATTAAGATGTGAAAGCACCAAAGAGTCCGTTAATATCAATTTGATATTCGGATCTAGAATGTCTTTGTGAACGTAAAGCAATTCTAATTTAAAAATTGATTTTTGAATAATTGACGATACATGACTATTAAATCTTAATTCGTTATCCAATAATACACCAAGATTCTTACAAACAAGCGTTGGCTGCAGCAACACTTCATTGAGCCTCACTCTCAAATTAATGATATTCTTTTTTCTATCTACAACCATGAGTTGTGTTTTAGTTTCATTTAAAATGAGACCATGAGCATTCGAGATTGTGGACATCAATCGAAGATCTACATTAATATCTGCTGTTGCGTGATCAATTTGATCAGAATTAAAAGAAAAAAGGAGCTGGGTGTCGTCAGCATACTGATGAACACTACAGTACAGTAAAAAATAGCGGACCTAGAATGCTACCCCGAGCGACATCACTATTAACGGAAAGATAATTAGAACAAATTCCACCCAATGTTATTTTTTGTTGATGATTTTAAAATTAATTACTAAAAAACGTCAAAGTACCGTCCCCTAGTCCAAAGTATCTCAAAGTGGTGTTCAATATGACATGATCCAGAGTATCGAATGCCTTGCTGTAATCGAGAAGAATCCTTTTCATCTTCTAAATCCAAAAATTGTATAGCATTACAACTGGATTTTTCATTTCCATGTAGGTTCAAATACTAATTGATTTATTTATAATTTATTTGCGATTTATTAGAAACCTAGACCAACAAGGTACCGCTTATTTTCAACAAAATATTATAAATGTGCTGCTTTTTATTTTAATATTTTTCCATGTTTTTACATTATAGAAATCAAAATAAATTCTATTAAGTAGATATAAATCTCCCGTGTTTTCATATTTTACAATTTTTTTAACATAGTATAAATTTTGGCCAGGTAGGATCTTGTTTAAAATCATTTTGTATTTTAAATAGCTTTGATAACTTCAATTCTAGCATAAAGAGAAAGTCTTATATTGGTTAGTCTTCTGGGCACATCTGTTTGTTCTGATTCCACAACATCATGCTGTTTGTCATTTTAAAGATATTCCGAACATATATTCTAAAAGCGGAAATGGTCAACTAGTATAAATTAATTTTTCATCTTCATGAAGTTTAACAATTGAATCAGCTTCTTCTAAAAGCGAGAATAGTCTAGCATTATAAATATATTTTTTTATTTTCATGTAGGTTTTAACTAGACTGAACGGCCACAAGCTATTGAAGCTGTGACCATAGAATATATTGTTTCTTTTGTTTGTATGTCACCATTTATAAACCAGCCTCTTTTGGACGAAGCAAATTAAGAAAGTATATTTTGGACTTTGGAGATTATTCCATAAGCGGTCGGGTCATATATAAAGCCTGCCATTATATGACAGGATGATAGACTTTGTTATACAGAATCCTGTCCTTATTTTAAAGTGGGCTAGGTTCGCTATGACTTTTTTTATATCTAAATGTAATAAATAAGCATTTTTCGAACTAAAATTTATAGCTATCATTATCTGATCGTGGATCAAGAAGAATTGAAGCAAAAACATGGATTTACAAGGAAATTCAAAATATGCTTTCTTTAAAAACGTTTCTCTAAAACACGGTTCTACAGTTAATGCGGATGTATGTGACTCCACCGGTTTTGTTGATGTTGTTATCAGTTGCCGTGTTTATTTGGAACAATGGAGATTATTCTGGACCGTCTCTATTATATTTTTAATGTTCTGTTTCACTTTTACAGTACACTATAGAGCTTCCTTGTTCTCAATAGAAAATCTACAGTGATGAGTAGATAGCTTTATTTAGTTTTACGTATAAGTTAAAGCAGATTATTTTATTTATTGGATATTTTTCTATCTCTCCTTATTTTTTTAAATACTTACACTCTGAGTATTAAAACCCCTTCTTATTGAATTTATTAACATCAGAACTACTTTCCAAAATCTTCTAGAAAGGCAGAAATATTTTCAACTTGGTCATTAGTTTTGCGACTGTCAATTTAATGCCAGGATTAATTAATATGAGACGGCGCAAAACCCTATTACTAGATTTCGACTAAAACAGGAGAACTTTCTGACTCTAGCACCACGAATGATAACAATAGTAATGCTTCCGAGTCCAGGACAAAAAGTAAAAATTAAAAAAAAGCGCTAATACATATAGGAAATTTGAATATTTATTTGAAAAAACAAGTAATATATAACAATAATAGAATTTTGAATAATTGTGCGGTTATATTAAAAGTAATTGTGAAATTTCAACAATTTAAGAAGGAAATTGGTGAAACAATATTTGAATGATTAGTTCCTTGATTTCTTTGTTGAAGTATCGTTATTATGTTGAAGTACGTTAAAATTCGTATTTGCCAATGTTACTCCATTAAAGGAGATATTAGCGCGAATTTCATGCAAAACCATTTAGAAATATTGGTTTATATTACTTAATGTGTGTTGGCAACAATGTCTGAGTCAGAAGATGAAAAAATTAACGAAGTTTTAAAGTGCAAATACTGCAAAAAATCAGTTCAAAAATCTATTGCTTCCTGTGTAGTATATGAGGCTCATTACCATACGTCTTGTGCTTTGCGTATTCCAGGTCTAGTGGTAGTAGGCAAGAAAAATCAAGTGAAATGCTGTCTGATCAAGGAAAGTGAGGGTAGTGACCCTCAACAATTATCTGCTATTCAAGTTTATGAAGCTATTTTATTAGAACTGCAGCAATGTAAGGCTGCAATATTGAGTGATTTACAAGAAAACAACGAGTTTTTTGTGAAAAAATTGACATCTTTCAGAAAAAAATAGAGTTAAACTCCCAAAAGTCTCAGGAATTTTTATTAAATTTGGCATGCCAACAAAATCTAGTCTCAGAAATTATCATTGAGGAATCAGCTGATTCTGCCTCTTCTTCTTCTTTAAAATCCCAGAATACACCCAGTGTCAATCAACTAGGCAAACGCCGAAAGAATTCTTCTTCTTCTTCTCTGTCCTCACGAACTGATCCCAGCAATCAAAATAAAAAACAGGAAGGGCGTACTGTCAACCAGCTGACAAAGGTCAATTTGAATGAAGATTCAGATAATAAATAAAATACAACTGATGCTTCCACACCAAAAAATATTACTTTGAGCCAAGTCAGTGCTGCCGTAAACCAAGCCCTAATACATCAGCCCGGACAACCCAGTCAAGATTCATTTACTACCGTATCATATAAAAGGCGTTCTCAAAGATGGAAACAGGTTTATTGCTGCCGCAGAAAGTAAGATGTGGCTGTATGTAGGCAGAGTAGCCCAGACAGTCGATTCTGATAAGGTAAGACAGTATATTGTAAACAAATTGTCGATTTCCGATATGAATAAACTTACTGTAGAACAGCTGAAAACAATAGGAACCACGCACTTCTTTAAAGTCGGTATATCTTCAGATTTATATCCAGAAGTCAACAAATCTGAATTCTGGCCGTCTGGAGTCATAATCAGGCGCTTTAACTTTAAGAAGCACAATAATGCAAATCAAAATGGGAACCAAAATGCAAATTTTCATCTTTAAGCCGACAATCTAGCACGAATTTAAAAGTATATTACCAGAACGTTAATGGTTTAAGAACACTGTAATGGTACCTCTACAACAGATCCAAAAAACATTGCAAATTTTTTTTCTTAATTTTTTTCATCTGTTTACATAGACTCAGATACCACTTTGGAAGACGAGCCTAGCTTCGATAGACACATTGACTTAAGTTTTTGTGATATTGGTGTGTGTGAAGTTTTTAATAATATTGAAAAAATGAATTTAAAACTTCCGAATGGCCCAGATAATATTTCACTAATTTTTATATACAATTGTAGATTTGTTTTAGCACAGATATTGCAAAGAATCTTTTTGTTATCACTGCAGACTAGTCAATTCCCTACCAAATGGAAAGAATCCTTTGTGAAACCAATTTTTAAGAGTGGTGATAGATCTCATGTTGAAAACTACAGACCTATTTCTCAGATTAATATTTTTGCAAAGATTTTTGAATCTATTGTAGCATCCAAAATAGTTCCTACCTTAAAAAGGACAATTATTGACCAACAACATGGATTTATCAGTGGTAGGTCTACTGTGACAAATTTAACAGTTTTCTCGAGCTACTTGTTGGAGGCCATGGAGAGTAAATGTCAAGTTGATGTTGTCTACACGGACTTCTCCAAGGCGTTTGACAGGGTGAATGTTGACATTTTGTTACTGAAGCTTTCAGCTTTGGGTGTTGGTGGCAGATTGCTTTGTTGGTTAAAGAGTTTTCTTACTGACCGAAAACAGTTTGTAAAAATAAATAATGCTCTTTCCGATGTAATTAACGTACTATCAGGTGTACCGCAGGGTGGTCATTTGTCATCAATTATTTTTGATTCTTTTTTAACTGATATACTTAAATGCTTTGAACATTGTGAACTCATATCTTACTGTGATGATGTTAAAATATATAATAGAATTAAGAACTTGGATGATTGCTTATTGGTTCAGCAAGATTTAGACAAATTTTATGAATATATAACTAAGCTTAACTCTAAATATTGATAAATGCAAGATTATGAGATTTTATAGAATTTTGAAACCACATATATTTCCTTACTCAATTGACGGTGTTTGCTTGGAATCTGTTGAGAAAATAAAAGATCTGGGAATTATACTGGATCCCACTCTTAATTATGGGTATCATATAGAATATATAAAAAATAGAGGTTTAAAAATGTTGGGATTTGTAAAGCGTAGTCTTTCGGATTTTACAAACATCTATACCTTCGTGTCATTATATTGTTTACTAATAAGATCAATTCTGTGATATGCTTCATGTGTATGGTCACCTTTCTATGATGCTCATATAGAAGAACTTGAAAAAGTTCAAAAAAAGTTTCTTAGATTAATTGCCTTTAAATTAAACATTCCAACAGCCTCCGTTAATTATATTGAACTGCAAACATTATTGAATCTACCAAACTTGAGCGATCGTAGAAATTATCTGGATGTAATCTTCTTATATAAAATTCTTAACAATAACATTATTTTACCGGAATTGTTACAAAGGATTTCCCTAGCGGTTCCACAGGTTAATCTAAGAAATCATGATTTATTTCACATTGAGTATCATAGAACGAACTATTGTCAAAACACCCCCACGCAAAGAATGTGTAGGTTGGCTAATTCATTAGGTAATGACTTTGATTTCTTCAATACCAGTTTGGAAAAATTTAAAGCTATGGTAAAAAGGTCTGTTATGTGATTTTTGGGCTAGTTATATTTATGTTATGTCTAGAAACTTTATATCTGTAGTTCTGTACATATGTTTATGGAATTGGAATATTTATCTATGTAAATGAATCTTTTGTAAAAATGGAATATCCGTCAATAAATTTTTATGTCTTATGATTATGTTTATGAATCAGCACCTATATATTCCACCGTAACGGAGAATGGAAGTCTCCTCCGTGCCTCTGTTTAGTTTCAAAATATCAACACCTCGAGCATTAGCAAGGAAAGAAGCCGATATCTTTCTAAATGAATGACCACTAAATTTATTAAATTCCTCAAGCTTCAAAAAGTTTGCGATTTATTTAGATGCATTTGAAATAGTGTACTTTCCAGTTTCTTGATGTACACATCTTCCTGATTCATAACGATAAAATAAACATTTATTTGGTTTAAGTTTATGAAAATCCGGTAGTTATCTTACATAAGGAACTAAGCCTTTACCCGTTTTAGTTATTAAAACACGTCTTTTACCGCCGTTTTTGGTCTGTGAAATTTTACTATAGCTACGTCATTACTGACCTCGACCTCCTAAAACTTAATTTTTTGCATCTTGCCTATCCAGAGCGCCCCAGAAACTCCTATAATTATTGGTATCACTATCATTATTAAATAACAACTTTGAAACTGCTTTATCCTTGCAAATTTTAGATTTTTTTGACCATATAACCATCGTTTTCCCTTTTAATAAATGCAATGAGTTTTCTAAACTCCGAAATATCTTGATTTTTGTTTAGAGAAATTGCCAATTTCAGCATGGAAGGTATTGAGAATAGGGTCGGTGGTAATAAAGAGCAACGTTTTTATCAACAAGCCATTTTAAAAACATGTTATATGTTTGATTGTACCTTTTTTTGGATTTATTCGGTACAAATAAGACACATGCAATATCAGCTTTTTGAATACTATTTTTATCTTCAGTTAGGATTCTAAAACGACCGCGATGCATGGTTTCACTAAATTATTGAAATTCGAAATGGTAGACCTCTAAGGTTGTAAATAAATCATTGTTATATATTATTTTTATATGTTGAACAACCCCCTAAACATTATTTTTATTTAAATAACATAATTATTAAATTTAAATAATACAGAACAGTAGTAGAAAACATTTAATACATCACACGATGGGAAACCCCTTTCAAGTGGTCCGAGGTTTTATACCATCTCACACCAAAGAATAAAGTTTTGCATCTAGAAATGTAAATAACTATTTTCAGCCTAGGGCGGTAAAGTAATTCCCTTACTGCAGTTTCGTCTCTTTCAAAAATAACAATATTTTATTAATTTGTTCCGATCACAGGAAAAACAGTGTGTATATTTCGGCCTCGGTGCTTCCTGGACAAATCGCAGTCATGAATATGTAACCTTTCCTCCTTAATACACAATATACTATTGGAGTGTGATCGGGAAGAAGTTTTAGATGTCTAAGTAGGTAACCTGAACATCCTTAACTGTAGGTTCTATGTTTATACTTTTAGTTTTTTCAATATTATTTTATTTTAATGGATAACTTTTTTGGACAAACTTGAGATTTAGGTTACCGATTACATTTTCTATGCTCCTGTTCAAAGTAGCTTACCAAGTTGTTCCTATACATACAAATACTTAAAAAATATAAAATTTAGAATAACGTTTTAGCTATATGCTTTCCACTCTCTTCTCAAGCTTCAACTTTGGTGACAAAATAAAATCCCTTTGTCCCCTTTAAGACTCTTCTCAAGTCTCTGTGAAAGAATGCTAAACTTTTTTACAGAAGTTAATTCCGCCAAATTTTAGAGCTTATAACATAACCTTTTCAGGACACGCTGGCGGCAGCCCTGTAAAGTATTTTTTTTAGATTCTGAACCCTTCCTAATTAAATTAGTGAAATAAAACTTCAAGAGAAACATTTTTAAATCATGTGTTTATAATACGGCACTTTTCATTTTTCTCACACAGATTTTAGGAAACTATTTCTTTTGATTTTATCCAAATAATTATATGGCGTAGACGAATTTTTCCTTCACTGAATACAAAAATTTTAGGGATCTAAACTAATACCATATAACCTAACAATATGTTTAAATAAATTTTTATTCGTAACAGTGGCCAAAGCACCTCCTTAAATATAGGTTTCGGAACATTCAGCATAGAAGTCACTGACGTCTAGTGTCAAATTTTAACTTAAATTCTGAGGCAACTTGCCACTAACAACTTTTATCTTAACCTAAACTAGCCCAAACTAACAACTTGTTCCAAAATTTAAAGAAAGAGTTGACATACGTTTTCGTGAAGCTGATATATTATGAAACCATCGACCGATGTTCGAAGAGGTAGTTCTTTGGCCACTGTTATAAATCAAAGTTCAAATAAACATGTTATTACGATAAATGGTATTAGTTTTACAGCTCTAAAATGTTCGGAAAAATTAAGTTGAGAAACAAATAGTTCCCTAAACTGTGCATAAGAAAAATAAAAAATGCCGGGGGACTCATTATGTTGCGCAATAGTCAAATAGAAAAACTATTTAGGGAAAAGTTAACACAGATGCAGAATGCGGCACAAAAATTATTCAGAACCCGTTATCCAAAAATTTAGAGTTTATCAAAAATAACTGACATTGCAACTCTTTCGAAAGTACCCTGTATATTTAAGGATTTAATGCCTCAACAATAACAACATTAAATCAAATTGTAAAACCAATAAAATTATTCACCCACAGTGATTCCTCTATCTACATGCCTTCATGCAAAAAATACAGGACTTCAAAGAAATAAAAAAAATCAATATCCCTATTAATTTTTGAGTAGCTTATCTCGCTTTTCATATATAAGGACTTTAGAGACCTTATAGTAATCTTGTGATTAGATGGTATATTTTCCATCATTTGCCATAGATTTATCAACTTAATTTCTAAATTGAGCGACAGGAAACACTATAAATTACGTGCTGGTTTGTGTGCTCAATTGCAATTAATGTATATCTCCTAATTTGTATTCTGTTTCATCTTAGTCGACGCTTTGCTGCCAAAAAATCACACACTGATTTAATTTCGTTCTGTCATGATTTATTCCCAACAATTCCTTTGAGTTAAAAAACCATTTTTCTTATTCGACCGTTTAATAAGGAGCCTTTGTGCGCCGAGAAACGCGATCTAGATAAAATTACGTTTACACAAAGACAGGGCATATATAACCGCAATCTAATATACGGGAAGATTTTTGTACTAAGATAACGGAATTTTATTTAGGAAGTTGATTTAGTATACGAAATGCATTCCGGGCAAAACGAGATGAGAAAAAGTTGAAGAAGAATGAATATAATCAGTTTCATCATCATGAGTAAATATTTGGAAATCTCTTGGGAAAACATCAGATGCAGATGAGTAAAGGTAGTGGCGTTAGATGAAAAATTGCTATTGAAATATAGTATGTAGATATATTGCAAAATATAGACGTAGAATATTGAACTTCCCGCTATTAAAATTTTCTTAATCATATGATACATTTGTACCATATTATGTTGGTACATATGCGATTGCATTTTCATGTCCCTCAGAAAATTGCAATATGGGAACTCTGAACCTAACAAAAGCATTGCAATACAGAGTTGCCAAGTCTGAAATTATATTTATTTCCAAAGCTGCAACGTAAGATTGTTACAATATTAATTGTTTTGTTATTATAATTCAAATAAAAAATTAATTTGTTACTATAAAGGCATCCTTTTTTTATTATTACTTCAATTTACTAAAAATACAATCTGAAAGATAAGCTCAGGGTGTATAGGTTCGGAGCATGCTGGTTAAAATTTCTTTTCGAGTGTAGTTGTTGTGAAAAAGCGCAAAATAAAAGATTAGAAATTTCAAAATACAATTATTAATTATTCTATTTAGATTTCCTTCTAACAAAAATAAGGGTTGAAATTTAAGATTCTATTGAATTTTCTTGGTGATACTGCCCTTTAATCACCTTATGGTTTCACCGAGCTTCCTGGAGAGTGTTACTGAAAGTTGCTGTTGTGCTTAGGATTTGTCCTGTGACGTCACTGGAAGCTGTCCTAGTAAGGTGAGTGCGTGTGGACTCAGTAACATGAAAAAAAAACAGTACTAGGCATTTAAAGAGTTCACCAAGAATGTTGATATAACTGTTTCAATTTCTAGGATAGCGTCGCTTGTCTTAGCTTAGGTTTTTAATATAGAAATTGACAAAAGATACCTAGAGATAAATCTTATCAATTAACAAGGCTGAAAAATGCCAAAACACGCTAAAGGAAAAATATGATATTTAATTAAATATGCTTCCGCCTTTTTGCACAGAATTGTTTCTGTAAACAATTATGTTTTCAAATGAGACAGTGAACAGATTAAAACTAATAAATGAAAAAAATAGCGATCTAAGCTGAGAAATATTGCCATGAACAGTATTTCAGTTAAGCAAAGAACAATTATAAAAATAAGGCAAAAACAAAAGGGAAATCAATAATCAAAAAATAAACAGGTAATCAGAATTCAATTATTGCCTGAAAGCTACTTTCTAACTGAAAATTCAGCTTAATTTAAAAATGAAGATAATGACAAATTTAAATGGAAATAAAGAAACAAAGCAATTGTGATCAGGTACCCACCACGGTCAAGACGGGCATGCGCTTCAAATATCTGAAGTGACGATAAAATACTATAGGTTGAACAACAACTAACTAGGCTTAACTCTAATCCCACATATAACAACAATAATAAGCGATACTAGAGATAATTGGACCGGGTTTCCTACACTATAGATGCTTTGTTTATTAACTTCTAAAAACTACAACCCTCAACTAGAACCTAAATGTAAACCCTATAGGCCAGTATGATCGATTCTATCAGTGGGGTTGCTGAACGAAAATCGAAATTTAATAACTCCTTTTGTTCGTTTTTGACTTGATCCTGAGTCTCTTCTTCTCTTTTCAAAAAGCCTTAAGCTCTAAAAACCAATATTTCATATGCCCTTCAGGAAAAAATATACCCCACGGCAAAAATACAATGTTGTATATGAGACGATAGTAGACAGACAGTACAACAGACAACGCTTGTCAATATATTGTCCTAAACATCGATTTAATGCAAACGGTTTTCGAAATAAAATAAGATATCAATAAACGGGATATCAGATATTCACGTGTAAATGGCCGATGCTAATTCACGAATTATCACCCGTAATGTTACACGCAAATTAAAAGCTTAGCAGTTTCATTCCCCTTAAAGACCTTTAGATATAAGAAAACTTAAAATTAAATCATTGCAAACAACGCAAGAAATTAAGAAAATTAAGACCCTACCTTCTCAACCTTCTCTATCTAGTTGCCGGTACAAGATAGATCTAAATTCTTGTCCTATCTATTGATCAGAATCACTTCTTCAAAAAAAGTTGCATTGACGCGCAGTCATCACAAATGTGAGATATTTAAAAGACAAGAAAAAAAGTTTTAAACGAACTTGATGGGGAACACAAGAATTCATTATTTATTAATATTTTCATACTGTTTAATGCGAACTTTTCCACACTGTTGTTAACAGTAATTTAAAATAGGTTGAAGATGAAAGTTATTATTTTAATCCAAAATAAGTACAAGTGAACTCGGAACAACCTGATGTAACGAAATTGTTAAAATTACGTTAACAAGATAGCCTAAACAATATTTAGATAGTGAAGAAGATTGTGAAACTAACTTAAGACAAATACAAAAAATCTCGGTTATTGATACATTTAGAAAATTAAACTATTTCATTATACAATTATTTTAACCCAATTTGTGAAAAAACAATCGGTGCTAAAACTAACCATAGCTATTTGAAATAAAACTATACCCCAATATTTAAAGGGCAATTATTAGATGGCTGTATCAAAACTTGGCAACAATGCGAAATAAAATTGTTTATATTATTCAAGTTCAACTTCAACAGCAAAGTAAAAGTTATCTATATATAACCCAAAATTATCCCAATAAAATTGAAAAGATATCGCTTAACCATAAATAAAGCAAGAGTCACGACAGCTAAAAAATCATATTAATCAACGTACCTATATCAGATTATATTAGAATCACAAAATGCGCGCTTATATTGAATTTTGTCGATTTTGATATTTTCTGCTATTTTTTGCTTGTGACCATAATCTGTAATAGTCAATATACTCGCTTATAACAAACTAAGACATGTCTTGAGGGTGATATATTTTTGTCCATTTAGCCATACTTTATATTGTTTTAAGTAAATAGGTTTGATTTGTTTTTTGCATTTCTATTTCGTAAATAATGTACAGAATACATTAGAGAAAGGCAAAATAATTAGAAAATCAACCCCCTCGAGTCGGGTCACTTTTTGTGACAATAAAAATGTATTTCTGGGGCAACGCATTTGCTGGACTGATTTTCGACAATCTTACCTTCCCTTAATATATTACTACATATATTTTACTTATTGAGAAAATTTTTAAATGATGTATTAGTCATCCAGTTAAGCTTTGATGTTTTCATCAAACAATGATTTGGGTATATTCATAGAAGGCTTTCCTCATTTCTCAGTTTCCTTTAAGCTATAATGTTGGTGGTGACCTAAACATATATTTTGAAGATAAATGGCAAGCCTACTCTAAGGCTGATTAACTTGGTTCCTTCTGATATTCATAGCTCGAATAAACCAACTACCAGTAATGCAAATGTTGACCGAAAATGCTATTGAAAATCTATGTAAGTCCTTACCTTTATCCGCAACATTCTGTTTTCGTATGTCGAGGATATTTCCAAGCTCTTCCAAATCTTGTTCATTTAATTTTTTATATTATATTTATTTATTTATGAAGGATTGTATTTAGTTTTTAAAATGTTTATTTAGTATAAGTTTTAGAACACAGCATTTATTCAAAACAATAATTAATTAAATTAAAACTGAATATTTTATTTATTTTGTAAAAAAAGTGTCCCAATATACATTCCACCAAACCACACACCATATTATGACCGAAATACCCCCTTGTTTTTATAAATGCAGGAAGAAATTAAGTATTGCTTTGATTTCATTTTAAAAATATGTAATGTTGTAAGATATCGTTGAAGTGCAAATAAATACGAAACATTGCCTCACATTTCTATAAAACTAGTCTCTAGAGGCACTCCCTAAAGCTGTAATAACATATACGATGTCCCGTTTAAAATAAGGAAGTGAATGTCACCCGACAACAGAATGAATGTCAACTTATAAAAGAAAAAAATAGTTTTTAAATAAGGGGATAGAACATAATAAAGAGTCCTTCCCTTAATATATTACTTCATATAATATGCTTATCGAGAGTAATTTTGAATTGTCTATTATTCATCCGGTTAAGCTTCGATGTTATATTGTTTGCATGCACCGATCATCAAACAATAATTTGGACATACTCATAGAGAAGCTCCAGTTTCTTAATTCTCAATTTCCTTAAGTTATAATGTTATACTTGGTGGTGACCAAAACATATATTTTGAACATAAAGATGGCAAGCCTGCCGCTAACTTATTTGATTGGTTTGATATTCGCAGTTTGACTCATGTTAAAATCCATCCGCTAGAACTATTGCAACTCAAGAATGCTATTGAAAACTAATGAACCAACTGCCAGTAAAGAAAATGTTGACCAAAAATACTTTTGAAGAATATATCTAAATCATTTTCATATGCAAAGTTCTGCATTTTTATGTTAGGGAGTATGTGCCCAGAGAATCACAAATGATGAAGATTAGGAAGACATTAAAAAAAGAGAAAAAACGTTTAACATTTATATAACTTTTCCAAGCTGTTCGAAAACTTATTCACTTCATAAGTTTAAGAATACAGCATTATTTCAAAAAATACGTCGTTTTAATCTCAATTATAAAACTGAATATTTTGTTTCTTCAATTTGATCTTGGTATCTCTAACGTCAATCCCACCACTGACCAAAGGTGATGACTCAATAGTGAAAACGGACAAAGAAAAAGTGAGCGTTCTGGCCGAAATATTTGCATCAAATTCTACTTAGACTCCCCGAACTATCCCGAGAGTGAATTCCTCAATACCAGGTCTGGTATCTCGGCAACGCGAAGTGAAACGAATACTCGAAAGCCTAGACGCTAACAAGACTTCTGGACCGAATACCGTTCCAGCAATCGTGCTTAAGAAATGTGCTGCTGAACTTATAGCTCAACTACACAGGCCTTTCTCTCCATTATACATAACTGCAAGCTTTCCTTATAGCGGGAAATGCGCTCAGGTGCAAACAATCCCGAAGAAAGGTAAAAACCGATTCCAAATAATTATCGTCCAATTGCCTTAATTCCTGTCCTGTCCAAAGGCATGGAGAAACTGATCAACGAACAGCTCTTAAAATATCTTGAATTGGCAGGCATCATAAGCGTTAGTGAATACCGCGGCCAGCAAAACCATACGGACGATGAGAACGACTAAGGAAGGTAAGCTATTGATAGTTACAGGTCAAGATAAAAATGCTGTAAATTATATCAAGGATGTAGTAAACAAAAATTTCTCTAATGGCAACGTAAAAGTAAGTGGAAATAAACAGACACAAAAAGAACCGATACACATAAGAGGAATGGACATTGCAACGACCAAAGAGGAAATTAAAGCTGCAATCGAAGAGAAAATTGGAGTACTTGGAGAAGATGAAATTAAAATAAGCGATTTAAGGCTAAACCGGGACAATACTCTGACAGTGACAGTCAATCTAGAGAAGGATAAGGCAGAAACACTTATGGGTCAAAGGAACATAAGAATTAGTTTAGTAAATTGTTCTATGGAGAGGAGAGTAAAGGTTACCAGGTGTACGAAATGCTGGTCCTATGACCACCTTGTGCGGGATTGTAAAGGGATAGATAGAAGCATCCAATGCTTTAATTGTGGAGAAGTGGGACATAGGGCAAATACGTGTAAGAGCGATGCAAAATGCCCTGTCTGTAAAGAGAGTAGCCACAGGTATGGCACCAGTAAATGCGGAGTATTTAAGAGAGCTCTGTCAGTCACAAGACAAGCGGCTAGGGCCCAAAACGATCTTGTCTATTAGCAAAACCGAATTTAGATTTCTATCATCAAAAGTAGCTTTAATCAGACAGGTCTATTTATATTAAATGGCGCTCACGGTGTTAAAATTTTTTCAACTTAATCTAAATAGATGTAGGGCCGCACATGATCTGATGTCGAGGGATGCAGCGGCAAAAAATATTTACATTCTCATAGGGCAAGAGCCCAATAAGAAACTTGAAGACCAGACTTTTCTAGATCAAAAGGGAGATTGCTTCGTAAATGTATATAATACAGAAATAGAGATTCTTAAATCAGTCAGAGGAAGCGTATTTGTCTTTGTAGAAACGCCGTGGTTCATCATATGTTCCTGCTACTTTTCTCCAAATGGAGATATACTGGATTTTAAAACATTACTAGACAACCTTGAAGTCTGTATAAGGGCTGAAAAGAAAAAAAATGGATCATTTGTGGGTATCTTAATGCTAAAATATCCATGTTTACAAACCAAGCCACAAACAATCGCGGGAAACTTTTTGACGAGTGGATTTCTTCATTGAATTTAATAGTAGGCAATGTAACTGACACCAACACCGTCTGCTCCGTCAAAGGTTCTTCTTGTATTGACCTCACAATGACGTCTAATTCACTATGCAAATATGTCAATAATTGGAAGGTTCTAGTCGGAGAGGAAAATTTCAGTGATCACCACACCATATACTTTGAGACATTTGTGGATACCTGTCCAAAGAAAGGAAGCGAAAATGGACAAGGGACCACACACAACGGGCGAATATGGAATCTAAACCCTATCACTCTGGAAAATTTAAGAAAAAACATGCCGGAAGCATTTCTAGATGAAGTTACTTCTCCTGAGGACCTAATAAACAGAATAACAGAGCTCTGTAATACACATCTTCCAAGAGCCAAACAATTAAAAAATGGCAGACAACCTGTATATTGGTGGAACGAAGAAATCGCGGAGAAAAGAAAAATCTGCTTTATGGAAAGACGCAAAGTTTCAAGGATGAAAGCGAGAAGAGAAGAGTGTGTAGAGCAAAACTTATTATACAAAAATGCGAAAAAAAACCTAAAAAAACAAATATGTGAAGAACTAAATAATGACATCTGGGGAAAGGTATACAAAATTGTGATAAACTGACTAAAGGTTAAAAAAAAACAGTTCCAACAAATGAAGAAATTCAGAAACAAATTAGCCTTTTATTGCCGGCACATGAGACAATTACCTGGACACCTACAATCTTGGACCAAAGACTAATACCACTGTTTACTGAAGCTGAACTACGCGAAGCAACAAGCTGCATGAAAAACAAAAAAAGCGCCTGGTCCCGATGGAATTCTTCCAGAAGTTTTGAAGTTGTGTGCGGAGAAGAGCCCAAAAGCTTTTCTTGATATCTTTAATGTGCCTTACCAGGGGAGACTTTCCAAGCATATGGAAAAAGGCCCGGGTCATCTTAATTGAAAAACACAAGAAATCTCCAGAAGATCCAATCTCATACAGGCCTGTGTCTCTGATTGATACGGCGCCGGCGGGTAAACTGTTTGAGATCTTAATAAGGGAGAGGCTGGAAGCTGAAATAGAAGAGAAAAAGCTGATCCATGAAAACCAGTACGGTTTCAGAAGGGGAAGATCAACCATTAACGCTATAATGAAAGTTAAACAAGTGACCGAGAATATAAAAAGGAAAGCGTATCAAAATAGAGAATTCTGTGCCATGGTTCTCCTGGATATAATAAACGCATTTGGGTCAGCCCCCTGGGGAGGCATTATTGAGAGTATAAAAAGAAGGGAGGTGAGTACTTACCTGACAAGGATTATCCAATCTTACCTGAGTAACCGTTTGATAATAGATCAATCCGAGAACTGCAGCGAGTTGACGGCGGGAGTTCCTCAGGGGTCAATCTTGGGCCCTACGCTCTTGGACCTGTTCTACGATGAGGTCCTGAACTTCCCTCGAGAAGCCAGTAATATCACTCTGATTGCGTACGCTGACGAACTAGCTATTGTTATCACTGCAAAAAATAAATCACCGTTTGAATTCGTAACGGGAAATGTCACAAACGAAATTATACAAAAACTAACAAGTATGAGTCTAGAAGTGGCTTGTCAAAAGACTGAGTTAATTGTGCTGGCGGGCAGACGAAAGATTAAGGAAATGCAGATCAATGTAAATACCTAGGAATTTACATGGACAAAGATGCAAAAATTACAACCCATATAAGGAAATGTTGTGAAAAAATTACAAAAATGACAAATATGCTGAAAAGAATAATGCCAAATATTGGCGGACCAACATCAAGGAAAAAAAGGATTATCGTCAACGCCGCAATATCGACCATGCTTTATGCAGCCCCAGCGTGGGGTGAGGCACTAAAGTATAAAAAGTATAGAGATATGCTAAATAGAGTCTTAAGGAATATGGGCATTCTTGTCATCAGTGCTTATCGGACAGCTTCAACCGCGGCAGTTGGAGCTGTTGCTGCAATTCCGCCTGCAGAACTGTTGGTAAACGAGAGGATCCAGATATACAGAGATGGTAAAAATTCGCGCGGTGAGGCAAAAGAAACCTTGTTAAGAGAGTGGCAGATAAAGTGGGATAATTATGAGGGATGGGCAAAAGTGTTTATCCCAAATATAGCGGAATGGTATAACCGTAAGTGGGGAGATATAAATCATCACGCATCACAAACTATAACGGGTTATGGGGTTTTCTCCACTTACCTAAAAAAAATCAAAAACATTCAAATTGATAATTGCTGGTTCTGTGGAGAAGTGGACGATCCTGAGCACACGCTTTTCCAGTGTCAGCAATTTAACTTATATAGAGAGGAGGCCGAAAATGAGATTGGAGAGAGAATTACTAAACAAAATGTAGGAAACCTAATTCTGCTTACCGAGAATCATTTCACATCAATAACCAAAATGCTAGAAAAAATTATGAAAGAGAAAATCAACAAGGAACAGGAGATTAAAAGCATATTAGAACAATAGACAAAACCTAGAGAAAATATAAGAAAAAAAGCTCTGAAGTAATGCTGTGTAGGCGGTTCCGGAGCCTGTATAGAGGAAAGGGTTTTAGTGGGTCGGCTGTTTCGGAGCTGAAAGTTAACCCCACAGTACCCCAGGTGACAAAACACCAAGGCCTGGGGTGTCTGAAAAGCAGATTTCCTAAACCTCTCAAAAAAAAAATTACAGATGGAAGGATATTAAGACGACGAGAGAAGCCGGAACAAGACCGCCAAAACAGAGAATACAGGAGGCTACGACGAAATTCTCCAGGTACACGATGAGGACGCAGGAAATAACCAGGAACATAGGAAGGATGACAATAGAGGAAATACACAAAATGATCCACGAGGTGATGCTCTAAAGAACCAGGACAAGGACTAGGAAGCCCTCACCAGGAAGGTGTTAGAATTAAAATATTATGTTATTCATTTAGTTACCTTAGGTTTAGGTGGACGCTTGTTAGGTACCACCTTAGTCGGTAGTATATAGGTATTTATTTGCAAATATGTATATATTGTTAAATTTGTATTAGTCTCAGGTCAAATATCAAGTATCTTAAGGCAATTAATTATATATAAATAAATATATAAATAAATAAATAAAGAGCCTTGTCTAAGTCAGAAATGTTTATGATGCGTGCGCAAGCGCAGGAGTCGCTACGCGGAAGGATTCGTGTAGATGGTTACGAGTATATGCTGACGAGACGCCAGAATCGTAAACTCTAATTTTACGAATCTTGGACGGAACGCATATTTCGAGACATAGGACGTCAAGAGGCAGATATTTTACTCTTAACCACCTACACTAGTTCTTACGCCTGACGAGTGCTAGGTTTGCACTCGTGATGCGAGTGCTTACATTTGCAATTTGTATATTTTTTCACTTCACGCATGTCGCTCCGCTCGCTTTTCTCTCTCTCAAAGAAAACTAAGCCAAACTAACACAAGGCGTGCCCAAAATTAAGAAAAAAAGATTGAACGAGTCTGCTAGTATTCGACACTGATGTGTAAATATATCCTATATGGACAACATCGACATGAAAACCTAATGCCACCTTTGGCCGCGTGACGCATGGATATAAGCAACCACTTACTGGACTTATTTGGAATTGGTTGCCTATATTCTGGCGTTAGAAAGAACACGATTTACAAGGAAGCGCTGAAGTAGTCTGCGCATAGTTATGATGTCACATCCGCTTGCACATTTCCGTCCTATTTGCCGAGATTGACCCTCATACCGCCGCGTAGGATGTTTACACATCGAAAACGTTTTACAAACATAATCTTAAAAAAAAGGCATGACTAGCCACTGAAATCGGACCCGTATCAGAAACAGCATCTAGCCACAGCGCCTCAAGACTCACTGAAAGCAACTCTCTGGACCATAAAGACATTTATTTGTTAGAAATGTGTTAACGAAAACCCAGGACTCGTCAGGAGGAAGGACTCATGTAGTCAGTGGCGTAGCTACCGGGTGGGCCAGGGGGGGCAAGGCCCCACGGCGCCAAGAGAAATTAGGCGCCGCTCCGAATTTATAAATATGCTAATGCTAACAATGTTCATGAGCTTAACTGAGTTTTTAAATTAATTAAATTATAATACAATCAAGACCGAAATATGTATTAAACTTTTTACCCAACCAATACATTTTGTGTCAGGTATTTATTATTTATTCTACGTGAAATAAAAAGATATATCCCGGCGCGGCGGCATTTGGTACATGCAAATTTGTAAAAACGCTGCGTAAGGCGGCATGCGACTTCAAAGACTAAACATTCCGAAAATATCGGTCGTAAAAAAGTATGTGTTTTTTAGAGTTTCGTATTTAGGAAGTACCATTAGCCAGACAGGTCTAAATAAATAGCCTAGCAATACTAAGCATAGAAAATGAATTTGTCTAAAAAAACAATTTTGATCAAATAATCGATCAATTTATGTCGATTTAAAAACGAAGAAAGACCAATGTCTAATTAATTAATTAAGGTTGCAGATTTGTAGTTTACGTTTATATTTAAATTTGTATGTACCTGTTGGTTGGTTGCCGTTTATATATTTTACATTCATATTCCTGTAAATAAAAAAAGCTTTTGCACTATGTGCGTAAATCAGAAGTGAAACTTCTTAAACTTAAACGCTCTAGCCTCCGATTTGGTTATAAAGTTTTTTTTTAATATATCACTCAATTAACCAAAAGAAAAGGCCTAAATGAAAAAAACTAGTCTTCATAAAAGTTTCGCTTATGTCTTGACAAGGTAATAGAGCAAACCCTATATTTTTATCTTGTAAACTAGCAAAGATGTCACAATAATTATACGCCCTAACCCCTAGCCTTATACATATCTTAACGGATTTGGTTAAAAAGTAGTTTTTTTTTTAATATATCACTCAATTAACCAAAAGAAAAAGCCTAATGAAAAAATTATTCTTCATAAAAGTTTCGCTTATGTCTTGACAAGGTAATAGATGCAACCCCATATTTTTATCTTGTAACCTAACAAAGATATCACAATAATTATACGCCCTAGCCCTATACATATCTTAACAGATTTGGTTAAAAAGGTGTTTTTTCAAATATATCACTCAATTAACCAAAAAGGAAGGCCTAAATAAAGAAAACTATTCTTCATAAAGGTTTCGCTTATGTCTTGACAAGGTAATAGAGCAAACCCCATATTTTTATCTTGTAAACTAACAAATATATTACAATAATTAAACGCCCTAGCCTTATACATATCATAACGGATTTGGTTTAAAAGTAGTTTTTTTTTAATATAGGTATCAATCAAATAACAAAAGGGAAAGGCCTAAATGAAAAAAAAAACTGTTTTTCATAAAGGTTTCGCCTATGTCTTGACAAGGTAATAGAGAAAATCCCGTATTTATATCTTGTAAACTAACCAAGATATCACAATAAACGTCCGTGACCGTTTTCAGTTCCCTGCCAGCTCGCCCGCCGTGTGTTGTGATCGCCCCGTTTGTCGGGATCGCGACCATCAAATTTTACTCCCGGCGGGCGTTAAGAAGTTTCACTTCAAAAATATACGTTTAATACTATGATGTATTATTTTTGGATTGATTTGCGTATATACACAAAATTAAGGTTTGTTTTAGGCGCCAGCGGATAGGCTTGCCCCCCGGCGCCCACATTTTTAGCTACGCCACTGATGTAGATGGTTAAGAATAAAATATATGCCGTCAGGAGCATGAGACGATTATACGATATAACGTGCTCCGATTCGTCAGGCTTATTTACATCTAGCAATTAGCAATTAGAACAACAAGTATATGTCTCTTAACTCTCTTATCACATCCTTTCATGGTCTCAGTAACTACTTCGTATTGTTTTTCATATTTTGAATTGCTTTTATTTGCTATTTCTTCTGATCTGATATTTCATGTTTTATTACACTCGAAGCGCCGAACAGATTATGAATCTGTAGGTACTCGAGACACTAATGTGTAAACTATATCGACATCATCGACATGAAAATCCAATGCCACCTCTGGCCCCGTGAGGCATGAATATAGGCAACCACTAATTTGGAATTGGTTGCCTATATTCTGGCGTTAGAAAGAAGACGTTTTACAATTTACACTAACGGTTACATACGGCCTGCAAAACACATTCCCGTTTGCATTGGAATGTCTAATATTACACTTCACGCATAGCCCTCCGCTCGCTACAGGGGCACAACGATCAAAAATTAACCAAAACTAACCCAAGACGTGCCCAAAATCAAGAAAAAAAAAAGTTTTACAGATATAACCTCAAGAAAATAAAAATAGGATTATAAAACTCAATGCGAGCAAAGCCGCGGGTAAAAGCTAAAAGTGTCCTATGTCCTTTACTATACTCTTGAAAATATCTGTAGAAACCGCTTATTTAAAATATTATTTCATTAGACCTTATACATTCAGTTTTGGGACACCCTATATATATATGCTACGCGCTTGACCAACCCTACCTAATACACAACTAAAATTAACCCGAACTAACAAAACACACGTACCTATCTACTATGTCAATTTAAATAATTTCTATAATATTGTCCATATAAAGAATTTCCGCGAAAAAATTGTACATGTTTAAAGAGCAAATTACTAGCCAAATAGAATCATTATCTAATTTTCATCTCCATAACAGATTTTCGATATTCAAAACGATAAAAAAAATTAAATTAATTTCCATTAATTAGACATTTTCGCAATAACACCATTTTATTAAATAATAGGTTTTTCTGGGCCGGCCTATAGCAAAAAAAAAATAATAGGAAAATTATGCAGACAGGTTTTAGTTAAATTATGTTATAAAAAAAATCGAATTTTCTGGAAAACAAAACATTTCCGCAGGAAAAAAATATATATTTTTTGCTATTCTTGTGTAGAATCGTCCTATAGAACAATATTTTTTGTAGCCGATTTCCGCTAAAAGAAACTTGAGCCGCAATCATTGTGAAAAGGATGCTTCATTTATAGTCAGGCAGTTGATGGTTGATGTATTCATTGCGATCATTGCACGTAGGTTTGTCCAGAAATAGTATTCTTTTTAGTCGTTTGTGATTT